>BLSH010029965.1:0-26544 GCA_018402905.1 Glandirana rugosa
GGGTCCCCATTGATTTCAATGGGGTTCGTTGTCCGTGCGATCGTTCGGGTTCCGTCCGGACCCGGACTTTGTCCCGAAGTTCGGACGGACCAGCCGAACCCGAACTTCCAGAGGTTCACTCAACTCTAATCACAACCAGACATTGGAGTCACAGCACAGCTCTTGGGTCTCCACCAGGCTTCTGTCCACCTCACAGGATTGTTGTCACCACGACTTCTGTTTCTAAGTCCAAAATGCACTTCTGGTCACTTGCATGGCACCAATGTAGTGATGTAGCAATGGAGTGAATGATTGAATGATGGGACGAATGTTATTATTGAGTTATTATTATGATGATTAATTTTCCGCAGCACCCGGTCCTTCCAGAGAGTTGCATTTTATTGACTTCAGACAGACAGATTTCATAATACTTGCACCAGATGATCAAAATCCAACAGAGTAAATATTACATATTCAGAGTCCCATTCCAACCGTGCCCTCATGCTCATGGAGAGAAAGGTGAACTGGCAGGGAGACACTGCTAGCTTGAATGTCCACTTAAGTGTTCGTCTCACACTGGGGCGGGGGAGGTGTCTCCTAACCACACATTAGTGTTTACCAGATAAACAAGCCACAATGAACCCCCTCAAGGCTAATTAGCATCTACATTCCACAACCCTCATGCAAGCAACTGTGGGCCTTTGATATGTAATGCAGCTTGTAAATACAGTAAATACCTATGTGTATATGTATATGAAATACTACACAACAACACAGTGCTGAAATATCTTTGCACCTATATTCCTGCAGATATAACTCGTATATTTGACCTAAATTTCCCACCCCTAGTGACTAAGACACGCATCCTACTAGATCATTGGCACAAGGGACTGCACTCCTGGTTTGGGAGATGCAGTCTTTTGAAAATGGTGATACTGCCCAAATTTTTATTCTTATTTCAGGCCCTACCAATTTAAATCCCCCCGGCGTACTTTAAACAAGTGCAAACTCTGTTCTTCCGTTTCATATGGGCACAAAAGAAACCTCACCTGTCTAGAGGGCACCTAATGCTACCTAAACAATTTGGAGGCCTGGCAGTACCTAATATCAAAAACTACTACCTAGCTGCACACATCGGCAGACTGATCGATTGGCGACGACATATAAACCGCAAACAGTGGGCGCAAGTGGAACAGGCACAAACACACATCCCTCTAAAAAGTGCACTGTGGTGCTACAAGGAGTCACCTCCGATTCTGAAGTCGCATCCGCTGATTGGCACCACACTTCGCTTATGCTCCCAGGAGATGAACCGAACAACATTTACTACTATGGACTCCCCACTATACCCTATTCTGGGAAATCCCTTATTCCCCCCAGGACTAGAATCCCGTGACTATCAACACTTAATAGAGAGGGATCACGATCGGGCCGCGGACTTCTTGGAGAACGGTCAATGGCCATCTCTCGCGACTCTAACGGATGGAGGAGGTAAATTCCGACTTCCGTTCTGGCCGGCCGTACGACTGCATCATTTCCTGCATTCCCTTCACGACCCGTCTAGGTTTCTTCGACCCCTGATGACATTCAAAGAATATTGCACTGCCACTGACGTTGTATCCTGGGTTACCTCTAAGTCTTACGCAATCTTAAATACCCTAACGGAACAACCACATCTACCCTACCTGGCAAAATGGGAAACGGACCTAGGGCGCACCTTCACAACCCAAATACAAAAAATACTCAAATTTACCTTAAAATCATCTATCTCCACAAAGATCCAGGAAGCAAATTTCAAGATACTAACTAGATGGTACTACACTCCTGTTAAGCTACACGCATGCTTCCCTAACTCTACGGATCGCTGTTGGCGATGCCAAGAAGATAGAGGGACGATGCTACACATATTTTGGTCCTGCCCCCGCTTACCTACCTTTTGGTCAACAATACGCACGTCTATACAACAGCTCACGGAATACCAAATCCCAAACGACCCTGCCTTCTTCCTTTTACATGTCTCACAGATCCCTACCAAAATTTATAGTAAGTCTATTATAAAACACCTATTAAACGCAGCCAAAGCTTGTATTGCCCTGTTCTGGAAAAAACACACCCCACCCTCGATAACCTGCTGGTTCCACAAAGTAGAACAAATAAACAAGATGGAGGATTTGATCCTCACATCCCAGAATAAAAGGGAACGATACAATAAAACTTCGGGGTTGTGGAATGTTTTCGTGCTATCAGCAGAAGGAAAAGCACTGCTGACTGTATCACCTCCTTGAAACCATGTTCTGCTTAGAAGCAGTATTGGAGCCCCTGCCCATTTGGGGGATCTCCATTGCCGCCCCGCGCCTCTCTCTCCCCCCTTAGACTTTACCTCTCTCCCCATATTCTAATCTCCATTTCTCTCTGATTTGGTCCTAACGCCACAAAGTAAAAGGGAACTTTACAATAAAACTAGGTAGACTATGTCTTCACTATCAGATGAGAGCAGGGCGCTATTTGCCCCCCCCCCCGGTCCCAACATGGGAGTATACCTACCTCCCCAGATGGACCGCTGGGTTGCAGTCGACCTTTACACCATCTTTTGCCCACGATCCCCCCCACCCCCCTTCTATTGTTCTATACTCTATCTTTCTTTTTCACTTCACTGTGCTTTTTCTCTTGACTCTTCTTACTTTACCTCATTTTTATTTTGAGAAAACGGAAAACGGGTAGAAGTAAGAGCTATATAAGTATTTTCAGTTGAAATGCGGTGTTCCGGCCGGGAGACACCCCCAATTGAGAGAGGAGCCTCAGGCCGGACATGAAGTTGAACAAATAAACAGAAAAACTTTGTTTCTTGTTACTAAGATAAAATGCTGAATGATGATAAGAAGATATGTATGCCTTCTGAAAAATTTGGACATATTTCAGCCATTTGGTCTCTGTTAGCTCTGATGTACTGTCTTGCCCTTGCTGAATACTAATAAAAACTATATTTGAAAAAAAAAAAAAAAAAAAGAAAAGAGTGGGGCTGGTTTCTATTCACACATAGACAAATTAGGCACTATGCTAGCGAATAGACTACTCCCTAAAACTTACTCACACACTCTCCCTAAAATCAAGACTGCGGGTAGTGCATTGTCACAGAATCCCCAACGAATCCTCAGTACATTTAGGAAATTTTACCAGAAGCTTTATAGTCCGGGAACGAGCCCTTCCGAGCCCATTAGAGCCTGAATTAGATTGGTTTTTCGATTCCATTAAGACTATGAAACTAGAGGATCATCATAGTCACAAATTAGAACAGGCGATCACTGCAGAGGAAGTCTCTGAAGTGATTAAAAACCTAAGTCGGTCGGCTCCAGGTCCGGATGGGTTTTTGGTCCCTTATTACAAGGCGTTCTCCTCCACACTTTCTCCTTTTCTTGCCAGATTTTTCAATGCCCTACATAGGGGCACCTCTCTGAGCAAATCCCTTAATCCCGCTTACATTTCGGTCATACCGAAACCAGAGATGCACACAAGCTTGGTAAGCAACTATCTCCCCATATCCTTAATAAACAATGACCTTAAGATCTGGACTAAAATCCTTGCAGACCATATGGCATCCTTCAATGGACTCTACATTCACAAGGACCAAGTCGGCTTCATACCAGGGTGTCAGGGACCCGATCAGAATTGTAGGGCAGTGGACATCATCTCCCTCCTAAACTCACGCTGGGATGGAGGTCCTGCACAAGAGGGCATGTTCCTTTCTTTAGACTTGAGCAAAGCCTTTGATTCAGTCTCCTGGCCTTATATTGTTACCACTCTGAAGCGTTGGGGCTTTGGAGAAACATTTCTAAACATCATGCAAGCATTATATCGACCCCTGAGGCCCAAATTAGTCTGCAGGGATTTTACTCGGGATCTATTAGCATCTCGAGAGGCACTAGACAGGGCTGTCACTTATCCCCATTAATATTTGCGATAGAGATAGAATCATTAGCAATAGGACTTAGGACTGCCCAGACATCCATGGAATAAGATGCGGACCGCAAACCCATAAGTGTGTATTATTTGCCAACAACTTACTACTATTTTTATCTACCTCCATGACTTCCCTCCCCAATGTCTACCGGATTCTGGAGATATTTTCCAAAGCTTCAGGACTTGAAGTTAATTACAAAAAAATCTCCAGCTCTCAACATTAATGTCCCACCATCTCTGGTATCAAACCTTCAGGGACAATTTGGGTTCTCTTGGAGTGACACGTCAATCTCTTACTTGGGAATCACATTAACTCCCAAAATAGGCCAGCTTTTTGCAACCAACTACCCGCCCCTATTTTAGAAATTGGGTGCTGAACTAGCTAACTGGGCTCCACTAGACCTTTCCTGGCTTCGGCAGATTAATTCGATTAAGATGATCCTCCTACCCCAAATTTTTTATTTCTTTAAGTCTCTCCCTATCCCAGTGCCTAGAGAGCATCTGAGGTGGCTACAGGCAAAAATTACTAAATTTGTTTGGGGCTGAAGGGGCGCCGCCTTTCAAGAGAGGTGCTTTGCCGACCCCGATCACAGGGAGGGTTGGGATTACCCAATCTCACCTGGTATTACCAGGCAGCTCAGTTGGCCCAACTATCGGGAATCTACCTTTGATCAGGACTCACAGGGTGGGTAAACATAAAGAGACAAGCAATCCCCCATTTCACTCCAGATTTCCTACTATGGTGCTCCCCTAAACTTAGACCCCCGATACTTGCCCCAACTCTTTCTCATTCCCTCACGCTCTGGAACACGCTTAGAAATCACCCACAACTAGTTTCCAATATAAGCTAGAACATATTTTCAGGAACCCACAGTTTCACCCCGGCATGGATATTAATGCTTTCAAATGGTGGTTAGATAAAGGACTATACAGAATTGGCCATTTCCTCCTGCCTTCAGGACCCATAACTAAAGGATACTGTATGAGCAAGTTAGATATGCCCACATCTGAGAGATTTCGGTTCACTTAAATCTCCCACTTCCTACATAGTATCTGGAACAACAAACCACACCCACTGATTATCACTCCATATGAACAGTGGTGTGGTCAGGCCATGGAGCAGAGGGGAGGGAATTCAATGATATATGGCGCTTCGTCATTGAACCATTCCAAGACCTCTTATATGCTGGCCTGGAAAAGGGACCTGGGTCAGGAATGGGACTTTGAATCTTGGAGCGGGAATTCACTTAGAGCTACCAAGGGCATAATGAACATTGCGTTAGCTGAAGCTAACCTTAAAGTCTTAATGAGATGGTATTTAGTTCCCCAAAGACTTTCTAAACTCTATCATACTACCTCTTCAGCTTGCTTTCATGGTTGTGACCATATTGGAGATGTAATGCATGTTTGGTGGAACTGCTCTAAGCTAAGAGGTTTCTGGAACAGAGTTTTTGCGATGCTCCACAGGATCTCTGAGCTCCCAATCCTGAAATCCCCACATATTGCTCTATTTGATTTTCCGATCCATGATGCTCCTAAAAGCCTTCAGCAACGAATCCTCTTTATCCTCACAGGAGTTAAAATGACTATAGCCAAAGCATGGAAGCAACCCTCTGTCTCCTTTACCCGTGCTAAAAGGAAAGTTTCCTGGATCTTGGCACAGGAGAAGGTGGTCAGCAGGCTTCTAAATACTACATAGAAGTTCGAGGCAATCTGGGATCCTTGGGTCAAGTACATGAAATTACTGATCTAAGTAGTACTCAAACCTATAAGTACAATAATTCCTACGCTGGTCTCTTCTTTTTTCTCCCTTCTTACTTTCTCTGCTCTCTATCATATTCTTCCTCCTCTATTTCTCTTATCTAAGATCTTTGTAGGTTTCTACAATAATCTGGAGAACTTGTTACATGACTGTTAGGCTCCACTCGGATCTCCGAGTCTTGTTTCGAATCTTATTCTCAAAATACCTATGTATACTTTAAATGATCCTAAGATTGGCCTTTCTGATAGTTATATGTGTTGGCCAAACAAAGTAGGTGGTATGTTTTTGTTTCAGAGGAACAAAGGGCAGCTCGCTGCTTTAACCCCTCTTCCCTAGACACAGTTAGTTCCCAGTTGGGGTGTCTTGGTAACTGGGGCCTTCTTCCCTTCCTAAGCTACAGTATCACCTCATGCTCAGGTTATTCAGGACCTTCTATACTTTTCAGGTAATCTTAGTTTACTCATATTTACTGAAGGGCTATCTATTACCAGTAGATGCACATATTAATGTTGTTGTAACTATTACATTGAGACCTCATATGGTCTTTGATACTTTGCTGTAAACCTCAATAAAAACCTACTGAGGAAGGAAAAAATCTCATTGTTAAAAAAAATCATGTTGCCTTCCAACAGTACAGCTCCTCCCAGTACAGCTAACTGTCCAGTTCAGATATCCCCCTTCCATGAAACAACACACTCACCAGTCAAACCACATAGTGCAGTATTAAAGGAAGTCTTGTGACATGTGATCAGAGCCAAGGAGGAGATAAAGGAAAGCCTCCTACTTTCTGAACTGCAGCTGCCTGTGTTTAGGGCCTTACAGGCAGCAGGAGTAGATGCTACAGTGTGCTGTGTGCACAGAGGCTGCATCAGAGATAAGGGGGTTCTCACCAAGTACTGCCACTCGCAATCTTAAATGTCTAGTAACTTAGTATGCTACATCCTCTAGCTATTACAATATGTTGATCCAAGTAAATTATTGTAATAACTGAAATCTACCAAAAATATATTTACATTTTTTTCTGATTTCTTTAGATTTCAAATGGAAGTTTTATAGGGCTTGGACCCCGTATTAAAAGCCTCTTCATGGAAAATAACAAATTAGAGGTTCTTCCTGACATGAATAACTTCAATGGTCTAGAAGTAATAAATTTGTCCAATAACCCTTTTAGATGTGATTGTCATCTGACCAATATTCACAGGTATGTAAACATACTGTAGGATTTAAAAAGGGGTCTAAAGGTATAGGTGTGTGTCAGAAAATTGGTACAGTCCTAATCCATAAATGCAAAAAAATAATTTTGTGATGCCAGAGCATAACACAAATATCCCTCGCGGATTTTTGCAGGACAGACCAAGTGTTTAAAAGTACAAAAAGGGGGCAGAGACTGACCAAGATGGCTGCATAGCAAGTTTGCTCCTCCACGCCAGGCATGGCTCGATCTGTCCACTTTCATGCGGATGGGAAAATATAACCTTGGGTGGGGCGCTGGGGTTGCACATGCAGCATAGAAGAAGACAAATCCACGGATCATCCCTCTCTCAATACATGCATAGGACCATGGGTGACACAGAAGATAGGAACGGGGTGGGTGCTGCTCCTCCACCGCACCTCCCCCTTACCTTCCGATAGACGGCGGGAACTGGAGTGGGTGCCTCACGGCTACAACACGCTGTCGGAGAGCGGTAAGGACATGCTCAGGCAGGACCGGCTCCAGCTCTAGCGACCAGCCCCAGAGAGAGAGAGAGAGACCACAGTGCAGGCTGGTACCATCAAAGGCATTTCACCAAAGCCAGCGGGGGTCCCCACGAACATTGCGGACCCCAGTGGAAGGGGCTAGGAAACGTTCTGAGAGGACTGGCCCCTGCTCGGGAGTAAAAACCACGGTAAAGGTGGCCTTCACCTCAGGCATCTACCTTGTAACTAGTGGGTGATCCCGTGAGCATTCCGGAGTCTAATGGCAAGAGGCAAAGACACCTTCAGGGAGGACCAGTCTCAGCTCCAACAAGCATCCCAATATAGGAGACTGCGGGAAGGCAGCCATCATTTAAGGCTGCTGCATCTGCCTTGCAGCCAGCGGGGGCCCCCACGAGCGTTGCGGTCTCCATAAAACACAAAGGGACCCCAGAGCTAATACCACCCAAGCTCTGAAGCATTGTCCACCCAAAGGGACTCCATGCTTGCAGGAGGTGGGCAGTAGACGAGTGTGGGAGATAATCGATCAATCTCCTGCCTTGAAGGACCTGGGTGGACATCAGGGGTACGGTCACAAGGAAAGATGGACATGCGATGGAGACCATGGTACCCCCCTAAAAGAGGGTAAGGTCAGTGGATTTTGATACCTTTAGAAAATTGCAATACAGACATTTTATTGAATCTAATGGTTGGAGACAAATAATATTTATAGAAGGAATTTAATCCACTCCTTAAACTTAAAGGGTCTATCATTTGCCCAACGGAAAATAAAAAGTGTGGATTAATAATTATAATCTGCCCCTGTATGGGAAAGATAGGGGGAGAATCTCAACGTCAAAGTGGGCTCTACAATAACACATAAGCCATCCCTGGGGAGGAATAAGAAGAACAACAGAAATGAGTAGACTTTAGAGGCAAAATTAAGAGGAAAAAGAGAGGAAAAAAAGAAGAGAAAGGGTTAAATAAATAAACAGCCCTGAAACAAGCAGATAAAGATAAAATAAAACAGCAGATCCTTACAAAGCCCACACAATAGGAATCATACATACAGAGGCTAAGAAGGAATAGATCCATGCCTCCCAAAAATTCCCAAACACAGAAGGCTAAAAAATTATCTATAGGCCCCAAAGACGGAAATACCCCTAAAGCACATACCCCACAAAACTCTGACATCAAGGGGTATTTTCAACAACCCCAACAGCAAATGGAGACCCCCAATGTGAGAGAGACAGATGAGGCAACAATGCATGTGGAAAAAGAAACAAACAAGGACCAGGGAACACAAGCTGGAATGATGACGGAAGAAACTAAAACTCAGAAGGAGCCCTGGAACATGGAAGCTTATATAAGATCACTGCCGACCAAAGAAGACATGGACAAATACATATCCCACCTTGAAACCTGTTACAAAATAGAAATACAGGAAATGAAATCCTCCCTTGAAAATGTTCAGGAGAAAATGAATACTATGGAAACAAGAGTAATAAATCTGGAAGAGAAATTAATGGAATCTGAAAAAGTTAAACAAGAAATGTCTCAATGCTTAAAAAGAGCCTTATTGGAAATAGACGATCAAGAAAATAGAAGCAGAAGAAACAATATTAGGATTAGAGGACTACCCGAAGCAACAGGACCCAAGGATCTGATACCAACCCTTCAAGGCATTTTTAATACACTATTACAGTATAACAACCTCCAACAGAGGAAATACTGCTGGATCGAGCGCATAGATTGTTGGGCCCCAAAAATCAAGATCCGTCGAGACCAAGAGATGTTATATGTAGAGTGCATTTCTTTCATATAAAAGAAAAAAATTATGTGGGCAGCATGGCAACAAAAAACAATTGACTTTGATGGTGCTCAGATACTTCTTTTACAGGATCTTTCCAAATATACCTTGACTTTAAGGAAAGCAGTATACTCTCTTTTAATGATGTTGAGAGAAAGGAATATTTTATACAAATGGAAGTTTCCATTCCAGATTCAAGTTTTTTATAAAGGAAAAAAGGCAGAATTCCAGGATATTGAAGATCTTCCAAATTTTTTGAAAACCCTTCAGCTTCCAGATATCAATCCACCCCTCTCTGGCCCTCAAAGTACTTTGGACACATGAATAGATTTTCCAAAATAAAATAATTTACGGTAGACCTTACAGCATTGAAATTTTGATGATAGAAGGATAAAATAAGAGGGTGGGAGAGGGAGGGGATAGAATATGGGGAGAGAGGTTTGAGGTTCTAACGAACCTCCTCCCTCCCCTTCCCCCTTTTTTTTTGAGCCACGTACTTTGATTGGCACTGTTTTTGTAACACAAATGGTCATGACACATTGAACTCACAGATGGATAACACAAAAGGGTTTGTGTTTATTTGATTTTTTTTTTGAGCCACGTACTTTGATTGGCACTGTTTTTGTAACACAAACGGTCATGACACATTGAATTCACAGATGGATAACACAAAAGGGCTTGGGGTTTTTTTTTTCCTTCACAACCTCAGTGATACACTCTTAAATTTGAAGAAATGGAAAAAAAAAGAAAAATCTTTTTTTTTTTTTTTTTTTTTGAGCCACGTACTTTGATTGGCACTGTTTTGTAACACAAATGGTCATGACACATTGAATACACAGATAAATAACACAAAAGGGTTTGGGTTTTTTTTTTTCTTTTTGTTACACTTATGAGTATGATGCACTAAATACATATATTTGTATCATGGAGGGACGGGGAAATGGGGAAGGGGTAGGAAGGGGTGGGGGGGAAGGGAAAAACGGAAACCCCCCTATTTTTAAACAATTTTAATGTAATACATTTTATTTAATACTTTTTTGTGACACTTATGATTACGATGCACTAAACGCACTTATTAGTATCACGTAAAAGGAATTTTTTTTTCACTTCCCTCCTTCCTTCCCCTTCCCCTTTTTCCTATGATTGTTTTGTTTCAAAGATGTTAGTAGAAAACTGAAAATGAAGATAAATGTCTGTGTATCTAATATATGTAATATGCTAATAATTTACTTCAATAAGTGAAGAAAAGGGATAAAGGATAGTAAGAAAATTAATGGGAGAATAGTCCTCCCAGTTATGGAATTACAAGGTTTTGCATAAGCATTGGACGGTGTTGTGCGACCCCGGTGCCACCAAGGGGGAACGCAAAATATTGGTGTGGGAGGGTTCGTGGGGGGGGGTGGATCGGTTTCTCCCCTTCCTCCCCCCCACCTGCTTTTTCCCTCCCTAGGAATATGCTTGGCTGAAAAGGGTTATCCTGCGCCTCTAATATAGGGATCCTAATTTTAGGCTAGACAGAAGGTAATTTAGCTATATTGCAACAACAGTTGTTTAGGGTAAAAGGAATAAGTGTAGGATAAAGGTTTTTTTTTTGTCAGAATGGGTCCTGTTAAGTTCTGTTCATTTAATGTGAGAGGTCTCAATTCTCCATCTAAGAGATCGCAAGTCCTATATTCACTCCATAAACAAAAGGTTAGTGTGGTCTTTCTCCAGGAGATGCATTTTCGCTCAAATCACATCCCAAATATTTACAATAAACATTACCCAACATGGTATTATGACACCTTCCCTTATTCAAAATTAAGAGGAGTGTCCATTGTGATACACAAATCTCTTCCCCATCAGGTCTTGGATTCCTGGAGAAGCAGGGATGGCAGAGCCCTGCTCCTAAAATTATGCATTTATGGGGAAAAATATACGCTTATCAATTTATACTTACCAAATCAAGAGCAAATTAAGACAGGGATACATATTGTGACAGATCTAATGGAAAGAGCGGAAGGCATTGTGTTCATTGGCGGGGATTTTAATTTAGTTTTGGATCTGGGCCAGGATACTACCACAACTCGTCCATTCCAGCATAATAACTAGACAAATAAATTCAAGGACGTTATAGAGAAATTAAAAAAGATTGATGTTTGGCGAGCTCATCATCCCAGGGATAAAGATTATACATTTTACTCTAAAATTCATAATACATAGCATAGGATAGATTTTTTTCTAGTAAACCAGCTTGGACTGCCAATTGTGTCCTCTTCAGAGGTGGGTAGCTCTGTATGGTCTGAGCACTCTCCAGTCTTTGTAGAACTGGAGCTTTCGGACCATAAGAGACCACGTGGCCTATGGAGGCTAAATGAAAACCAGCTAAGGGACGATGCTTGTATTATTGAAATCCGTCAGGCTGTGACAAATTTTCAAATAGATCACAAAAAAGACGAAACCTCCCCTCCCATACAATGGGAAACATTAAAATGCGTGTTAAGGGGAATCTTTATAACACATGGGGCTAGATTAAAGGCAAGCAGGATGAACAAAATGTCTTCCTTGCTAAAAGATATTTCAATGTATGAAAAAAATTCATAAACAGAACCCCACCCCGATAAATTTGATAAAATTGGCAGATAAACAGAATGAATTACAGACTATATTGAACGAACAAATGTTGAGACTAAGAGACAAAAATCAAGCTCTATATTACTTAAATGGGAATAAACCACGAAGATTCTTAGCAATGGCCTTATGCCAACGGATGGCTACTACTTCTATAATAACAATCCAAAAAAAATCAGGGGAAATGACATCTGATCCCAAAGAGATCTTAGAGACATTTCAAACTTTTTACTCTAGATTATATAATGCTACGAACCAAAACACTGGAAAAGAATCAATCAGGTTCCGTCAAAAAATACAACAGTACATGAAAGAAACAGTAATTCCAACTCTACCCAAAGAAACAATAGAGGAACTGTAAAAAGAAATTTCAATAGAGGAAATACAAAACGTTATTAGTGCTCTGGCCCTGGGGAAAAGCCCAGGACCAGACAGATTTACTACACGTTTCTATAAAATATTGGGAGAAATGTTGGGACCCGTGCTGTGTAGAACCTTCGATGCAGTCTCCACCTCCCGGCCCTTTATGTCACAGGGCATGGAAGCCCATATTTCTATAATACCCAAACCAGACAAAGATTACACTATTTGTGGGAACTATATGCCTGTCTCCCTTATGAATATTGATTTACAGATTTTTTCTAAAATTATAGTGGAAAGACTTACTCCAATTTTACCGGCATATGTACACCTAGACCAAGTGGGATTCATGGGGGGCCGGGAGGCTAGGGACAATACTTTGAAGACAATCACACTGAAAAGGCGTTTGACAGGGTGGGATGGTGTTTCCTGGAAGAGACTTTGATACAATGGGGTATTGATCCCCAATTGTTGCAAAAGATAATGGCTTTGTATAGTAAACCCCGAGTAAGGGTTCAGATAAACGGGATCCTGTCGGATCCAATTCCAATCACAAACGGAACCCGACAGGGATGTCCCCTTTCTCTGTTACTGTATGCATTGGTAATGGAACATCTTACCAAAGCCATACAAAATAATCCAGATATACAAGGGATCAAAATAAAAGGAAAGGAGTATAAAATGTCAGTCTATGCAGACGATCTTTTATTACACATTACTAATCCAATAATAACAATTCCAAATCTTATTCAGGAATTTGACCGATTTGGAGAGATAAGCAATTTTAAAGTGAACTATGAAAAATCCGAAGCACTAAATATTTAATTATCGAATAAAATCCAAATTCATCTTCAGAAGAATTTCTCCTTTAGATGGCAACAAACAGCTCTCAAGCACTTGGGGATATATATACCCCGAAACCTGGATAAATTGACAGAACTTAATTATACCCCCCTGATTAGTAAAATGTTAGAATTACTTCAAAAATATGACAAAAAAAAACTTTTAATGGATGGGAAGGATAAACATAATAAAAATGGACATACTTTCAAAATTGCTATATGTGTTTCAAGCAGTTCCGGTGTGTCCCCCCCCCCCCCCCCACTGCCTTAATCCGCAAATTGCAGATGGCGGTGGGGGGATTTGTCTGGGAACATAAACCTTCCTGAATTAAACAAGATATACTTGTCAGACCTAAATTAAAAGGGGGCTTGGTCCTCCCGGACTTTACGAAATTCATACAAGCTATACATGTAACTTGGGTAGTAGACTGGTTTCAGAGCATCGAGTGTAAACAATGGGTTGGATTAGAAGAAGATATATTGTGCATGAAATTAAAATCTGCATCATGGGTTAAACCAATAAGTCGCCCGAAAGCAAGAAATACGCCATCATTGGTTCTTTTCACCCTCAAAGTATGGGATTCCCTTATAAAGAAGGGAACCCTATCTACCCAGATCAGGCCCATGACACCTTTATTTTTCAACCCTGATTTTCAACCAGCAGTAGAGGCTATAACTTTTTTAGATTGGAAAAGACAGGATGACGTGAGGCTGGCTCAGATCTTGGTGGAAGGCGAGGTTCCTCCAATGAGCACACTAGCAAGAGAGACCACAAATAAATGGATACAATACCAACAATTGCAATCATATATTCACTCTATAGAACAGCGCACTAAACTAGAAAGATCACCTACAGAATTCGAGAAACTCTTGTTACAAACACACAAACCGGCTCATGTGTCATCAAAAATATATAAGGATTTACTCCCCAGAGACCTAGATAGAGGAGTAACATATCTAGATAAATGAGAGGAAGAGATTGGGAAAACAATATCTATACCACAATGGTGATGATCTCCTTCAGCCAAATATCAGGAAAGAAATTACAAAATCATATCCAAATGGTATCGGTGCCCAACCGATCTACATAAAATTAAGGAAAGTATTTCGAAAATGTGTTGGAGATGTAAAAGGGCTGAAGGAACTATGTCCCATTTGTGATATTACTGCCCAGAGGTCTGCCAACTCTGGACAGACATATTCGGGATATATAGAGAAATTTCTAACTCTACTTTACAATCAGATATACTCCTTTCCATATTATCAATAATTCCCGGTTCTTTAACCTACAGCGCGGATCTGAATCTCCGGGAGGACGTCTATAGACGTCCGCCCCTTTACACGCCCCCTGCGCGCACTCACAAGTGGCGCGCGCGCGCGGCCGCCGCACGCTGCGTGGGCGTGCCCGCGGGTCGGGCGGACTCGATGTCCGCTCCTGACCCGCGATTGCCTTACAGAGCTGTAGAACGGGGAACCGCCGATGTAAACACGATCAGTTAGATCTGTTATGTCCCGGCCAACCCATCCCCCCACAGTTAGAACACAGCCAGGGAACATTGTTAACCCCTTCACTGCCCCCTGCAGGTTAACCCCTTCACTGCCAGTGACATTTACACAGTAATCAGTGGATATTTAAATTTCTGATCGCTGTATAAATGTCATTGGTCCCAAAAAAGTGTCAAAAATGTCCGCTGCAATATTGCAGTCCCACTAAAAATCGCAGATCGCCGCCATTACTAGTAAAAAAAAAAAATAATAATAAAAACGCCATAAATCAATTCCCATAGTTTGTAGATGCGATAACTTTTGCGCAAACCAATCAATAAATGCCGATTGCGATTTTTTTTACCAAAAATATGTAGAAGAATATAAATCGGCCAAAACCGATGAATAATTGTTTTTTTTATTTTTTATTTTTGGATATTTATTAGAGCAAAAAGTAAAAAATATTGTTCTTTTTTCAAAATCGTCGCTCTTTGTTTATGGCGCAAAAAATAAAAACCGCAGAGGTGATCAAATAACACCAAAAGAAAACTCTATTTGTGTGGAAAAAAGGACATCAATTTTATTCGGGTACAACGTCGCACGACCGCGCAATTGTCATTCAAAATGCGACAGCGCTGAAACCTGAAAATTGGTCTGGGCAGGAGGGGGGTTTAAGTGCCCAGTAAGGAAGTGGTTAAAGGCCATTAAAAGAGACATTCTGCGACATATGTTAACAGCAACAAAAACAATCATTGCTCGCTCCTGGAGAAAAGAGACTGCTCCTTCAATAGCAGAATGGGTATGTGAGATGGGCGAGATGCGACTACTCAAGGAAACAATTAGCATTGAGATTGGCTCTCGAGAATGCTTTAGGGAGACATGGGATTAATGGGATGAATATCGAACCTCAGGATCACTGTCAAAATATTTATAAATAATTTAAGAGCCCAGAGACCCATTGGGTCACTTTTTTTGTTTGTTTGTTTGTGAGAAATGTGAATGTTGATAGGGTGGAAGGATTAGTGTTCCAGAACTGGACGGGCCTATATGTAAACTGCAATGTGCATGGAGGGAACCATAAGCATGAAATAATATTGCAAGAAGTGATATGAAAAACGATATCAGGCAAATATGCGGTTGGTAAATTACCTAGGCCTAAAAATGTTTAAGATATGATAAAGAAAACTGAAAAGTAAATTATGTAAGATATATTATGGTTTAGGCTTAGGTCGAAAAATAATTGTTTAATTGTAGGCAATGTGATAGATGCATTTAAGATGTCTTTTTTTTCATATCCATGGTAACTTATAATTGACCCCCTGATTGTATGTTATATATATATATATATATTGAAAAATTTAATAAACAGAGATTATACATAAAAGTACAAAAAGTTTTTATTATACAAAAAATGACATATAAGTGCACAGTATACAAATACAAAAAATGTATTTATAAATGTAAAAGACAATTGCATATGCCCAACATTAACGTACTGGATACCGAGCAGTGTGTACCCCTAGGCATAGAAGCGGGGTTCACCACTAGCTGTTCCAGACATTGACACCTGACATGTTTTGGACCTCCCAGTGTCCTTCTTCTGAGGTCTAAGTCAGTTGGGTGTTAATTTCTATAATAGTAAAAAATGTACAATTAATGACAATTCTATAGTATATCGCATTAACAAATAACTAAGTGCTCCAGTGTTTACAGCAAGATTTTGTACTGAAGAACATACTCACAAAAAATGGTATACCCAGATATGCATCCAATATGCTAGCCCAAACTCTCCCATAATCGGATGGATGGATGGATGCCATGCGGGCTCATGTGAAAAAATACAGCATCAACATGAAAGAGAGCCAGAA
Organism: Glandirana rugosa; assembly: GCA_018402905.1. Classification (NCBI taxonomy): domain Eukaryota; kingdom Metazoa; phylum Chordata; class Amphibia; order Anura; family Ranidae; genus Glandirana; species Glandirana rugosa. Next base: position 16,348 of record BLSH010029965.1, read on the forward strand.
AGGCACACCACACCAGAAAGGAAGGGAACACTGCACAGACGGAGATCCCCAGCAGGAGGGAAAATTTCTCCTGCTGTAAACTTCCAGCAGCACTCCCAGTTCACACAGTATAACCTTATAAGGTCTGTTCCTAGAGGGGTCAAACGATCAGGGAAATGTAAGGTGTGTAATATGTTTACACATCTTTGTATACACATGTCCATTTAACTGCCCTACTAGTTAGATATATAGTTTAAATTATGGTGACCCCGTCTATAAGCCTATGCGGCTGCTATATAGCAACAAGATGAATAAGAGGAGTATAACATAGTGACAGATAGTAACATACAGTATCTCACAAAAGTGAGTACACCCCTCACATGCCTGTAAATATGTTATTATATCTTTTCATGTGACAACTCTGAAGAAATGGCACTTTGCTACAATGAAAAGTAGTGATTGTACAACTTGTATAACAGTGTAAATTTGCTGTCAACACACAGCCATTAATGTCTAAACCGATAGCAACAAAAGTGAGTACACCCCTAAGTGAAAATGTCCAAATTGGGACCAATTAACCATTTTCCCTCCCCGTGTCATGTAACTCATTTGTGTTACAAGGTCTCAGGTTTGAATGGGGAGCAGCTGTGTTACATTTGGTGTTATCGCTCTCACTCTCTCATACTGGTCACTTGAAGTTCAACATGGCACCTCATGGCAATGAAGTCTCTGAGGATCTGAAAAAAAGAATTGTTGCTCTATATAAAGATGTCTTAGGCTATAAGAAGATTGGCAAGGCCCTAAAACTGAGCTACAGCATGGTAGCCAAGACCATATGGCAGTTTAACAGGACAGGTTCCACTCACCTTGCCATGGTTGACCAAAGAATTTGAGTGCACATGCTCAGTATCATATCCAGAGGTTATCTTTGGGAAATAGATATATGAGTGCTGTCAGCATTGCTGCAGTGGTTGAAGGTGTGAGGGGTCAGCCTGTCAGTGCTCAGACCATACGCCACACACTGCATCAAATTGGTCTGCATGGCTGCCGTCCCAGAAGGAAGCCTCTTCTAAAGATGATGCACAAGAAAGCCCTCAAACAGTTTGCTGAAGACAAGCAGACTAAGGACATTGACCACTGGAATCATGTCCTGTGGTCTGATGAGAACAAGATAAACATATTTGGTTCAGATAGTGTCAAGCGTATGTGGTGGTAACCAGGTGAGGAGTACAAAGACAAGTGTGTCTTGCCTACGGTCAAGCATGGTGGTGGGATTGTCATGGTCTGGGGCTGCATGAGTGATGCCAGCACTGGGGAGCTACAGCTCATTGAGGGAATCATGAATGCCAACATGTACTGTGACATACTGAATCAGAGCACGATCCCCTCCCTTCGGAGACTAGGCCGCAGGGCAATATTCCAACATGATAACAACCCAAAACACACCTCCAAGAAGACCACTGCCATGCTAAAGAAGATGAGGGTAAAAGTGATGGACTGCCCAAGCATGTCTACAGACCTAAACCCTATTGAGCATCTGTGGGGCATCCTCAAATGGAAGGTGGAGGAGCGCAAGGTCTCTAACATCCACCATCTCCGTGATGTCAACAGGAGTGGAAGAGGACTCCAGTGGCAACCTGTGAAGCTCTGGTAAACTCCATGCTGATCTCCGAGCAGTGCGAGTTTAGCCATACAGTTGTATGGCTTAACTCGTATTAGTTTTGCACCAAAAAAGATGCAGGAGCCTTTTTTTCCCCGCAGTGGATTCCCATTGCATGGCTGTTCTCAACCATGCGATCCAATTCATATGCAAGTTCACAGTTCACACTGGGATCTGCGGACAAAACTGGGGGTGTCATTAACTTTGTAATGACACCCACAGAGGTTCACGGAAGGCAGTGTGAACTGCCTGCGGGAGAGGTGCGATGCGGGAATCGGCTCTGTAATCGCACCGATTCCCGCATCGCACAAGTGTGAACCCGGGCGCATAGTTCCTTTAGGAGAAGTCAACTAGATACTAAAGAGTTATCTCTTCTCATCCAGACTTTTTGTCCCCACTGTCTTTGACAGTGGCTGTCTGTACCTTATCACTGCTGCTACCCAATCAGTGCTGAATCATGGTTCGTTCACTGTACTGTGTTCTAACAACTCGTGTGATTCTTTGACTCCATGTGCTGGGGAACTGTTTGTATCCAGTTCTCTGGAGTCGGTGTGCTGTGAATTCTCTGATTGGTTACAGGGAGGGGCTGAGTTCTCTCACTCTAGGATCAGATTACCAGACCTGCTCTGCTATGCTATTGAGTTCAAAGTGAACTGTTTCTTTTTTGTTTACAAACTTTTTATTTGGTACAAACAAAAGGAAAAATACAAAATATATCATTTGTCCATATGTGAGAGGAGATATCAGATACATATATAAAATTTCAGAAATATTTTTTCCATATTAATTATGTTGTTTATTCTACCTTTTAATTTAGCCAGAGGAACTGTGGGAGATTTCCAATGATATGCGATTAGCCAACGTATTGAGACACAGATAGTGTGAATAAGGCTGTGTTGGTGAATTGTTAATCCTGGGATCTGGATGAAAAGAAGGCAGTTAGGGAGGTTAAGGTGAATTATATTGTCTGAGATTTTTTGAAGCAAATTGTTCTAAAAGTGCCCATATATGGGAAATTTTGGAGCATTCCCAAAAAATATGGGAGAATGTGCCTAGGATAGCACACTCTCTAAAACAGTTTTGTGGTGCTGTAGGGAAAATAACGTGTAGTTTTGCCGGAGTGTAGTGCCATCTTGTGACCAGTTTAACTGCAGTTTCTCTAATTGTAGTGGATTTTGTGCATATGTGTAGATTCTTGATACAATCTTCCCAATCTTCTAGGCATAATAATACATTACATTCAGCTTCCCATTTGGTCATATATGAGAACTTCTCTTGAGCGTAAAAAAATATAATATTTGAATAAATTTCTGAAATTAAGCCTGCTTTTCTAGGAGATTTAAGGCAAATGTTTTCGTAAAATGTGTATGGGGTGTTATTTGTGGTATCAAAGTGTGTATTAAAAAAGTCTCTGATTTGTAGAAATCTTCTGAGTTCATGGTTAGGAGTTTGGTATTTTGTTTTAAGTGAGGCAAATGATATGAAATTAGAATTTTCTATGAATTTTGCTAGGGTAGTGAGATCATTATCAGTGCACCATGAAAAGTTTTCCCGATCCTCCAAACTGGGTTGAAAGTTGGGATCACCAATAAAGGAGGCGTAGGGGGTGGAGGGGGAAATAAGGTTACATTTTTTGTGAAATTGGTTCCATAGTTGATAAGCATGAAGAACCAGGAGATTACTTGATTTTAGGGATTTGGTTGATATTTTGTTTCCCCATAATAGTCTTGAGAGGGAAAGCGGGGAGATAGATTTTTTTTCAAATATAATCCTTGGAACTTTACAGTCCTGAATATGCCATTGTGCCATTTGTGCCCACCTGGCTGATAGATAATAGGACCAAAGAGGCCTAGTCCTCCACTTTTATGTGGACTATATAAAACCCTTTTCGGTAGACGTGGGTGTGTATCTGACCATATAAATGTATTCATATCTGATTGAAATTTGGTGATTAATGTTTTGTTTATCTTAATTGGGAGTGCTCAAAATAAATATAGAATTTTGGGTAAAATTATAATTTTAATTGCTGTAATTTTGCCTAAAAAAGAGATATGAAAGGTTTTCCAAATTTTTAGGGAATCTCATAATTTTTGGATTAATGGACAATAATTTTTGGAGGTCATATCATCCCAGTCTGGGGTAAGACAAATTCCCAAGTATGGGAGTGAATCCTATGTGCAGGTAAATTTAAAGGAGGTGCAGACGGATTCCAAAAGTGCAGGGTGTATATTTATTGGCATGCCTAGCGATTTAGTAACATTAATTGTTAGTCCTGAACAGGATGAAAAAAAGCAAGTTAGACTTACCGGTAACTTGTTTTCCAATAGTCTTTCAGGACAGCACCCGAGAGATCATGGCTCCTCCTCCAACAGGAAACACCTCACCATTCAAACTCAAAAAGGGGCCTCCACGCCAATACCCTTCAGTTGTTTGTAGAGAACCTCCAGCCCCGGCTGAAACACATAAGCAACAGTTATGTCATAGTATACAGCAGATAATACAACAGGGCGGGTTACCGCTGTCCTGAAAGACTATTGGAAAACAAGTTACCGGTAAGTCTAACTTGCTTTTTTCCAAAGCGTCTTTCAGGACAGCACCCGAGAGGATAAACGAGACTTATCCCCATTAGGGTGGGACAACAGCCTGCAGGACTTTCCTGCCAAAAGCCTGGTCCTGAGCCGTCAGGAGGTCTAACCTATAGTGATGGATAAAGGTCGACCTATTTGACCACGTGACTGCTTTGTAGATCTGCTCGGGGAAGGCACCAGCACTCTCAGCCCAACTCACCGCTAAAGCTCTTGTAGAATGAGCCCGGATACCTGCCAGGCTTTCTAGGCCTGAAAGAGAGTAGGCCTCTGTAATAGTCATTCTTAACCACCTGGCAATGGTTCCTTTAGAAGCTTGCTTTCCCTTCCTGGTACCAGCATATGAAACAAATAAAGCAGCAGAGTGACTAAAATCTTTTGTGGCTTCCAGATAACACAAAACTGCTCTCTTAACATCCAGGGAATGGAATTCCTCTTCCTTCTTCCCTGTCGGATTAGAGCAAAATGTAGGCAGGATTATTTCCTGGGCTCGATTTTGGACCGAAGCGACCTTCGGTAAGAAATTAGGGTCCGTTTTCAGAACAATTTTGTCTGGAAAAATAGAAAAAAAATGGTTCCCTTTTTGACAGGGCCTGAAGCTCACTTATTCTACGAGCCGTGGTTATAGCAACTAAAAAGACAGTTTTTTCTTTCAAAGATTTTATTGATTTTTTCAGAAAAAACATACAGAAGATTTCAAGCTGCATAGTATAACATGAACAAAAAAAGTACTCTGCTAAATTGTTTCATCATGAGTTCTTCTAGACTCTTGGACTCTCAAAAACTCAACCCTTGGCTATTTAAGCAAGGGAGAAATCCCTAGGAGAGGTCAAGAAGTGAGACCACCTTTGTGGGGTCACCTATCCAAGCTCCAGGCACCCCATAACGGGAACAAGCTGTGCCCGGAGGGGATAGGATAGCTCCCCCACCTCAGACCACCGAACAAAAAGAGTGCTTAAATCTAGTCACATTAGTTATTCCTATGGAAAAATCGGGGTAGCCCCTCCGGCTATTTCCAAAACAGAACTCACCTAATAATAAGTCCGTGACAACGTAAACAGCGCACATCTTGAATAATAGAAAGAGATACAGTGAAAGAGAAAAAGAGCAGAGAAAGAAAGATCCATAGAACAGAAAGGCACCAAGTGTTAGTCTAGTTTGGCTGAGCCCCGGGACAAATTTGTGCCGGGATAAGAAAAATACCTATGAATGCTGCCCAAGGCTCCCACACGCCCTCAAATCTCCCGGTCGTGTCCGAGAGAATGCTAGACAATTTCTCCTGTGACATGATCCAGGAGATTTTTTGAATGGTGGCTGGAAAAGAGACCCTAGGTTGTTTCCAGGATTTGGCTATGGTAAGCTTTACCCCGAGCAATATGAAATGTACCAACTTCCTGTTGAGTTTAGGGATGTAAGCATTAAGCAGAGCTATCTCAGGAGACCTAGGGACCTGTGTTTTGGTCAATTTCTTGATTAGATTAAATATTTTCCTCCAGTATGGACGTATTCTCGGACATTCCCACCATATATGTGGCATCGTTCCCAATAGGGAGCAACCTCTGAAGCATTGAGGATCAACCGAAGGATAGATATGTGCTAGTTTCGATGGGGTGAGGTACCATCTTGTAATAACCTTAACACTAGCTTCCATAAGAGTTATATTTAAGATACCTCGAAATGCGTTAGAAAAACAACCTTGCCAGGTCTCCAGGTCCCATGAGAATTGGAAATCTTCCTCCCAGTGGTTCATGTATGATGCTTTCTCCGTAGATGAGGTGAGCGATGTATAGATCACTGAGATGTCTCCCCTCTGTCCCAAGGCCTGACCACACCAGAGTTCATACTTCGTAAATTTTGGCGGAAGGGGTTTATCCTTCCAGATTCTTTGTAAAAAAAATGGTGAATTTGTTGGAATCTGAACCTCTCGGAATTTGGGAGATCAAAATTGTTAATGCAATGGCTCAGCGAAAGAGGTCCCTTTGGTGAGAAAAAATGTCCTATCCGATAAAACCCCTTGTCCAACCACCACTTGAATGCTTTTATATCTAGCCCTGGAGTGAAAACCGGGTTGCGGAAAATATGCGCTAATGGGTGCAGTGGCGAAGTCAGTTCCTGGTGATTCCTTAACGAGTCCCAAAGAGCAAAGGAGTGTGATAGAGTTGGAGAGAGTGTAGAAGGTCTCGGTTTCGGGGGGATCCACAGGAGGAAATCTATTGTATAGTTTGGAACTGCTTGCCTCTCTATCTGAACCCAATCCGGCTTCTCGTGCCTAGAGTAGACTATGGATAATTGAGCTAATCTTGCTGCTTGGTAATATTTGAGGAGGACAGGGAGTCCTAAGCCTCCATTATTCCTATGGCGATATAGGGTGGATTGAGGGAACCTGAAACCAGCACTTCCCCACACAAATTTCAAAATCCTGCTCTGAAGGGTCCTTATGTGATCTTTCCTGATTGCAGTAGGTAATGCTCGGAACAGATATAGCACCCGAGGAAGAAGGGTCATCTTGATTGCATTGATTCTACCCAACCAAAAGAGTCCCACACTAGACCACGATTTCATGTCACCCTCGATTTTCTGTTATAAGGGGGGAAAATTACTAGAGTATAGGTCTTCTATCTTAACCGTTAGGTTAATGCCCAAGTATTTAATTGAATTTAAATTCCATTTGAAGGGGAAAGAATTTTGTAGCGAAACGACTGTTTCAGGTGATAACGATATGTTCATCGCCTGCGATTTGGAATAGTTCACCCTGAGTCCTGAGATTTCCGCAAATTGGTCTAGAGTACGGTTTAAATTGGGAAGGGAAGTGTGGGGGTGGGATGTGATGAACAAGAGGATGTCATCCGCGAAAAGCCCACATTTATGGCTCTGAGTGCCACAAGAAACCTTGATATCTGGATTCTGCCTTATCGCTATAGGCAGTGTTTCGATGGCTATAGCGAAGATGAGAGGGGAAAGCGGACAGCCCTGTCTCGTCCCATTAGCTATATTTATCGGGTTAGAGTAGAATCCCTGGAGTCTTATACGTGCTTTAGGATAAGAGTATAGAGCTTTAATAAGGCCCAAGAAGCGTTGGCCAAAGCCCCATTTCTCAAGTAGCGTGAAGATGTAATCCCATGAAACCGAGTCAAAGGCCTTCTGCAAGTCTAGTGATAGTACCATTCCTCGCTGTTTCGGGCCTCCCTCCCAATTTGATTGTAGGATAGAAATCAGGTCTACTGCCCTACGTGTCTGGTCTGGACCCTGTCTCCCTGGGATGAATCCTACCTGATCCTTATGGATGTAAGATTTAATGAAGGTAGAGAGTCTATTGGCTAAGATGTTATAGTTGCCCACCTCCTCTGGGTTCTTGTCTGGCTTCGGAATCACTGTGATAAAGGCTGAATTTAGTGGTGGGTCCAGAGGGGTCCCCTGAGTTTTGGAGTTAAAGAATTTAGTTAGAAACGGAGAGAGGGTACCAGCGAAGGCCTTGTAATACGGTACCGACAGCCCATCAGGGCCTGGTGCCGAACTTCCCCTCAGGTCCCTAATGACCCCCATAACCTCTTCCTCTGTGATAGCCGCCTCCATAAGCTGTCTGTGCTCTACCGCCAGGGCTGGGGTGGGAATGTCTTTTAGGAACGTCGAGGAGCGAGCAGTATGATTTGGGGAAGGGGAACTGTATAAATCTGTTTCTTTATTTGTGAGGACATTTGAATTAGTTTGCCTCTCATGAAAGCTTTGTGGGCTGCCCAGAGAGTTTCTGCAGAAGTTCCTTCTACATTATTGAGGAGGAAGTATTCCTCAAGGGCCTTGTTTATTTCTATAATTCTGACAGGGTCTGATAACAGGGATTCTTTCAGTCTCCAGAGGGACAGTCTCACATAATGCGGATCTGAGCGTATTTGTAGAAGCACTATGGAGTGATCCGAGAGTGCAGTATCAACTATCCGCGAGTTGAGTATTAGAGGAATCGTGTTGGTCTGGACCAACAGGTGGTCAATTCGGGCGTATGAATTATGAGGGAAGGAGTAGTGTGTAAAGTCCTTCCTGGTTGGGTTGAACTCTCTCCAACAGTCTGTCAAATTGAATGAATGAAACAGTTTGGCGAGTTTAACCACTTCCTTACTGGGCACTTAAACCCCCCTCCTGCCCAGACCAATTTTCAGCTTTCAGTGCGCTCACATTTTGAATGACAATTACTCAGTCATGCAACGTTGTACCCATATGAAATTTGCGTCCTTTTTTTCACACAAATAGAGCTTTCTTTTGGTGGTATTTAATCACCGCTGGGTTTTTTATTTTTTGCACTATAATTAAAAAAAGACCGAAAATGTTGAAAAAAAACAAATTTTTCTTAATTTTTGTTATAAAATTTTGCAAATTAGTAATTTATCTTCATAAATTTTGGTCAAAATTTATAATGTTACATATCATTGGTAAAAATAACCCAAATTAGTGTATATTATTTGGTCTTTGTGAAAGTTAGAGAGTCTACAACCTATGGTGCAAATCACTGAAAATTGATCACACCTGATGTACTGACGGCCTATCTCATTTCATGAGACCCTAAAAAGCCAGCAAAGTACAAATACCCCCCAAATGACCCCTTTTTGGAAAGTAGACATTCCAAGGTATCTAGGAAGTGGCATGGTGAGTTTTATGAAGTTGTCATTTTTTCCCACAATTCTTTGCAAAATGAAATTTTTTTTTAATTTGTTTTTTTTTTTCACAAAATTGTCATTGTAACAGGTTATTCTCTCACATGGCATATGCATACCTCAAATGACACCCCAAAACACATTCTACTACTTCACCTGAGTATGGTGATACCACATGTGTGGGACATTTTTACAGCCTGGACACATACAGAGGCCCAACATTGAACTAGCACCTTCAGGCGTTTTCAAAGCATAAATTACACATCTCATTTTTCGACCACCTATTACAATTCTGAAAGCCCTGGAGCACCAGGACAATGGAAACGCCCACAAAATGACCCCATTTTGGAAAGCTAACACCCCAACGTATAATCTATGAGGCATAATGAGTCTTTTGAATGGTTCATTTTTTTCCAGAAGTTTTTAGAAAATGTAGGAAAAAAATGAAAACGCATTTTTTTACATAAAGTTGTCAATTTATAAGGTAATACACAACACATAGCATGTACATGGCAAACATGACACACCAAAATACATTCTGCTACTCCTCCTGAGCATGGCGATACCACATATGTGCGACTTTCACACAGCCTGACCACATACAGAGGACCAACATTGAACTAGCACCTCCAGGCGTTTTAGAAGCATAAATTACACATCTCATTTCTCGACCACCTATTACAATTCTGAAGGCCCTGGAGCACCAGGACAATGGAAATGCCCACAAAATGACCCCATTTTGGAAAGCTAACACCCCAACTTATAATCTATGAGGCATGATGAGTCTTTTGAATAGTTCATTTTTTTCCAGAAGTTTTTGGAAAATGTAGGAAAAAAATGAAAACACATTTTTTTTACATAAAGTTGTCCATTTATAAGGTATTTCCAACACATAGCATGTACATGGCAAAAATAACACCACAAAACACATTCTGCTACTCCTCCTGAGTATGGCGATACCACATGTGTGAGACTTTTACACAGCCTGGACACATACAGAGGCCCAACACTGAACTAGCACCTCCAAGCGTTTTAGAAGCATAAATTACACATCTCATTTCTTGACCACCTATTACAATTCTGAAGGCCCTGGAGCACCAGGACAATGGAAACGCCCACAAAATGACCCCATTTTGGAAAGCTAACACCCCAACGTATAATCTATGAGGCATGATGAGTCTTTTGAATGGTCCATTTTTTTCCAGAAGTTTTTGGAAAATGTAGGAAAAAAATGAAAACGCATTTTTTTTACATAAAGTTGTCCATTTATAAGGTATTTCCAACACATAGCATGTACATGGCAAAAATGACACCCCAAGATACATTCTGC
>BLSH010030006.1:54322-84078 GCA_018402905.1 Glandirana rugosa
ACGGGGTAGTAACCACAGTCACCCTCCTTGTCACGTTGTAGTAACCAACCAACCTTCTGTTAAATCATGAGTGATACCACGACTAGAAGGTATTGAGTAAGTAGCCTATTCCTCCCAATGACACCAATGATGGGGCAATATTCCTCCCACTGACACCAATGATGGGGCACTATTCCTCCCACTGACACCAATGATGGGGCACTATTCCTCCCACTGACACCTATGGTGGGGCACTATTCCTCCCACTGACACCAATGGTGGGGCACTATTCCTCACACTGACACCAATGATGGGGCACTATTCCTTCCACTGACACCAATGATGGGGCACTATTCCTCCCACTGATACCAATGATGGGGCACTATTCCTATCACTGACACCAATGATGGGGCACTATTCCTCCCACTGACACCAATGATGGGGCACTATTCCTCCCACTGTCACCAATGATGGGGCACTATTCCTCCCACTGACACCAATGGTGAGACACTATTCCTCCCACTGACACCAACAATAGGGTGCTATTCCTCCCCCAATACCAAAGATGCACTGTTTATTCACACTGGCCACATTCCGGCCCCCCTGAAGTTTGAAGGACAGTAAACTCTCCCTTTGTTTAGAAGGTTTGGAGACCCCTGGTTTAGGTTGTTGGCCAAGTTTTTACTCTGGGCACCCCCACTTCAGGTCTCGGTGACACCATACTCAATACTGTTCATTGAATCTCCTCTCTAGAGCACAATGTCCATTTGTCCTTTGGAGGAGAAGTAACTTAGAGGAATTGTAGATCCTGGAATGGGTCCTAATCCTCCACATCACAGGCTTCAGCCACCCACCCACCACTAATAAGATGAGTGATAACATGAAAACCTCTATCTTTTTAAACATGACGAAGTACAAAGGGGATTACAAATCCTCTTAAATCAGATTACTAAGGAATTGTCTGCGGCGCTGGAAAAAAGACTAGAGAGATAAAACGCATCGAGCGGCGCTGCCTCCATTGGAGAATTACCAGCCGCACAGAGGACGGTTCTCCTTGCAGCGTTGAAGGGCAATTATATAAGCGATACAAAGCAAGAGATGGCTGTCCCCAGGGAGCCGCAGAGCAGGTGACTCGCTGCGTCCCGCGGTCACCTTTTCTGGGACGCGGAGGCGACCGCTAAATGGCGGGCATCTGCGGAGACGGCCAAAGGAAATGTTATAATAATTCCTAATGATTTACAATGAGAGGTTTACCTGAGTCAGCCACACGTTGGTCGTCATTATTTGTTCCCGCTCGTGCTGGAAGGGAAAGAGAATCCGATTATTCATCCACATCATTATAACAAATACATCAGGGGCAATTAAGTATCGCATTTCCCTGGATCTGCCTTTGGGGGCTTCCTGAAGAAACAGGCACAGCAACAGGTCCTATCCTTCAACCTGAACCATTCGTGACCAGAAGCTTAGGATTCCCAGGCCAGTTAACTTGACAACCCCTTTAACTCATAAGTCAGTTTGACAGACGTACATGCACAGGCGCGCATTCCTAGTTCTCGGTTGCAAAGGGATTCAACAACATCACAGTAGGGGTCATCAATGACTTCTTTGCCACCTAAAAGTCCTCAAGCTGTCACGATAAATGAAATGTCGCCCGCCTGCTTCCTACAATTTATGTGACCCAGGAAAATATGCAAACGTGATGCTTCCAGAAGACATCGCCACCCTCTTTCATGTTCTTAAGCTACCAGTTGTGTCCCCCAAGCTCGTAATTGGCGGCCACTCAGCGAAATGACCAGGAGATTCTTGGAGGTCATGGGTCTCCACAGTAAACACCTTGCCTCAGATTTGCTAAAGATGAAAGAAATCAAAGTTGGGTTGAACCAACTGGCTTGTCTACACTGGTATATTGTCAAAGGCCCCAAAAAGCTTTTCCAGTCAGTGTTGGTTTGAACCAATTGGCTCATCTCTATCAGTCACATCACCATCACTCAAAGAGTTGCAAGAAGCTTCTTGAACGAAGGTTGGCTTCAACGAATTGCCTCATCTCTACCAGTATATTGCCATTGTCCAAGAAACTTCTCCTACCAAGGCTGGCTTGAACCAGTTGCCTCGTTTCTACCATGAACATATCTCCATTTGGGCATATCTCCATTGCCCAAAGAGGGCCACAAAGCTTCTCCAACCAAGGTTGGCTTGAATTAATTGCATCATCTTTACCAGTATATCAAAACTGCCCAAGAAACTTCACCTACCAAGAATGGCTTGAAACAGTTTGCTCATCTCTACCAGTATATCACCAAAGGCCCAAAGAGGGCTAAGAAGCTTCTCCAACCAAGCTTGGCTTGAACTATTTGCCTCATCTCTACCAGTATATCACCATTGCCCAAGAAGCTTCTCTTACCAAGGCTGGCTTGAACAGGTTGCCTCATCTCTACCAGTATATCACCATCACCCAAAGAGGGCCACAGTTGGCTCATCTCTACCACTATATCACCAAAGCCCCGCAGAGGGCCAAGAAGCTTCTCCAACAAAGGCTGGCTTGAACCAACTGGCGCACCTCTACCATTATATCATTAAGGATAGTACAGATGAACCAATTGGTTCAAGCTAACCTTAGTATATCATCAAAGGCCCAAAGAGCCTGGTAGCTCCAAGGCTACCAGTGATGCGAAAAAGCTTCTTGGCCCTCTTTGGGCTTTTGACGATATACTAAGGTTGGCTTGAACCAATTACCTCATCTCTACCAGTATATTGCCATTGTCCAAGAAACTTCTCCTACCAAGGCTGGCTTGAACCAGTTGCCTCATTTCTACCATGAACATATCTCCATTTGGGCATATCTCCATTGCCCAAAGAGGGCCACAAAGCTTCTCCAACCAAGGTTGGCTTGAATTAATTGCATCATCTTTACCAGTATATCAAAACTGCCCAAGAAACTTCACCTACCAAGAATGGCTTGAAACAGTTTGCTCATCTTTACCAGTATATCACCAAAGGCCCAAAGAGGGCTAAGAAGCTTCTCCAACCAAGGTTGGCTTGAACTATTTGCCTCATCTCTACCAGTATATCACTAAAGGCCCAAAGAGGGCTAAGAAGCTTCTCCAACCAAGGTTGGCTTGAACTATTTGCCTCATCTCTACCAGTATATCACCAAAGGCCCAAAGAGGGCTAAGAAGCTCCTCCAACCAAGCTTGGCTTGAACGATTTGCCTCATCTCTACCAGTATATCACCATTGCCCAAGAAGCTTCTCCTACCAAGGCTGGCTTGAACAGGTTGCCTCATATCTACCAGTATATCACCATCACCCAAAGAGGGCTACAGTTGGTTTATCTCTACCATTATATCACCAAAGGCCCGCAGAAGGCCAAGAAGCTTCTCCAACAAAGGCTGGCTTGAACCAACTGGAGCACATCTACCATTATATCATCAAGGATAGTAAAGATGAGCCAATTGGTTCAAGCTAACCTTAGTATATCGTCAAAGGCCCAAAGAGAATGGTAGCTCCAAGGCTACCAGTGGTGCGAAAAAGCTTCTTGGCCCTCTTTGGGCTTTTGACGATATACTAAGGTTGGCTTGAACCAATTACCTCATCTTTACCAGTAGATCACCATCAACCAAAGAGGGACAAGAAGTTTCTCCAATCAAGGTTGGCTTGAACCAATCGGTTCATCTCTACCAGTATATCACAATCACACAAAGAGGGCCAGGAAGATTTTCCAATAAGGACTGGCTTGAAACAATTTGCTCACCTCTACCAGTACATTGTCAAAGGCCCAAAGAGGGCCAAGAAGCTTTTCTAACCAAGACTGGCTTGAACCAGTTGGCTTATCTCTACCACTATATAACCATTGCCCATAGAGGACCAAGAAGCTTCTCCATCCAAGACTGGCTTGAACCAATTTGCTCACCTTTACCAGTATAGGCCCAAAAAGGACCAATAAGCTTTTCCACATAACCGGTAGTCTTGGAGCTGCCCAGCTTCTTCTAAGCCTTAGAAGTTAAAGAGCTCCAAGGCTACCACCAGCGGTGTGAAAAAATCTTCTTGGCCCTCTTTGGGCCTTTGATGATATACTAATAGAGGCGAACAAATTGGTTAAAGCCAGCGTTGGTTGGAAAAGCTTCCTGATCCAACCTTAGGTACCTTTAGTACGTTTTGTGCAGCCCTCGGGGGCCCCTGCATTGGTGTTTCCCTGTTGCCCTATTATAGAATTGATTTCTAGCAGTCTCATGTAATATGTCTCCAGTCTATGTATAGCTGTCTCCTGAAGCATGTCTCCATTCTCCAACAACTCATATAGCATGTTCACTATCTCTGATAATCTCCTGCAGCATATCAGTAGTCTCTGACCATCTTCTGTACTATGTCTGCAGTCTCTGACCATCTCCTGTATCATTGTCTACAGTCTCTGACCGTCTCTTGTATCATGTCTACAGTCTCTGACCATCTCCTGTATCATGTCTGCAGTCTCTGACAATCTCCTGTATCATGTCTGCAGTCTCTGACCATCTCCTGTATCATGTCTGCAGTCTCCGACCATCTCCTGTATCATGTCTGCAGTCTCTGACCATCTCCTGTATCATGTCTGCAGTCTCCGACCATCTCCTGTATCATGTCTGCAGTCTCTGACCATCTCCTGTATCATGTCTGCAGTCTCTGACCATATCCTGTCTGCAATCTCTGACCATCTCTTGTATCATGTCTGCAGTCTCTGACCATCTCCTGTATCATGTCTGCAGTCTCTGACCATCTCCTGTATCATGTCCACATCCCTGACCATCCCCTGTATTATGCTCTTAGTCTTTGGCTATATCTGTTGTGTGCTTGCTGTCCGGCACTGCATATTTACTGAATTTTATGTGCGGCCCTTGGGTGATGTCGGGGGCCACACTTGAGCATCCCCAAATCAAGTAAGTTGACCACCGCTCTTCTAAGGTATAATAGCCAGCTGGCAGGGATTCAGAGGAAACTTGCTGATCACATGGTGGTATGAGGCAAGGGATGGAGCATGGAGGGGTCAGAACCTCTGTATAGTTTTTGTTGCTGCTGATGCATGCGCTGGGGGATTTCTACCCACTTTCCAGGCCTGGTGACACCATGGCACACCCTAATGTATGGGGTGTCACAGAAACAAGAAATCTTCCCAGTGGAGATGTAAGCAGCAAAAAAAATCCTGGCAGAGACTACAATGCTTTTTGGCACTACATGGAAAGAGTAAAAGGGGCTTCAGCCCAACTTCTCCCATATCCTATCCCCAACGTGTTTCGTCCCGCTCAAAGGGCTTAGTCATTGGGTCTAGCTGACCTCTATGACTAAACCGTGTGGGTGTGGCGAAACGCGCCAGTGACGTGATTTTGGTCTGCGCCCAAAAGCCGTATGCTTTTCGGCACTAGACATAGGTTGCATGCTAAAAGGGTGTCCTATTCCTTCATAGGGTGCCAGACTCTTTTACAGGGTGCCCTCCTTATTTATATGGTGTCAGAATATTTTATGGGGTGGCAAACTCTTTTATAGGGTGTCCTCCTCCTTTATAGGGCGCCAGACTCTTTTATAATGTGCCCTCCTCCTTTATAGGGTGCCAGACTCTTTTATAGGGTGCCCTCCTATTTTATATGGCATCAGACTCTTTTATAGAGTGCCCTACTCCTTTTTATAGTGCCAGACTATTTTTTAGGGTGCCAAACTCTTTTATAGGGTGCCAAATTATTTTATAGGGTACCCTACTCCTTTAAAGGATGTCAGACTCTTTTATAGGGTTCCCACCTCCTTTGTATGGTGTCAGGCCCTTTTATAGGGTGCCAAATTCTTTTTATAGGGTGCCCTACTCCTTTTTATGGTGCCAGACTCTTTTATAGGGTGCCAGACTCCTTTATAGGGTGCCCTACTCCTTTATAGGATACCAAATTCTTTTATAGGGTGCCCTCCTCCTTTTTATGGTACCAGACTCTTTTATAGAGTGCCCTACTCTTTTATAGGGTGCCCTAGTCACTTAAAGGATGCCAGACTCTTTTATAGGGTGCCCTCCTCCTTTACAGGGTGCCAGACACCTTTTTATAGTACCAGACTCTTGTATAGGGTACCCTACGCCGTTTTTTAGTGCCAAACTCTTTTATATGGTTCCAGACTCTTTTATAGGGCACCCTACTCCTTTATAGGGTGCCCTACTCTTTTATAGGGTATTCTACTACTTTATAGGGTTCCAGCCTCTTTTATAGGGTGCTCTACTCCTTTATAGGGTGCCAGACTCTTTTATAGGGTGCCCTCCTCCTTTGTAGGGCGCCAAACTCTTTTATATGGTGCCCTCCTCCTTTATAGGGTGCCAGACTCTTTTATAGGGTGCCCTCCTCTTTTATATGGCATCAGACTCTTTTATTGAGTGCCCTACTCCTTTTTATAGTGCCAGACTCTTTTTTTAGGGTGCCAAACTCTTTTATAGGGTGCCCTCCTCTTTTATCTGGCATCATACTCTTTTATTGAGTGCCCTACTCCTTTTTATAGTGCCAGACTCTTTTTTTAGGGTGCCAAACTCTTTTATAGGGTGCCAAATTATTTTATAGGGTACCCTACTCCTTTAAAGGATGTCAGACTCTTTTATAGGGTTCCCACCTCCTTTGTATGGTGTCAGGCCCTTTTATAGGGTGCCAAATTCTTTTTATAGGGTGCCCTACTCCTTTTTATGGTGCCAGACTCTTTTATAGGGTGCCAGACTCCTTTATAGGGTGCCCTACTCCTTTATAGGATACCAAATTCTTTTATAGGGTGCCCTCCTCCTTTTTATGGTACCAGACTCTTTTATAGAGTGCCCTACTCTTTTATAGGGTGCCCTAGTCACTTAAAGGATGCCAGACTCTTTTATAGGGTGCCCTCCTCCTTTACAGGGTGCCAGACACCTTTTTATAGTACCAGACTCTTGTATAGGGTACCCTACGCCGTTTTTTAGTGCCAAACTCTTTTATATGGTTCCAGACTCTTTTATAGGGCACCCTACTCCTTTATAGGGTGCCCTACTCTTTTATAGGGTATTCTACTACTTTATAGGGTTCCAGCCTCTTTTATAGGGTGCTCTACTCCTTTATAGGGTGCCAGACTCTTTTATAGGGTGCCCTCCTCCTTTGTAGGGCGCCAAACTCTTTTATATGGTGCCCTCCTCCTTTATAGGGTGCCAGACTCTTTTATAGGGTGCCCTCCTCTTTTATATGGCATCAGACTCTTTTATTGAGTGCCCTACTCCTTTTTATAGTGCCAGACTCTTTTTTTAGGGTGCCAAACTCTTTTATAGGGTGCCCTCCTCTTTTATCTGGCATCATACTCTTTTATTGAGTGCCCTACTCCTTTTTATAGTGCCAGACTCTTTTTTTAGGGTGCCAAACTCTTTTATAGGGTGCCAAATTATTTTATAGGGTACCCTACTCCTTTAAAGGATGTCAGACTCTTTTATAGGGTTCCCACCTCCTTTGTATGGTGCCAGGCCCTTTTATAGGGTGCCCTACTCCTTTTTATGGTGCCAGACTCTTTTATAGGGTGCCAGACTCCTTTTATAGGATGCCCTACTCCTTTATAGGGTGCCAAATTCTTTTATAGGGTGCCCTCCTCCTTTTTATGGTGCCAGACTCTTTTATAGGGTGCCAAACCTTTATAGGGTGCCCTACTCATTTAAAGGGTGTCCTACTCCTTTATGGGGTGCCCTACTCCTTTATGGGGTGCCCTACTCCTTTATAGGGTTGCAGACTCTTTTATATGGTGCCCTCCTCCTTTACAGGGTGCCAGACTCCTTTTTATAGTACCAGACTCTTTTATAGGGTGCCCTACTCCTTTATAGGGTGCCCAACTCCTTTTTATAGTACCAGACTCTTGTATAGGGTGCCCTACGCCTTTTTTTAGTGCCAAACTCTTTTATATGGTTCCAGACTCTTTTATAGGGTGCCCTACTCCTTTATAGGATGCCCTACTCTTTTATAGGGTGGCAGACTCTTTTATAGGGTGCTCTACTCCTTTATAGGGTTCCAGCCTCTTTTATAGGGTGCTCTACTCCTTTATAGGGCGCCCTACTCCTTTATAGGGCGCCCTTCTCCTTTATAGGGCGCCCTTCTCCTTTATAGGGCGCCCTTCTCCTTTATAGGGCGCCCTACTCCTTTATAGGGTGCCCTACTCATTTAAAGGATTTCAGACTCTTTAATAGTGTGCCCTACTCTTTTATAGGGTTCCAGCCTCTTTTATAGGGCGCCCTCCTCCTTTATAGGCTGCCAGACTCTTTTACAGTGTGCTCTACTTCGTTATAGGGTGCCCTTTAAAAGTGTCTGGCACAACCTAATGGAATAGGGCACCCTATAAAGTCTTTTATAAGGTGTCCTACTCTTATATAGGGTGCCCTAGTATACCCTCTGATCAGAGGTTTGCAAACTTCCCTTAACGCCATCCAACCCATAAAACCCACCCCGTCGATCTGACTTACCACGCTGATGAGCTGGGCCAGGGACACCATCAGCTGCACCGTCACCTGTTCAGAACCATTGGTGGCGGGCCGGATGAGCTTGTTGTAGCGGCCTGAACTGAGCAGGTGCTCCACCAGACGCTCTTCGGTGTCGGTTCCCAAGCATCCTGTAAGACATGAAGGTTTGATTGTCAGCTCTGCGGCCACCAACACTGGGGAGGGTTTAATGTTTGGCCTACATAAGCGGCCGGCAGGGGGCGCACTGCAAACATTCCGCAGACGCGGCGGAATCACTGAGAGGTGCCCTGGAGAGGATCATGGCGTTTCCTCTTAGTGCCTTGAAAAAGTATTCATACCCCTTGACATTCCCCACATTTTGTCATGTGACCCCCAAAAACCTAAATGTATTTTGTTGGGATTTTATGTGATGGAGCGACACAAAGGGGCTCATAATTGTGAAGTGGAAGGAAAATGATAAATTATACAAATAAATCTGTGAAAAGTGTGGGGGGCATTTGTATGGCGCCCCCTTTACTCCGATACCCCTAACTAAAATCTAGTGGAACCAATTGCCTTCACAAGTCACCTAATTAGTAAATAGAGTCCCCCTGTGTGTAATTTAATCTCAGTATAAATACAGCTGTTCTGTGAAGCCCTCAGAGGTTTGTTAGAGAATCTTAGTGAACAAACAGCATCACGAAGGCCAAGGAACACAGCAGACAGGTCAGGGATAAAGTTGTGGAGAAGTATAAAGCAGGGTTGGGTTATAATAAAATCTCCAAAGCTTTGAACATCTCACGGAGCTCTGCTCAATCCATCATCGGAAAATGGAAAGAGTGGCACAACTGCCAACCTACCAAGACATGGCCGTCCACCTAAACTGACCGGCTGGGCAAGGAGAGCGTTCATCAGAGAAGCAGCCAAGAGGTCCATGGTGACTCTGGAGGAGCTGCAGAGATCCACAGCTCTGGGGGGAGAATCTGTCCACAGGACAACTATTAGTCGTGCCCTCCACAAATCTGCCCTTTATGGAGGAGGGGCAAGAAGAAAGCCATTGGTGAAAGAAGCCATAAAAAGTCCGGTTTGCAGTTTGTGAGAAGCCATGTGGGGGGCACAGCAAACATGGGGAAGAAGGGGCTCTGCTCAGATGAGACCAACATTGAACTTTTTGACCCAAGTGTGGCGGAAAACTAACACTGCACATCACCCTGAATTCACCATCCCCACTGTGAAACATGGTGGTGGCAGCATCATGGTGTGGGGATGCTTTTCTTGAGCAGGGACAGGGAAGCCGGTCAGAATTGATGGGAAGATGGATGGAGCCAAATACAGGGCAATCTTAGAAGAAAACCTTTAAAGACTTGAGACCGGGGCAGTAGGACAACGACCCTAAACACCCAGCCAGAGCTACAATGGAATGGTTGAGATCAAAGCACATTCATGGGTTAGAATGGCCCAGTCACAGCCCAGACCTAAATCCCATTGAGAATCGGTGGCAAGACTTGAAAATTGCTGATCACAGACGCCCTCCATCCAATCTGACAGAGCTTGGGGGATTCTGCAAAGAAGAATGGGCAGAAATGCCCTCTCTAGGTGGGCAAAGCTGGCAGAGACTTCCCCAAAAACACTTGCAGCTGTAATTGCAGGGAAAGGCGGTTCTACAAAGTATTGACTCTGGGGGGCGCCATACAAATGCCCCCCTACACTTTTCACAGATTTATTTGTATCATTTATCATTTTCCTTCCTCTTCACAATTATGAGCCCCTTTGTGTCGTCTATCACATAAAATCCCAATAAAATACATTTACGTTTTTGGGGGTCACATGACAAAATGTGGGGGTTTCCAAGGGGTATGAATACTTTTTTTCTGTGCACAGAGCAGAGTTGTGGGAGGGGCCCAGCAGGTTGGAGAAAACTACAGGAGGGGGGCGGAGACCAATCAGCCTGCACAAGTAGCTGACTTGAAGCCCCACCCTTTCCTGGCGCTTTTTGTTGACAAGGTTTAGATGAGTAGAAAACGACTTCGGACCCCCAAAGATTGTATATAAATATCTGTTTAGCAGAGACCCTAGGGAATAAAATGGCGATCGTTGCAATTTTTTTAATGTCACACGGTATTTGCGCAGCAGTTTTTTTAAAAAGCTAATTTTTTTGGGGAAAAAAAAAAAAACTTTAATTAAAAAAAAATTATATATATATCCCAATTTTTTTGTAAGATAATGAAAAATGATGTCACGCCAAGTAAATGGATACCCAACATGTCGCGCTTTAAAATTGCGCACGCTTGTGGACTTGGCGACAAACGACGGTACTTAGAAATCTCCATAGGCGCCGCTTTAAACATTATTTACCAGTTTGGAGTTACAGAGGAGGTGAAGTGGGTAGAATTATTGCTCTCGCTCTGACGATCGCGGCGATACCTCACATGTGTGCGGTGAAGACTGTTTACATACACGGGCGCGATTCACGTATGCGTTCGCTTCTGCGCATGAGGATGGGGGGGCGCGGCAATTTATTTATTTTGTTTTTTTATTTTTATACCGTCCCTTTAATTTTATATGAAATCACCGGGTCTCTGTGCTTCTCTATGCAATGTAGGCGGATCACGGCTGGTGGGAGGGGCCAGCAGGGGGCGGTACATAGCTTCCTGATGACATCCCAGCCCCCCGCCTCAAGTCTCCTCTGCAGAGCCCTCAGCCCTGATGCAAGCAGTGGGAGGAGTTATGCAAATATCAAACCGGGTGGGTGCTACTCTGGAGGGTGGGCGTTCCTAGGCGGCTGTATTTGCATAGGTAACGCCCACATGTGATGCTGAGCCTCCATGATTGAAAGAACTGAAGACTAATGAATAAAAGGGGTGGGGCCAGGGAGCAGTGGGAGGAGTTATGCAAATATCAAAATGCCTTGATGAGAGGGTGTCCTAGTTAGGCTTCATTTGCATAGGTAACGCCCACATGTGATGCCGGGCCCCCATGACTGAAAGAACTGCTATCCAATGAATGAAAGGGGTGGGGCCAGGGAGCAGTTATGCAAATATCAACGTGGGTGGGTGTTACTCTGGAGGAGTGGGCGTTCCTAGGCAGGCTTCATTTGCATAGGTAACGCCCACATGTGCTGCTGAGCCCCCACGATTGAAATAACTGAAGACTAATGAATGAAAGGGGTGGGGCCAGGGAGCAGTGGGAGGAGTTATGCAAATATCAAAATGCCTCCATGGGTTGGTGTAAAGTTTGGAGGAGTGGGCGTTCCTAGCCAGGCTTCATTTGCATAGGTAACGCCCACATGTGATGCTGAGCCTCAATGATTGAACGCACTGCTGTCCAAGAAATGAAAGGGGCGGGACCAAGGACAGCCATGGTGGTGGGAGCAAAGGGCTAGATGATGTTGGGCGTCTCTCAGCCAGGAAATGGGGCGGGGCTCTATCTGACTTGCTGCCGCTTCTAATGCACATGGTGAGAAGCTCGCAGTGTGCGGTGAAATCAGAGGAGTCCGCAGGGGGGGGGCGCGATACCCCTGTGGAAGGCGGGAAGAGAGGCCGGGGTCCTCCCACAACGATTGGCAACCCCGAGGGGTCGGATGGGGAGTTAAATGATTTACGGAGATTCCCTTCTCCTGCAGATTGCGGCGGCGGCGGCGTCTTCCCTGAGTCATCGCTGTGTGAGGTCCCCGGGGGCCCCTTCCAGCCACTGACAGCAGCGCGGCCTCTTTGCAGGTTGGCGATGTGACATGGAGGCTCTTAATGGTGCCACGTTCCTGGGCAAGCTGTCAGCACCCCCCCACCCCACCCCCCACCAGATAAACCTGGGAGGGGCCGGAGTGTGAAACCTTCATGGATTCTCGGAGATAAAGGGCGCCGTTCAAGGACGCATTAAAGGGAACCTCTCCCCGCCATCGACCTCCCTTAAAGGGATCCTCCACCATCTACAAGCCATGCTATAAATTATTACACAGCCCCTCCCCCTGACAACTCCTTCATTGACTTCTCTCTCCAACAGGACGGCGCCATGTTTGTTCAGGCATCACCCGGGGGTCACGACTTCTTCCAGGACTGAAATTCTGATACAATCGCGTGCAGCATCTAACAAAAGTAAGTACACCCCTCCCATTTCTTCTATCCCCCCCATCGTATAATGCCCCCCCCCCCATCATATACAGTATCTGACAAAAGTAAGTACACCCCTCCCATTTCTTCTATCCCCCCCCCCTCATCATACACAGCACCTCACAAAAGTAAGTACACCCCTCCCATCATGTGACAACACTGAAGAGCTGACGCTTTGCTACAATGTAAAGTAGTGAGTGTACAGCTTGTATAACAGTGTAAATTTACTGTCCCCTCAAAATAACTCAACGCACAGCCATTAATGTCTAAACCGCTGGCAACAAAAGTGAGTACACCCCTAAGTGAAAATGTCCAAATTGGGCCCAAAGTGTCAATATTTTGTGTGGCCACCATTATTTTCCACCCTCTTGGGCATGGAATTCACCAGAGCTTCACAGGTTGGTACTCTTCCTCTTCCCCTCCTCCATGATGACATCACAGAGCTGGTGGATGTTAGAGACCTTGGGCTCCTCCACCTTCCGTTTGAGGAGCCCCACAGATGCCCAATAGGGTTTAGGTCTGGAGATGCTTGGCCAGTCCATCACCTTTACCCTCAGCTTCTTTAGCAAGGCAGTGGTCGTCTTGGAGGTGTTTGGGGTCGTTATGTTGGAATACTGCCCTGCGGCCCAGTCTCTGAAGGGAGGGGAAGCTCTGCTTCAGTATGGCACAGTCCATGTTGGCATTCATGGTTCCCTCAATGAACTGTAGCTCCCCAGTGCCGGCAGCACTCATGCAGCCCCAGACCATGACACTCCCACCACCATGCTTGACTGTAGGCAAGACACCCTTGTCTTTGTACTCCTCACCTGGTTGCCGCCACACACGCTTGGCACCATCTGAACCAAATAAGTTTATCTTGGTCTCATCAGAGCACAGGGCATGGTTCCAGTAATCCATGTCCTTAGTCTGCTTGTCTTCAGCAAACTGTTTGCAGGCTTTCTTGTGCATCATCTTTAGAAGAGGCTTCCTTCTGGGACAACAGCCATGCAGACCAATTTGATGCAGTGTGCGGCGTGTGGTCTGAGCACTGACAGGCTGACCCCCCACCCCTTCACCCTCTGCAGCAATGCTGGCAGCACTCATACGTCTATTTCCCAAAGACAACCTCTGGATATGACGCTGAGCACGGCACTCAACTTCTTTGGTCGACCATGGTGAGGCGCTGTTCTGAGTGGAACCTCTCCTGTTACACCGCTGTATGGTCTTGGCCACCGTGCTGCAGCTCAGTTTCAGGGTCTTGGCAATCTTCTTATAGCCTAGAGGCCATCTTTATGTAGAGCAACAATTCTTTTTTTCAGTTCTTTGCCATGAGGAGCCATGTTGAACTTCCAGTGACCAGTATGAGAGAGTGAGAGCGATAACCACCAAATTTAACACACCTGGTCCCCATTGACACCTGAGACCTTGTAACACTGACGAGTCACATGACACCGGGGAGGAAAAATGGCTAATTGGGCCCAATTTGGACATTTTCACTTAGGGGTGTACTGACTTTTGTTGCCAGTGGTTTAGACATTAATGGCTGTGTGTTGAGTTATTTTGAGGGGACAGTAAATTTACACTGTTATACAAGCTGTACACTCACTACTTTACATTGTAGCAAAGTGTCAGCTCTTCAGTGTTGTCACATGAAAAGATAGAAGAAATGGGAGGGGTGTACTTACTTTTGTCAGATACTGTAAATCCCGGTGCTGCGTTCATATTACTGCGCGCTCGCAATCTTGTGGCGGAGATCAGGTGACGGCTCTATCATTGAAGCCCAGCAGGGGGGGTGAAACGCGTTGCTATTTGGCAGACATGCAGCAGTTGTATTGTCAATGACACCGCCTAGCATCTGCAAGCATGCACTTTTTTCCAATACACCCAGCAGCGCGCGGAGCGTTTTTCCCGACAAAACGCGTTGCCCTTTAGCAGACGCACAGCGGTGCCATTGATTGCTAATGGCACCCCCCACTCATCTGCAAAACAAACCACACGGTGGCGTTTTCGGAAAATAGTGAGGCTAGGTTCACAATAATGCATATCGGAAACGTGCACAAAATCGCGCACTTCAAAATCGCGAAACGCGTTGCTCTTTAGCGGATGCACGGCAGTGCCATTAAGTGTCAATGGCATTCCCATGCAACTGCAAAGCACACCGCATGGTGCCGTTTTTGGGAAAACATCAGGCTAGGTTCACTTCGCTGCACATTAAGAACATGGGAAAAAGCGTGCAGCTTCCTGACACTGAAACGCGTTGCCATTTAGCAGACACGCGGTGGTGCCGTTAAATGTCCATAGCAAACCCCACGCATCTGCAAACCAAATTGCATGGTGCCTTTTGGAAAAAAAGAGTGAGTTTAGCTTTACATTACTGCATAGCAGGAACGCGCGAAAAATCATGAGCTTCAAAATTGTGAAACGCGTTGCTCTTTAGCAGACGCACAATGGTGTCATTAATGGTCAATGGCACCCCCAGACATCTGCAAACTTAACCTCACGGTGACGTTTTTTGGAAAAGAGTGAGGCTAGGTTCACGTTACTGCATATCGGGAACGTGCAAAAAAATCAGGCACTGAAACGCGTAGCCATTTAGCAGATGCACGGCGGTGCCATTCGTTTTCAATGGCGCCCACACCCATATTCAAACCAAACCTCATGGTGCTGTTTTTGGAAACAGTCAGGAACGCACACAAAAATCATGAAGTTCAAAATCATGAAACGCGTTGCCCTTTAGCAGACGTACATTGGTGCCATTGATCGTCAATGGCACCCCCACACATCTACCATCCGAATTGCATGGTGCCGTTTTCAGTGAAGGATTTCCCTTTGTGCATTTCCATGCGTTGTGTAGGGCAGCCCTACGTGCGACACGCAAGAACGCGCCTGCACTTGGTCGCATTTGTAGGCGTGAAGCCTCAGGGACTTTTTACGCGTTTCTGTTCATAGTACAGCCCATTGAAATGAATGGGCTTTATAATCAGATAGCCCACTGAAGAAGCTCTCCGGCTTATCTACAGTGAGGGACATAAATATTCGATCTCCTATCAGTCAGCAAGATTTCTGGCTCCCCGGTGTCTTCTATGCAGGTAAGGAGCTGAGATTAGGAGTTCTCTCTTATAGGGAGTGCTCCTAATCTCAGCTTGTTACCTGTATAGAAGTCTCCTCTCCATAGAAGCAACCAATCAGATTCCAATCTCTCCACCATGGCCAAGGCCAAAGAGCTGTCCAAGGAGGTCCGGGAGAAGATTGTAGACCGACACAAGGCTGGAATGGGGGCTACAAGACCATCGCCAAGCAGCTTGGTGAGAGGTGACAACGATTATTCGCAAATGGAAGAAACACAAAATAGGGGTCAGTCTCCCTCGGTCTGGGGCTCCATGGAAGGTCTCCCCTCGTGGAGGTTCAATGATCATGGAGAACGGTGAGGGATCTCCCAGAACCACACGGGAGAATCTTCAATGATCTCAGCTGGGACAGAAAACCATTGGTAGCACCGCACCGTGAGGGACTGAAATCCTGCAGCCCCCGCAAGGTCCCCCTGCTCAGGAAATCACATGGTACAGCCCATCTGAAGACTGCTAATGAACATCTGGATGATTCAGAGGAGAACTGGGGGAAAGTGCTGTGGTCAGAGGAGACCAAAATCCAGCTCTTTGGCATCAACTCAACTCGCCGTGTTTGGAGGAGGAGGAATGCTGCCTATGACCCCAAGAACACCATCCCCCCCGTCACACATGGAGGTGGAAACATTGTGCTTTGGAGGGGGGGGGGGTTCTGCTAAGGGGACAACTTCACCCCATTGTTGGTGTCAGTAGAATGACTAGTGCCCATTGTTGCTGTCCATAGAAGGAATAGTATCTTATTGTTGGTGTCAGTAGAACAAACAGTGGCCCATTGTTGGTGTCAGTAGAAGGAATAGTATCTTATTGTTGGTGTCAGTAGAAGGAATAGTATCTTATTGTTGGTGTCAGTAGAAGGAATAGTATCTTATTGTTGGTGTCAGTAGAAGGAATAGAGGCCCATTGTTTGTGTCAGTGGAAGGAATAGTATCTTATTGTTGGTGTCAGTAGAAGGAATAGAGGCCCATTGTTTGTGTCAGTGGAAGGAATAGTACCTCATTGTTGGTGTCAGTAGAATGAATAGAGGCCCATTGTTGGTGTCAGTAGAAGGAATAGTGCCCCATTGTTGGTGTCAGTAGAAGGAATAGTGCCCCATTGTTGGTGTCAGTAGAAGGAATAGTATCTTATTGTTGGAAATATGCAAGCAAAGGGCCATATCTGGCCCCAGGGCCGCAGTTTGGAGACCACTGTTGTAGGTCGATAATGTTGTGATGTATCGGTACTTTTCTATACTCTATTGTACAGTTTTATATTTATGATTTATAACCGTAATAAAAACGATTGGAAAAGAAATGAATGCGCTGCCCGACAGGCAAAACGCGAGAACGAGCGACAAAACGCGCGGCGGAGATCTGCAGGTGTGAAGCCTCGGGGGGCTTCTTTTCCGTAGTTTCTGCCCTCACTGCAGCCCATTGGGAATGAATAATCTGCCCCTACGGGGGACGCGCCAATCCTCAGGCCTTTTTCTCTCGGGTCCAACGGAAGGGGTGGGGGGGGCCTTAGTAACTGAAAAAAAAATAAATTGGCTAACGCAGCTTTATAAATAGGTAACAAAATAATCAATACGCCTTTGTCAGCGCATTCCTCGCCTCCTCCCCCGCCCTCTAATAAATTCCACATCAGCGAGAATTCTCCGAAGCAGTGGGGGGGGAGCGCAAATCCAATTCGGATCCCCCCCCCCCCCCGTAATTATGGAAATCTATTTTGTTACAATGTAGATTGTATTATATGTATGGGGGGGGGGGTTTATGTCTCGTGGCCCTGATTAGGTTTTGGTATCCCGACGCCATCGCTCAGCGCACGCCCTAATCACGTGACCCCCCCCCCGTGACATGGGCAGTAAGACGCCAGAGCCCGTGTGTGGCGCGGGGGTAAGTATGATACAGACGGATAATGCACACGATACGTAGAGCCCATAAATTATACAAACGCTGCAGCTCCTTCTACAAGGCTGAGCTAAGCCAGGGTGACAGTGCCAGCCAATCGCCGCGCCAAAGTGCCTCTCCGAGGCCTGCGGATTTTTTTTTTTAACCTCCCAATTTACTGAAGGCCCTTGGCTGCTCTACGCTCGGCCCCTCTCCTCCCTGCTCATTACTCTCTAGGGCTTTCAATTACATCATTGACCTCCCTCCCCCCCCTCCTGCTGCAATTTGCCCGTCACGTTTGCCGGTGATAACTAAACCCTGTTAAGAGAATCGGCATTTGAGATCTACGGCTTCCCTGCGCCTTCCAGTAATTGCGCGATTAGGAAGTGTTAAATGGCGGTTAGTGACCTCGCTGTAAAGCGAGTGGAAAAAAAAAAAATCCTGGTTTGCTTTCCGCTCCTCGGGTGCAAATGCTGCACCGTACTGTGGGTGATTCTCCTTTAAGACGACCGACTGGAAAGGGGCGGCCTGGCTATGGTCTGAGGCCGCTGGCCACGGTGGTATGAACGGGTCTGTGAATAGGAGCGCCAAGGAAAAATGGGGCTCAATGATTCATATAAAATATTTATACAGCCAACACGTCTCGGGGGTAAAGCCCCCTTCTTCAGGGCATTAGAAATTCAGCCAGCCACTCCCATGAGGAGCTCAACAAAAATGAACCTTCTGTTCATTGGTGTCCATTCTCATGAAATCAGATAAAGTCTAAAGACTGCTGGCCACGGTGGTTGAAACCTTGCTCAGATCAGACCTGCTGGTGTCCATTCTCATAAAGTCTCATAAAGACCGACCGGAAATGGCAGACTGGCTATGGTGTGAGGCCGCTGGTCACAGTGGTCAGATCAGGTCTGTTGGTGGGTCTGGGAATAGGAGCGCCTAGGAAAAATGGAGCTCAATGATTCATATAAAATATTTATACAGCCAACACATCTCGGGGGTAAAGCCCCCTTCTTCAGGGCATTGGAAACTCACCCAGCCACTCCCATGAGGAGCTCAACAGAAATAAACCTTCTGTTCATTGGTGTCCATTCTCATGAAATCAGATAAAGTCTAAAGACTGCTGGCCAAGGTGGTTGAAACCTTGCTCAGATCAGGCCTGCTGGTGTCCATTCTCATAAAGTCTCATAAAGACCGACCGGAAATGGCAGACTGGCTATGGTCTGAGGCCGCTGGCCACGGTGATCAGATCGGGTTCTGTTGGTGGGTCTGGGAATAGGAGCGCCTAGGAAAAATGGGGCTCAATGATTTATATAAGATATTTATACAGCCAACACGTCTCGGGGGTAAAGCCCCCTTCTTCAGGGAATTGGAAATTCAGCCAGCCACTCCCATGAGGAGCTCAACAGAAATTAAACCTTCTGTTCATTGGTGTCCATTCTCATGAAATCAGATAAAGTCTAAAGACTGCTGGCCAGGGTGGTTGAAACCTTGCTCAGATCAGGCCTGCTGGTGTCCATTCTCATAAAGTCTCAAAGACTGACCGGAAATGGCAGACTGGCTATGGTCTGAGGCCGCTGGCCACGGTGATCAGATCGGGTTCTGTTGGTGGGTCTGGGAATAGGAGCGCCTAGGAAAAATGGGGCTCAATGATTTATATAAGATATTTATACAGCCAACACGTCTCGGGGGTAAAGCCCCCTTCTTCAGGGAATTGGAAATTCAGCCAGCCACTCCCATGAGGAGCTCAACAGAAATTAAACCTTCTGTTCATTGGTGTCCATTCTCATGAAATCAGATAAAGTCTAAAGACTGCTGGCCAGGGTGGTTGAAACCTTGCTCAGATCAGGCCTGCTGGTGTCCATTCTCATAAAGTCTCAAAGACTGACCGGAAATGGCAGACTGGCTATGGTCTGAGGCCGCTGGCCACGGTGATCAGATCGGGTTCTGTTGGTGGGTCTGGGAATAGGAGCGCCTAGGAAAAATGGGGCTCAATGATTCATATATAATATTTATACAGCCAACACGTCTCGGGGGTAAAGCCCCTTTATTCAGGGCATTGGGAAACCAGCCGGTCACTCCCATGAGGAACTCAACAAAAATAAACCTTCTATTCATTGGCGTCCATTCTCATAAAGACCGTCCAGAAATGGCTGACTGGCTACGGTCCAAGGCTAGCGGTCAGATCCCTTCTGTTGATGGGTCTGGGAATAGGAGCGCCTAGGAAAAATGGGGCTCAATGATTCACATAAAATATTTATACAGCCAACACGTCTCGGGGGTAAAGCCCCCTTCTTCAGGGCATTGGGAAACCAGCCGGTCACTCCCGTGAGGAGCTCAACAAAAATGAACCTTCTGTTCATTGGTGTCCATTCTCATAAGGTCAGATATACTCTAAATTATGAATATACTGTGAGTGATTCTCCTTTAAGAAGGCTGACCTGCAATGGCGGACTGGATATGGTCTAAGGCTTTTGGCCACGGTGAAGGAGACCTCAATCAGATCAGGCCTACTGGTGGGTCTGGAAAATGGAGCTCCTTGTAAAAATGGATGTTGAGCTCAATGATACATAGAAAATATTTTTACGGCCAACACGTTTTGGGAGGAAAGCCCCCTTCTGCAGGGCATTGGGGATCCAACCAGTCACTCCCATGAGGAGCTCAACAAAAATAAACCTTCTATTCATTGGTGTTAATTCTCATAAAGTCAGATAAAGTCCATATTATGAATATACTGTTGGTGATTCTCCTTTAGGAAGACCGACCAGAAATGGCAGACTGGCTACGGTCTGAGGCTGTTTGCCATGGTGGTCAGATCAGGTCTATTGGTGGGTCTGGGAATAAGAGTGCCTAGTAAAAATGGATGCTGAGCTCAATGATTCATACAAAACATTTATACAGCCAACACGTTTTGGGGGGGAAAGCCCCCTTCTTCAGGGCATTGGGGAACCAGCAGGTCACTCCCATGAGGAGCTCAACAACAATAAATCTTCTATTCATTGGTGTCCATTCTCATAAAGTCAGATAAAATCTAAATTATGAATATACTGTGGGTGATTTCTCTTTAAGACCGACCAGAAATGGCAGACTGGCCATGGCGGTCCCATCAGGTCTGTTGGTGGGTCTGGGAATAGGAACGCCTAGAAAAAATGGAGCTCAGTGATTCATCTAAAATATTTATACAGCCAACATGTTTCGGGGGGAAAGCACCCTTCCTCAGGGCATTGGAAATTCAGTCAGCCACTCCCATGAGGAGTTCAACAAAAATAAACCTTTTATTCATTGGTGTCCATTCTCAGAGCCAGATAAAGTCTATATTATGAATAAACTGTGAGTGATTCTCCTTTAAGAAGACCGCCCTGCAATGGCGGACTGGCTATGGTCTGAGGCCACTGGCCACAGTGGTCAGATCAGGTCTGTTGGTGGGTCTGGGAATAGAAGCACCTAGTAAAAATGGAGCTCAATGATTTATAGAAAATATTTATACAGCCAACACGGGAGAAAGCCCCCCTTCTTCAGGGCAATGGGGGACCAGCTGGTCGCTCCCATGAGATGCTCAACAAATATAAACCTTCTATTCATTGGTGTTCATTCTCATAAAGTCACAAAGTCTATATTATGAATATACTGCGGGTGATTCTCCTTTAAGAAGACCAACTGGAAATGGTGAACTGGCTATGGTCTGAGGCTGCTGCCAAGGGTGGACGAAACGTTGACCAGGTCAGGTCCGTTGGTGGGTCTGGGAATAGGAGCGTCTAGTTAAAACGGAGCTCAATGATTCATATAACTTATTTATACAGCCAACACATTTTGCCCCCTTCTTCAGGGCATTGGAAATGCAGTCAGCCACTCCCATGAGGAGCTCAACATAAATAAACCTTCTTTCCTGACGGGTCCAAGTCACCACAGCTTAATATAGGCTCCGCCCCCCCAGCTGTGCCGCCATGGAGCTCGTCAGTAAAGGAAATTACGGTATTTGTCATTTAATTCTCCATTATTTATTGGTGTCCATTCACATACATAACTGAAAGGGGAACATCCTCTTCATCTTAGAATATCCCGCACAAGCATAGGTGTGCCACATCTCCCCTTACAGGTCTTTGGGGACCCAGTAGAGACCTGCAGCACATCTGTGTACACACCGCCAGGATCTGGGACCTTCATACCTGCGTGCATGCGCATGTAGGTGCCCTTTAGTAAAAGTGCCCCTAGGATGTGTGACGTGGACATCTCAGGAGGCTGCGGGGGATGGGGAGTGTACGTCATTACCGTCTAGGTCTAAAGGTTAGAAACCCCTCTAAATATTAGGAAATATCATCCAATTTTGGAAGTAGGAAGTGGATTGGGGGGGGGTAGGGGGAGTTAGAAACAGAAAATCTGCTTTAATGGGCGAATGTCCGCTTTGGACCCTGAAGAAGGGGGCTTTCTCCCCTCCCCCGCAAAGGGTTGTGTCTGATTAACTATCATCAAAGACCGTCTGTGCTAGGCGCTCCTAATCCCCTGACAGGAGTGGTGACAGCGACATCACTGCTAACCCTAACCATAAGAGAGGGGTGCCATCTTTGCCCTGCGTGCTGGTGGACCTTCTCCCGGCACTCCTCATAGACCACCACAACGAAAAAAAAACCCATCAGACACCATCAGATGGGAGGTCAGTTAGCCACAGCTAGTAACCTTTGGTGGAACCATAAATTCCACAGAACCCTGTTGGAGAAGGGTTGGAATACCTATATGGGTTATGGTGCAAAGGGGCTATAGGAATCAAAAGACCCGCCAACCGAATCGGAACGTCATTAGGTGAAGCCTTCTTAGAAGGAAAGGTATTATGATATCTCGTTGTATCACATAGCCCAAATATAGGAGGCTTTTTATGGAGTACGGTTTGGGACCCAACGGCCCCATCAGAAATTAATTGGCAACAAACCCTCCCTTGGTAAGTGCCGGGCAGGTGAACAGCTTTGACCCATTGCGCCATCCTCCTAGTCTACTGCAGGAGCATGAAGGTTATAGCAGGTACGCCCCTTGGACATCCACCAGACCCCAAGTTCCTGCCTAGGTTGCCTTGTGGATGATCCAACTCTGCCAGCAGGACAACCAAAAGCCTCAAAGGTACCATTGATAAATTCAACTTGAATATAGAGAAGAAGATCTTCAAGATGGGAAACCAACAACAATTCCAAACATTTACAAGACCGGCCGCGGTCTAATCAGCACATATAAAACTTTATTGTTCTGGACAAAGAACATAATAGATCCACCCAGACCCTCTTCAGTCTGATGCGATTCACCCAGCTGTGACTAAGCCCTGTCTGGGTAAAATGCATCAGTTCAGGAGGATCTGGGTGGACCTTCTGTATTCTTTGTCCAGAACAATAAAGTTCTTCCTTTACCATTTGGTGGTTCTTCTTTTACTCATGTTGAAGTCATTGAAAAGTGTCCGGGGCTCTTTGTTTTTGACACATGGGAAGGTCTGCTTCAGACTTCCCTAAGCAGGTATGAATCTGATTGGTGGCTTTGAGGGGACCTCTTATTTCAGTGGTGATCAATGCAAAAAATAGAGAGAGTCTCAAGTGTGCAACGCTTCCAAGCTGAAGTGTATTATAGGCAGGCAACTCAAAATGAATGAGCTACAAGGCACCTCAACGACCAAAAATTTGGTCCCAGTATCATCACAGGTTTGAATGTTGCGTCAAGGAGAATTGCCCATATGTCATGAACCCGTAGTCATTCAAGTCCTGTCTGTTTGCTTACCTCTAGGTTGTGTCAGCTTAGAGGCCCTTCACATCACCACTTGTAGGCCAAGTAATCTCCTCTCAGTGAACTCCACCCCAGCCTCCAATTAAGCAAACACTATATTAGACCATGTGCTGCAAAGCCTCCTTGCCGATCAATCTTGTGTGTGTTTGGCTTCATGTGTGGTTGTTCCTGTTGTATGCTCTGTGTCTATTTCCAGGTTACCGATCTTTGGCTTGTTCTGACTATCCCTGCCTGCCTGATACCCCGATCTTCGGCTTGTTCTCTGTTTCTCCTGTCTGCTAATGGCCCTGACCCTCTGCTAGGCCGCTGACTATTCTTTGCTGTTCCTGCGCTGCTGCTTCCTCTCTTCCACCTGTAGCCAGCCGATCGTGAGCTGGGGGGACCCCGGGGGCCGCAACCTGGATCCAGTTGCAGCCAAATCCATCCTCTGGCAAATACCTACTGGCTCTTAGACTCCGCACCCTGGGGAAAACCATGCACTAGCTCCAGTGTCCGTGCTCCGGGGCCCCTCTTCCCGTACCAGCCGGAACTCATTAGCAGCAGTCAGCTATAGGTCCACAACCTTAGCAGTGCGCTTTGCAAGCCTCGGTGCGATTCGCACCCCACCGATGCGCACCTGTCACCTGACCCCAGGTGTCGTGAAACCATAGAAGCCACCATTTCTGAGACAGCTCTTTTCCGATTGGTTTCAGTGGGCGGCCCCGCTATTCCCCAGACCTGACTTCTCCCCGTTCTTGCGAGAAGCAAGCGCAGCCATAAAAAAGGCAGCAACTGAGATCTGCCGGCTGCAAACGAGGGCAGATCGTCGAGATATCGTTAATTAGAAAAATAATTTGAGGTCGAGAAACCTCCGCCTCGGCTGGAACGACGCGTTTTATTCTGGTCACTCCAGCGAAGATTGAAAAATGGATGAAATCTCCTTGAAAAGGAAAGAAAATGTCTGACAAATGAAAATCAGAATTGTATCACTTCCCACTTCTGGATCAATAGATATTCAAGAAGAAAAGAAAAAGACCTCCAACACCGTGCAATGATAGCCACAGGAAAATGAGAAATCACTGAGATAATAACGAGATGATATTTAGCAATTACTGCATAGAGCCGAGCAGCTCTGCCCTGGGATGGAAGTACGATCACCACCGGTGAACGCAGCTCAGTATTATAGCCTCTCCTTATAGAAAATGAGTTGAAATTGAAGCGCCACACCCAGTGTTGTATTTAGGTTTTGTGCGGCCCTAGGCCTGACTAAACCCCCTCCCCCCCAGTCGTGGAACACTGGCTGCCCATCCAACAACTCATTGTTTGAGACTCGCCGCCTGGGCCCTTCGGGATGCCCGGACCCCCACATATGTATGGGCTGGCCCCCTCTGATGGCGGCCCTGCCTTTATTCTCATACCGGCAGCACTACAATTGCAAGCTGGCGGGGACTCTTTTCGTGCTGCCCCCCTGCAAAGTGCCGCCCTAGGCCTGGGCTTCGTTGGCCACACCACTGCTAAGAGGTCCAGATGCAGCTTTGTTCCATTAAAGGTCAGGGGTACAATTCAAAAAGTATTCAACACATTTCAGGGGGTCTAAGTACCGACACTTAGACCTCCGAAACGCGTTGGGTACTTTTTGACTGGTGCCCCTGACCTTTAACCACGTGCCGACCGGCTCACAGTAAAAATAGGTCATTACTTTGACGTTAAATACTGGTGTTATGGCCGCCATAACCCCGGTATTGTTTTTTACTATGGCCGATTCTCTGTGGCGGCAGGAAGCGACCCCCCCCCCACTACTTCTTGGTTGACCTAACGGATCAGTAAAGCCCGGGATCGATCCGATGGGCATGGAGACCAGTGAGGCCAAGATGGCCGCCACTCGTCTTTATGCCCTTGGGAGGACCAGAGCGACGTCTGACATCAC
Organism: Glandirana rugosa; assembly: GCA_018402905.1. Classification (NCBI taxonomy): domain Eukaryota; kingdom Metazoa; phylum Chordata; class Amphibia; order Anura; family Ranidae; genus Glandirana; species Glandirana rugosa. The sequence goes on from BLSH010030006.1 coordinate 79,458, forward strand.
TTCCGGTTCTTGGGCCATAGTAGATTTTTATTTATTTTTTTATTTTAAAGCAAAAGTTACCTTTTTTTGTGTTTTTTCTTTTGCTTTTAAAAAGGTAAAGAAGAGATTTGGGGTCTTTTTGACCCCAGAAGTCTCCATAAAGAGGACCTGTCCTCCCTTATTTCTATTACAAGGGATGTTTACATTCCTTGTAATAGGAATATAAGTGATAAAAAAAAAAAATAGGGACAGTGTAAAAATAAAAAAATAAAATGTAAAATAAATAACACAAAAACTTAAAGTGCCTCCCCATCCCTATGCATAAGTAAGTCGCGCAAGCATATGTAAACGGTGTTCGCACCACACATGTGAGGTATCGCCGCGATCGTTAGAGCGAGAGCAATAATTCTAGCACTAGACCTCCTCTGTAACTCTAAACTGGCAACCTGTAAAACATTGTAAGCGTTGCCTCTGGAGATTTTTAAGTAGCAAAGCTTGGCGCCATTCCACGAGCGTGCGCAATTTTAAAGCATGACATGTTAGGCACCTGTTTACTCGGCATTACATCATCTTTCACATTATACAAAAAAATTGGGGTATACATATTGTGTTTTGTTTATAATCACTTCAGCCCCGGAAGGATTTCCCAATTTAGGACCAGACCACTTGAGATTCGTCACTGCGTCGCTTTAACTGACAATTGCACGGTTGCGCGACGTTGCACCCAAACGAAATTTGCGACTTTTTTCCCACAAATAGAGCTTTCTTTTGGTGGTATTTGATCACCTCTGCGTGATTTCTGATCACCGCTATAAACAAAAAAAGAGCGATAATTTTGCAAAAAAAAAAACAATATTTCTTACTTTTTGCTATAATACATATCCAAAAAAAAAAATTTTTTTAAATATTTTTTCATGGGTTTTAGCCGATTTATATTCTTCCTCATATTTTTGGTAAAAGAAATCAAAATCGGCGTATATTGACATGTTTGCGCAAAAGTTGCCGCATTTAAGAACGATGAAAATTAATTTATGGGGTTTTTATTTATTTATTTTTTACTAGTAATGGCGGCGATCTGCGATTTCTAGTGGGACTGCGATATTGCGGCGGACATGTCGGACCATTTTGACACTTTTTTGGGACCACTGGCGCTTATACAGCGATCAGTGCTATGAAAATGCACTGATTACTGTGTAAATGTCACTTGCAGGGAAGGAGTTAACCTGCAGGGGGCGCTCTAAGGGTTAACTGTGTTCCCTGTGTGTGTTACTAACTGTATGGGGGCTGGGCTGAGTGGGGAAGGAGAGTGATCACAGCTCCCATACACAGGGACCGTGCAATCACATCCCTTCCCTCTGTCAGAACGGACATCCATTGTTTACATACACGGACCTCCGTTCTGTCACTGCGGGGGAGCGATCGTGGGTAGCCGGTGGACATCGGGTCCACCCTACCCGCTCCCTGGCTCCCCCGGAACACAGTGAGCACGCGAGCGCACTTCCGGCTGCGCATGCTCACGATCCGCGATCTCACAGCCGCTGTCAGGTGACGCCGGTTTGCGAGATCGAGCCACTTTGCTGCCGGCGGGCGGTTGGCAAGTGGTTAAAGTGTATTTTTTTTTAAAAATTGCGTTTGAAAGACAAATACCCTGTGACATAAAATATTGCATCGATTGCCATTTTATTCTCTAGGGTCTCTGCTAAAAAAAAAAAATTATATAAAGTTTGGGGGTTCTAAGTAATTTTCTAGCAAAAAAAATACAGATTTAAACCTTTAAAACAAAAAGTTCCATAATAGGCCTGGTCTTCAATAAAGTTGTATCTGGACCTCTTAGCAGTGGTGTGGCGCTTCAATTACAACTCTTTTTACATCACACTACAAGCCAAGGAGGCTGTGGAGATCCTCGGGGGTGTAGAAGCCCCCTGCCCAGGAACCGGATCCATCACACCGACAGTAATACATCAAGATAACAATACCAGAAAAATAAACCCACGGGTCCAGCACTATCTTTCCACTTGTCTTTTAGAAAATACATTATTTGGGCCGGGACACGCCGCCGACAGAACGGCCATATTTATGAACAAAATCCTCGCTGAGCACCAGGAGGGACTACTAACAAAGAAAAAAATATATATAATAATAATACAAATTTTAAGCTGAAAACCCCATTTAAGGGTGTCGAATGAGCGCCAGGTGTCCATTGTGAACAGCAAGCTAGGAGCAATCACAGCGGTCCTCAATAGCAACAGGAGATTCAACAAATAGGAGGAAACAGATCCTGATTGATGGCTGTGCCCCAGCAGAACCCAATGCACACTCCAATCAAACAGACATTTTAAACTGCCCTCAGGGAAAGACAGTCGGGCCTGCTCGGTGTCCCCAAATTTCACCCCGTGCAGGCACCTGCCCCACTCACTGAGGCTTTGGCATTCCTGGGCTTCTATTTGGTCCACAGCCTCTGCGAAAATTCAACCAGTGTGTTCTGTGGTTCTGGCACCGCCACCTCACTGCCCACTGAAGCCCCACCCTCATGCTTTGGAACACGAGAGGAAGGTTGCACAGCACAGGATCATGTGACAAGAGGTTTCAGCCCTGCTTGCCGAGTATGGTCTTGTCAGTCTCTGAAGGGGTGTCAGGCCGAGACGTGTGGCAGTATGGACGCAATCTCATTTTTTGTTAAATTTTGTCGAGCCAGCCAGGCCAGTTTGGAGACAGTCAACAAAACCAAGCTATGACCTGCCTGTGATATTCAGGTAACACAACAGCTGTCACGTGGGTAGGATGTTTACTAGGTTTATTATTTTGTTTAAATTTTTTTCTTTCAATTTGTTTTTTGTCAAGGGGTGAAGAGGTGTCAGGCTGAGACATGGGGCAATATGGACGACAATTTCATTTTTTGCTAAATATTGGCGAGCCAGCCAAGCCAGTTTGGAGACAGTCAACTAAACGAAGCTATAACCTGCCTGCGCTATTCAGGGAACGCAACCACTGTCATGCAGGCTGGAAGTTTACTATGTTTAATTTTTTTTATACATTTTTGTTTTTGTCAAGGGGTGTCAGGCCGAGACGTGTGGCGGTATGGACGTCAATTTCATTTTTCCTTAAATATTGGCGAGCCAGCCAGGCCAGTTTCGAGACAGTCAACAAACGAAGCTATAACCTGCCTGTGCTATTCAGATAACACAGCCGCTTTCACGCAGGCAGGACGTTTACTATGTTTATTTTTTTTTTGGATACATTTTTGTTTTTGTCAAGGGGTGTCAGGCCGAGACGTGTGGCGGTATGGACGACAATTTCATTTTTCGTTAAATATTGGCGAGCCAGCCAGGCCAGTTTGGAGACAGTCAACAAAACGAAGCTAGAACCTGCCTGTGCTATTCAGGTAATGCAACCGCTGTCATGCAGGCAGGAAGTTTACTATGTTTATTTTTTTGTTACATTTTTGATATTTTTTTGTTTTTGTCAAGGTGTGTCAGGCTGAGACGTGTGGCAGTATGGACACAATTTCCTTTTCCGCTAAATTTTGGCGAGCCAGCCAAGACAGTTTGGAGACAGATTCCAGTTAACAAATGTACTTTTCCCAAAGTCCCTGCGTGCTTTGTATGCCCAGCTACGAAGGCTGCACAAGGCGCCCCTTTTTCCCCCGCAGCTATCCGACAATGTAGCTAGCAAGGAGACAGCTGCTGAAAGGAAGCTGCCACGCCCCCCAAATGCTTGGAGCCAGGACAAGTGCCGGTTATCAAACAGCTAGCTCCTTGCTATCTACATTTTTGGATGGCCGCAGAGGAAGAGGTAGGGCCTGTCTGGCCTTGAAGCTAGCCTTCAAAAGCACATATGAACATCAGTCAAAGAACTGCATGTACTTTGTCCTCTGGGGACAGAGCACAAAAAAAAAATGTATGAAAAATGTAACAAAATAATAAACCATAAACTTCCTGCCCGCATGAAAGCTGTTGTGTTACCTGAATAGCACAGGCAGGTCATAGCTTGGTTTTGTTGACTGGAGTCTGTTTGTCTCCAAACTCACTTGGCTGGCTCGCCAAAATTTGACGGAAAATGAGATTGCGTCCATACCGCCACACGCCTCAGCCTGACACCCCTTCAGAGACCAACAAGACTATTACAGGTGCTGCTTGTCACCAATCATTCAACGGTTTGATGATTTTCTAACAGGCTGACCATATGGACCGCTAAGATAAAAGGATGAACCACATCTGGCCATAATTAGTGAGCTGGAAACGCCTACCGGCCTCTCATCAACACTGCAAAATAGAACATAAAGAGGGCGAAGTGATATGGTGACATTACTGGGGGAAATCTCCCCATTGTGGGAGGGGCAGAGACACAAATTACTGCAGGGAATCTCCCCATTGTGGGAGGAGCAGAGACACAAACTACTGCAGGAATCTCCCCATTGTGGGAGGGGCAGAGACACAAACTACTGCAGGAATCTCCCCATTGTGGGAGGGGCAGACACACAAACTACTGCAGGAAATCTCCCCATTGTGGGAGGGGCAGAGACACAAACTACTGCAGGAAATCTCCCCATTGTGGGACGTCATCAAACACAGAGACGAGGAGGGTGTTACCCCTCTAAAGGACGTCATCAAACACAGAGACGGGGAGGGTGTTACCCCTCTAA
>BLSH010030058.1:33960-52388 GCA_018402905.1 Glandirana rugosa
TTTTGGTTGATGATGACGTAATCCCTGTCCAAGGACAACCACGAGACTCCCTCTCTAATAGCAAGATTTTGGTAGATGATGACGTAATCCCCAGGAACCTGTCCCTAATGCAGTAGTAGTTGGTTTTTGAACGATAATCTCTCCCTCAGAGCACCAACAGGAACCTGTCCCTAATGCAGTAGTAGATGGTTTTAGAACAATACTCTCTCCCTCAGAGCACCAACAGGAACCTGTCCCTAATGCAGTAGTAGATGGTTTTAGAACGATAAACTCTCCCTCAGAGCACCAACAGGAACCTCTCCCTAATGCAGTAGTAGATGGATTTAGAACAATAAACTCTCCCTCAGAGCACCAACAGGAACCTCTCCCTAATGCAGTATTAGATGGTTTTAGAATGATAAGCTCTCCCTCAGAGCACCAACAGGAACCTCTCCCTAATGTTGTAGTAGATGGTTTTAGAACGATAAACTCTCCCTCAGAGCACCAACAGGAACCTCTCCCTAATGCAGTAGTAGATGGTTTTAGAACAATAAACTCTCCTTCAGAGCACCAACAGGAACCTGTCCCAAATGCAGTAGTAGATGGTTTTAGAATGCAGTGTTACTTTGAGAAGGATTTGGTTTGGAGAAGATTTATAGATGATATTTTTATCATCGGGACCGGCTCCAAAGGTCTTAGCTCTTAGCTTTTTTGACACCCTAAAAAAGAATCATTAGAATCTCAAATTCACTATGAATTATAGTCAACAATCTATCAGTTTTATTAATGTAAACATTTATGGAACCATTGGATCTTCCTTATTTTGCAAATAAACTATTTTAATACATGTATAGTGGTCTATGTTGGGATATGCATGCTTCATTTAAAATCCCAAACCCTTCCTTTTCTCCTTTGAATGGTCATAGGGATGGAGGTACCCCTGCTTTCACTGTCAGGGACCTCATTTAAAGTTCCTCCAGCCACGGGTAGGCTGTTTTCCTTCAAATCAAGTAACTAGGGATGGAAGCATGCAGTCCCCCATAGCCACAGCCCACACACATGTGTCAGATCTTGGTCCCTACACCCAGTACTGAATACGACAGGTTCGGTAATTGTTAGGGTCCTTTGTATGGAATGTTATCTATCCTTGTCCAGTGACACAGGGCTTACTCAGACTATTATTTCTTATTTGCATAGAGCCACATCTCTTTAGGGTCTGGCTGCGGTCCTTTATGGCCGGACCGGCTAGCGTATCTCATTGGGAGCTGTGATGCGCTCTGGAGATCCTCCCCTCTCTCCCTGCTTTTGCCGGGGGTTTGGGTGGATTCTCCGCAACGCATCAACACCACGCCCCCCGGTGCCGCCCACGTGACGTCGGTCCACCTCTGACGTCGATGTGCCGTGGCAGGTGTTTTCCTTCTTGGTGTCCACTTAGGGAGGGTGGCCATTGCCTCTCTCCCCCCTACACGGCAGCATGACATTGGCGGCAATTGTTTGGGGTGGTGGAGTGTGTATATATACACCCCCACCCCAAGACATGGGCGCTCTCTCCTTGTCATGCGGCAGCTTTTGGTCCCACACTCACCCATTCCACTCCTTTGGACAACACTAGGTAATGGTCCCGGTCATTTTGTTCGTATCAACTCTTCACTTAGGGGCGCATGCACGGCTTCTGAAGATGGTGGACGCATAACTGCAGAGCTCCGATCTCAGCCCGCTCTCTGAGACTCCTGCAACGCTTCACAAGCAACCATCGGCTACAGGGGTCAGCTCAGCAACACCCTTTCCACCCCAGGCACCTCATGGGTAAGATTGGATGGCAAAAAAACACCGGCCACCTGCCATCAGACCTGCGGCCTCCCGCCACCCTAGAACGCTTCCTGACTAGGCCCGCATCCCATGGGAATCCTATACAGTGGATGGCCTATCGTCCAATCTCCTACAATTAGTATGGATTCAGAGCCACACACAATGTTAATGTTTCAACAAAAATACAGCGCCAAAAAATTGAAAAATGTCCAAGAAACACACTGCTAAAGATGAAAGCACATTCCGCTGAATCCAACCAAAGACCAATACACGGGGTCAATATCTGAACTCCCGGAACCTGTATATATACAATAATCTGCAAATCCTCGGATCAAGTGATAGATGTATGCTTACCAGATTCTGGTAGAAACAACGCAGAAAGGAATCCTCCGGGTACTGTCTCCACTCCGGCTTGTGTAGTCGCTGTGTGGGTGCACTCGGCTGGGGGAAATTCTCATTCGGGATGGATCTCTCCAATCTCTCAAATCAGCACATCAGAGGCTTCCCCAACGCTCTCCGTGGATGGTAGGAAAGGAGAAAAAGCCCACAATCGTGTAATACCGTTTATAAAAAAATTATTTAAATAAAAGGGATTACAAATACTCACTTTGTGGACAAGAATAAAAGAGCTCTGGAATAAAATCAATGTGACAGAAGGAAAAAGGGAACCCTCGCATGTAAGATCTACCAAGGGATGACATCATCTCTTCTTAAGGTAAGGGCAGGATTGGAGATGCCAGGGTTTGAACCTGGGGCCGCAAAAATGCAAAGCGTGCGCTCTACCACTGAGCAATATCCCCTTCTTCTGCGTTGTTTCTACCAGAATCTGGTAAACATACATCTATCACTTGATCCGAGGATTTGCAGATTATTGTATATATACAGGTTCCGGGAGTTCAGATATTGACCCCGCGTATTGGTCTGGTGGACCTTTGGTTGGATCCAGCGGAATGTGCTTTCATCTTTAGCAGTGTGTTTCTTGGACATTTTTCAATTTTTTGGCGCTGTATTTTTGTTGAAACATTATTCTGGACAATTTGATCTGTTGTTATGCGAGCTGCCAAAATAATCAGATACCTATTATCATAGTTTTATTTTTACAATCAGGAAGTGAGCGTGGGATTCTGTACTGTATTCACACACAATGTTAACCCCGGAACATTTAGATGAAAAACTGCAGGCTTTGCTGCAGCAACTGACTCACACTATATCCCAAGCAGTCGTGAAACTCTTACAGGAGCTCAGGGGAGAGCTGGATTCACTGGGGAAACGGACTGATACTCTTGAAACTAAGCTTTATGATTTACTACAATACACACATGTGCTGGAGGAGGAAAATCCCTCAGGCATACAGTCTCCCAGCTCCAGATCCAGCAGGAGGATTTGGAGAACAGGGAAAAGCAGACAGAATCTGCGAATACGCGGAATCCCAGAAACTGTGAGTGACAATAACAATCGCCCCTATCTTTTTGGTCTATTTAACACTCTAGCACCGGAGGTGATAGACATAGACTGGCATCTGGACAGGGCTCATCACTCCCTGGCCCCCAAACCCCCTGCAGAGGCCAGGCCCAGAGATATAATTGTATGCTTTCATTTCTATGAAAGTAAGGAAGCCCTCACTCTGGCCACCCGCAACAACTCCCAAATTGAGTATAAAGGGGACAGGATTCACATCTTCAGCGACCTCTCACCAATTACCCTGGCCAAGCACCACAACTTGAGGCCCATCACTAGCCATCTCCAGACCCACCATTTCTCCTACTTCTGGGGCTTTCCCTTCCGTCTGGTTGCCACCAAGTACGGAATCCAGCATGTCCTCCATGATGTCCATGAGTCTGATGCATTCCTCAAAGGCTTAGGCCTCCCGCCCATCCCCCCAGAGGATTTACCACCAGCTCTGATGACCCCATTCTTCCAGGCAACCCCCTGATGCACGACATAATTGATGTTAGCCACTTAGGCAGCTTATGTTTTTTATCCCGCCAGACCCAACGGTTTGCAGACCTGGCTGGATCTTAACCACTTCAGCCCCGGAAAGATTTCACACTTTAGGACCAGAGCACTTTTTGCAATTCGTCACTGCGTCGCTTTAACTGACAATTGCGCGGTCGTGCGACGTTGGCATCCTTTTTTTCCCATAAATAGAGCTTTCTTTTGGTGGTATTTGATCCCCTCTGCATCATTTCTGATCGCCACTATAAATAAATAAAGAGCGACAATTGTGCAAAAAAAAAAACTGTTTTTCTTACTTTTACAAATCCAAATCCAAAATAAAAATATAAAAAAAACATTTTATTCATTGGTTTTGGCCAATTTATATTCTTCCTCATATTTCTGGTTAAAAAAATTGCAATTGCCGTTTATTGATTGGTTTGCGCAAAAGTTGCCACGTTTACGGATGCTGAGAATTAATTTCTGGGGTTTTTATTTTTATTTTTTACTAGTAATAGCAGCGTTCTGCAATTTTTAGTGGTACTGCGATATTACGGCGGACATGTCGGGCCATTTTTTGGGACCTTTGGCATTTATACAGCGATCAGTGCTATAAAAATGCACTGATTACCGTGTAAATGCCATTGGCGGTGAAGGGGTTAACCTGGAGGGGGCGCTGTAAGGGTTAACTGTGTTCCCTGGGTGTGTTCTAACTGTATTGGTGCTGGGCTGGCAGGGGGAGGGGAGTAATCACGGCTTCCATATACAGGAAGCCTGTGATCACCGCCCTTCCCCCTCTGTCAGAACGGAATTCCGTGTTCACTTACACGGACCTCCGTTGTGTAACTGCGGGGGGGCCATCGCAGGTAGCCGGCGGTGATCGAGTCCGCCGCACCCGCTCCCTGGCCCCACCCCCGGACACAGTGAGTGCGTGAGCGTGCCTCTGGCGGCGCGCGCTCACAATGCTAGTTATCGCAGCCGCCGTCAGGTGACGGCGGTTCGTGATAACGAGACATCTTGCCACTGTCACGCTGCGGCGGGAGATTGGCAAGTGGTTAAAGTCAACCCCCCACCCATGAGGTGACATCGTTTTTTTTTACCAGTTTCTGCATTAACTTTTTTCTTTCTTCTGGTTGACCTTCGGGTTCTCTGTTAAACGGTATGTACTAACTGACTGTTATTTTCTAGGGTTTGCTGGGCTCGTATGGGTGAGATCCCCCCTCCCTGCCATTTTTGGAGGCTACCCATGTCTCCATGTGTACACCAGGGCCACGGTCCTGGTCACCTGAGAGGTGAACACCTTTCAGGTTTATGGTATTGTTGCTGTTCCTTTCCAGGCCTAATTTTGAATGCAGCTAATAGTATCCCTTGTGACAACTTTTTTTATAAGAAAGATCATTGCACCTTTTGTTTTCCACTTTTACTGACTTTATTGCTTTTGGGAAACTTTTCCAATTTCACAGATAATGTACACCTTGTCCACTACAGAGGGTATTGGGGCGGTCCCTCTGGTTTACCTGGGGATGGTTCCAATGCACTGTGTTTACGCATGCCTCAATTCTTTTTGCACATATGGCTTTGAGACTCGTTTCAATAAATGTAAAGGGCTTGAACTCAATCCGGAAACGCTGGTTAGCTCTGAAGGAGTTTAAGAACTCTAAAGCAGATGTGTTACTTGTGCAGGAGATGCATTTTCGCCCAGGGGGATCTTTCAAATTTGCCTCTAAACACTTTCCTATTTCTTACATATCTTCAGACTCCACAGGAAAGGCGGGCGTGGCGATATTGATTAGACACTCCTGTCCATTACGGATCAAAGAATCCTTCCTGGATCCCCATGGGCGATATGTAAACCTATCTTGTGAGTATATGTCCACACCAGTGACCATTATGAATGTATATGCCCCGAATGTTGGTCAAATATCCTTTCTGTCTAGGGCTTTTGAAAACCTTCAACGATATTCTGAGGCATATACAATTGTAGGAGGAGACTTTAATCTTGTTAGCTCCTTAAGACAAACAAACATTATTTCACACTCCTTCCCCCGCCCAACCTCAGACACTATCTACTTCTTTTCGCAGATTACTCCGTGCCAATCGTCTTCTAGACTCCTGGCGCAATAAACATCCAATAGGCAAACAATATACTTTTTACTCTTCAGTACACAAAACATACCCAATACTAGATCATTTTCTTATCTCAGCCCCTCTGCTGACCAGATTAGTCTCAGCAGAGATAGGCCCAATTACCTGGTCAGACCATTCCCCTATCTATTTAGACCTTTCTCTCTCTAACCCCACCCCTAAAACTTGCCACTGGCGCTTGAACGAGTCCCTTTTGCACTCAGACCACACCAGGGAGTTACTCTCTAAGGAATTGCGGGAATTTTTCCAGCTTAATCAGGGTTCGGTCTCAGAGGCGTCCACCTTGTGGGCTTTCTTTAGGGGACAATGCATATCATTGGGCTCCAGACTAAAAAGGGACCGAAATGCCCAGAAAGTCAAATTACTAGATAAACTTCACCTTGTGGAGGGTTCCCTCCTCCGATCCCCTACGGTGGCTCGTCTCCGGGAGGTGACTTCTGTCCGTGAGCAACTAAAAGCTCTGGATAAGAACCACATCACCAAATCTCTCCTCTGGTCTAAACAAAAGTTTTATGAATTTCCGAACAGACCACACCGTATGTTGGTGCATAAACTCAAACCTCACCAATATCACTCCTTTTTGGATTACCTCATAGGTCCAGATGGTAAGCCCATGTACTGTCCGCACTCTATGACCCACACATTTGAAACTTTCTATCGCAAACTTTATAATTGCCTGACCCCGCACAACCACTTTAACTTCTCCCAAACTGCGTTTGACGAGTTTTTTGATACGCTTACCCTTCCTAAATTGCCCCCCTCTAGTCTCCTCTTGCTCAATGGCCCCATCTCTCCAGAGAAAATATCCCAAGTTCTCAAAACATTACCCTCTCAAAAATCCCCAGGCCCAGAAGGTCTTCCCTATTTCTATTACAAAAGCCTATCCCCTATTCTAATCCCCCATATGACAGCCTGTTTAACTCACTTATGAAAGGTACAAACCCCACCCCCAATTTATGCATTCCTATATCACTGTAATTAAAAAAACGGCAAGGATCCCTCCATCCCAGATAATTATAGACCCATTGCCCTTTTAAACACTGATTATAAGATTTTTACTAAAATTCTAGCCAATCGTCTAGCTCAGCTGGTCCCTGGGTTGATAAACAAGTATCAAGTGGGCTTTGTCACAGCGAGACAGGCGGGTGATAACACAAGAAGGACCATAGACCTCCTTGACCTTCTGAACAAATACCACAAACCAGGGCTTGTACTGAGTTTAGATGCACAAAAGGCCTTTGACAGGCTATCGTGGCAATATATATATGTTCGCTACGCTTGCTCGCTTTGATTTTCGGGGCCCCTTTGTGTCCGCGCTGAGAGCATTATACTCCCACCCCACAGCCCAAGTCCAACTATCAGCCTTTCAATCCCAAACATTTCCAATGTCTAATGCTACTAGGCAGGGGTGTCCCCTTTCATCTCTTTTATTCATATTATGCCTAGAACCCTTTGCAGAGGCTATACGCTCTCACCCGGACAGTAAGGGGGTTCAGATGCAACAGAGGGAGTATAAACTCTCCCTCTTCGCTGATGACATACTCCTGACATTGACAGACCAGCTAATCTCTCTCCCAAATTTACACGCTTTGTTAAATCTACACGGCTCACTTTCAGGCTACAAAGTCAATGCTTCTAAGACTGAAGCATTGCCTGTGCTTCTCCCACCTGATCTTTTATCCACTCTTTGCTAAGCCTGCCCTTATAAATGGTGCCCACAGTCGCTCCGGTACTTAGGGGTTAATCTGACACCCTCCTATACCACTCTATATGAATCCAACTACCCCCCTCTTTTCAGAGAAATCCACACCATGCTCCACGAGTGGGACGCTTATCTAATATCGCTATTGGGAAGGGTAAATGTTCTAAAAATGTCCATCCTCCCTAAACGTTTATTTCTTTTTGAGACACTACCCATTCCAATACCCAGACCCCAACTTAAAACTCTTAAAAGATGGTTCCTTAACTTCATCTGGCATAATAAATCGCACCGAATTGCTAGTACAGTAGTATTCTCCCCCTGTACGCGGGGAGGTCTGGGAGCTCCAGACATAATAAAATATTACCACGCAGCCCATTTACGTACCATCGTATCCTGGTCGAACCAACATCCCCCTAACAGGTAGTCAGAGATTGAGATGGGCGCAATGCACCCCATACATCCTTGCTCCCTGGTGTGGTCCCCAGTCATGCATGACAATCCCTTTCTAAGGAGGAAGAGCCTGAGACCCATGCTATTCACCCTGCGAATATGAAATGATATTCATAATAAATACTGTCTTTCTTCCATTTGCCCCCCCCCCCTTACTAATGTTCTGTATAACCCCCTTATTCTGGACAGCACCTCACATAGGTGGATGGCACCCTGGGCACAGGCCAAGTTATCCAGCTTTGCCACTTTGTGAACCCGGTCACCCGCAAACTACTTCCTTTCGGGGACATCCAATCCAAATACGATATCCCCAAACAATTACAATACTCATATCTTCAATTCCGACATTACTTCTCCTCCCTCTCCTCTACATATATGTTAGAGAAACCTACACATTCGAATATATTTGTGCCCAGGGTCCCTACCAGCTCCATTTAATCTCTGCTATATATAAACTCCTCCATGAAACTGACACGCTAGACTCCAATTATCACCTTTACATGCGCAAGTGGACAAAAACTTTAAACAAACCTATATCTGTAGATGACTGGGGTAAAATATGGCTTATAGATACTTATGTTTTGGTACAGGACCCCGGAGATCCTTCATCGCCATACTCCTTCTCTATCTCCACTATGCTGGCGATGTCAGTCCTCGCCTGGATCCATTTTTCATATTTTCTGGCAATGTCCCTTATTGCAACCCTTTTGGTCTGCAGTGATGTCCCTCCTTCAAAACCTGTTGGACTTATCTCTACCGCTAGATCCAATATACTACTTGCTTGGGCTACCCTTCCCCAAACTAAAAAAATCAGTGCAACAATTTATATCCTTTGTCCTGCTAGCGGCAAGGAGGGTTATACCGCTTTGCTGGCTATCAGACCAACCCCCTACCTGCTCTCTACTTCTCCAAACTATATCTGAGGTTCGTCAAATGGAGTCACTTACTGCAATGTGTAACCACACTATATCACAGTTTGGGAAAATATGGGATCCTTGGGATCAATCCTCATATGGTCCCTCTCTGGTTGATGTACAAAAAACCATACCGTATGATACCGCCCCTCCCTTCCTGTTTTCATCCGTCTATAGTGGATACTCCCATTTTCTATTCTCAACGTATATATTGCTATAACCCTGCAATGATTCCATTTGTACTTGTTTAGCTGCAAATTCTGGCCTGTATAGCTATATTTTTTCTTAAGGTTACCCTATCTGTACATTTTGATTGCATTTATCTTGTGCAGAGGTCTTTTTGAACTCATTCTCATTTATGATTGAGTACTGTAACTTCTAACATGTGATATGCTTTTGATACTCAATAAACATACAATTTTGAAAAAAAAAACCTCTTCACTTACTGCACTGTTCCTTTGTGCACATCTTGAACCTCATGGTATGGTTCCCTTTCACTACTCTCCTTCCTTTATCACTTTTTTCACCCTGGCACTGACCATTCACATCACCTGGTTGTGCTATAAACGCAAATATTATATGTATATGCTTTACATATACACTTTTTCCATAGATCCCACTACAGACCTTTGATACACCTTTGTATGAGTCTGATTTGGACGGGCCCCTCTCCGGCTCACATGTCCTATTGCGGGCGATCCTCTGTCTATCTCACCGCATCAGCTCCCATCAGAGGCATTGCTGCTGGCCTCCTTCTGCCATTTACCCAACCACCCTAGAACATCAATCCAAGTATCCTGAAAGTAAGGGCGAATACTCGCTTTTGTTTTTCTACGTAAGACTCATCAGTCTCTCTTTTTCATTACTCTTTTTTGCCTTTTACCATCTAGACACTTTGACGATATGCTCCTGACGAGTGGTATAAGCCACGAAACGCATAGAGCTACACACCATCTACCATGCGTTTACATACACATTTTGACTGGTGGAGTTATCAGAATTGTTTTTTATAGAACTGTTATATACATAAGAAATTATAATATTTTTTATATTTATTGATCATATGGATTTACCATGTACCCGCCACACCCTGCTAAGTGTAGGCTGTACAAGGCTACAGGACGGATACTTCCAGTTGGAAGGACGGTGGCAGCACCTCACCACCTCTCCTGCTGCAGCTTCCACCCATCAACCCACTCCTTCAGGCTAAGAACAGTTGGCTCAAGCATCCACTGCAACGGTCCCACCTCCTGAACCAAGGGTCCCCATGCCAGAATGCTTCTCGGGCGATCAAAGGAAGTTGAGAGCCTTTAAAAATGCCTGTCTTCTTTACCTGGCCCTACAGCCAAGACCTTTCTCTCTGGACTCTGTTAAAGTGGGGTTCATCATCTCTCTGTTATCTGATAAACCTCAGTCCTGGGCCCAACATCTACTGGAGCAGAAAGATCCTGCTATCACCTCTGTGGATGCATTCTTCGAGGCTATGTCTCTGCTTTATGATGATCCGCAATGTGCAACCACTGCTGAAGCTGCCCTCCATACCTTACAGCAAGGGCCGCGCCCTGCAGGAGATTATACAATGGACTTCCATAGATGGGCAGCAGACACAGGGTGGAACAAAGCCGCTCTCAGGCATCAATACCGGCTAGGACTTTCTGAGTCACTCAAGGATGAGTTGGCAAGAGCACAGGCCCCCGTTACTCTAGAGCAGGGTTATGCAATTAGCGGACCTCCAGATGTTGCAGAACTACAAGTCCCATGATGCATAGCAAGACTCTGACAGCCACAAGCATGACACCCAGAGGCAGAGGCATGATGGGACTTGTAGTTTTGCAACAGCTGGAGGTCCGCTAATTGCATATCCCTGCTCTAGAGGGTCTTATTCAGCTGACCATCCAGCTTGACAAACTCCTGCGGGAGTGATAGTCGGAACGTTCACAGGCATACCGACCCACATGGATATTAACCAAGGTTCCCCCTGTTCCTACATCTGTTCCAGCACCTGCTCCAGTACCCACTTCTGAGGGAGAGCTTAGGTAGCTAGGCTAAGTCCACTCAACCCTGACGCCAGAGGAGAGACACCGTTGTCGACAGGCCAAGCTTTGCTTGTATTGCAGAGAAAGTGGACATTACCTTCGCAATTGTCCTGTGAGGCCTAGTAAGTCTGTCTTGCACAACCCAATGTGTTTCCAAGTTTCTGGGGCCTCTCCATCTCACCTTCTTCTTCATGTCTCATTACAGGTGGCAGAAGGGGAGGTCCGAACACCAGCCATCGTTGATTCCGGGTCCTGCAGTTGCTTCATGGACACTGTTCTAGCAAAGAAACTTTGCATCGGGCGCATGCGTGGCTTCCAGTGATGACAGACATGACTCAGTGAGGCTCCGGACCATCCCCGCTTCCATCCACCCCTACAACGCTACACAAGCATTGGACAAGCCGGGGGGTGATCATAAAGCCCTCATTATTACACCGCACAGCTCATGGTAAAGATGGGCGATCAAAAACTGATCCCCCGCTCGAGGTCCGAGCTGCGGCCTGGTCCGGGCATGGAACGCTTCCTGACTAGGCCCTAATCCCCGGACACAATTTCACAGGCCGGTCTGGCCGAACAGAACCAAGACGGTGCGGACCGCTGTCAAAGGCAGCGGAGCCCCATGCCAAGCCAGGCTCCTAGCACCCAAAATCTATTATCCCCCAAAATGCTCGATGACAAATTACAAGGCTTGCTGCAGAAGTTAACCCATAACATGGCCCAGGAGATAGAAAAGCTGACACAGAAGCTGAGGGGAGAGTTGGAGCAAATAGGCGAACGTACAGATGCACTTAAAAATAAATTTGATGATATGACTCAATATGTTCATGTCTTAGAGGAAGAAAATGCCTCACTCAAACATGCAGTGTCACAATTACATGTACACCAAGAAGATCTTGAGAACAGAGAGAGAAGGCAGAATCTGCAAATCAGAGGTTTCTCCGAAAAATTAAGTGACAAAAACATCAGATCCTACCTGTTGGGTCTATAAAACATTCTTGCTCTTGACATAGTGTACATTGACTGGCGCCTAGACAGGGCCCATAGGTCGCTGGCCCCGAAACCCCTGGCTGGAGCCAGACCAAGGGACATCGTTGTAAGATTTCACTTCTATGAAAGCAAAGAGGGATAGGTCTAAGTATAGTGGGGTATGATCTGACCAGGTGATTTGACCTATTTCTGATGACATTACATTGGCTAAGAGTGGGTTGGAAACCAGAAAGTAATCCAACCAGGAAAACATCTTATGTGTTGGGGAATAAAAGGAGAACTGTCTGCCTGTGGGATGTTTAATTCTCCAAGAATCAAACAGATGGTGACTTCTTATTAATTGTCAAAAGGATGTGGCTAGAGATTTAGTTGGGGGGGTGAATTCAGTTTGAATAGTGATTGTCTATCACGGGAGGGGGAGAGAATTACATTGAAGTCTCCTCCTACAATTGTAAAAGGTTAAAAACGCTTGAAAGCGTAGAACCAAAAATGTGTTTAAATCGGAAGAAAAGAAAGAACAGAGCACTTTGTAAAAAAATAGTCTAGATAGTTTTCTTGTTGTTGTTGTTTATGCTTGAACAATAAAGGCCATGTTTGCCAAGAAAAGAGAAAAAAACCCATCAAAAATAAAAACAAGAAAAACAAAAGAAACCAGAGACATGTATGTCTTGGACCTGAGAAGCAGGAAACCCAGGCCATGGCCTTGGGATAGGAGGGGACACAAGGTAATTCCGATGGAGGGGGGTAAAGGGGGTTCCTGGAAGCCCGATCCCTGCTACCATCATGAAGCAGTCCATAACAGCAAGAAAAAACAGTAGTCATCCCAACACCGCAGAAGGCACGGTAACTGTTCAAACCTTGTGTCGCGTCCATAACTTGAATGTAAAGAGATCATCTTGGGATCCAAAGGACTTTTTTCAAGGTTCTCCTCACTTATTGAAGAAAGGAGGTATCTGGGTATCCAAATAGGCCAGAACTTTTCTAGCCACAGGAAGAAGAAAGAATTGGAGCCAGGAGAAGCCCGTTGACCTCTCAAGTTGGTGGTTTGCTGATTTGGGATCTTTGAGGTGTAGATAAATTAGACCTTCTCCCTCTTCCTCTGACTGGGGTCCAGTCCTGAACGGTGCTGTCGAAGCCTTAGGAGTGGATGGGAGAGGCATTAGGTCCTCGGCAGGTAAAGGTGGAAGGCCTAGGTTTTTTAAGAAAGCTTCTCCCTCCAGTAGGTCTTGCAGGATATGCAGAACACCGTCCTTCATGACACTGAGATGAAAAGGGAATCTCCAGTAAGACAGGATTTTATGGGCTTGTAAGTGAGAGGCTATTGGTCTCAGGGAGCACCTTTTTGATAAAGTGATGGGCGAGAGGTCACTATATATCTGAACTCTGTCACCTTTATACTCGATATGTGACGAGTTGCACGTCGCTTGAGTCAGGGCCGCTCAAATTTCCTCCAAACTCCCCATAATGTTTGGGATTCACAGAACAGACGAACCCCTGATGTTCGAGTCGAACATACTGTACATTCAACTTAAACCGAGGGCCCATCCCTAATTATAACCTGTAATGAATCAAATCTGATTATTATCATTGTTATGATGAGTTCTACTTCGGACAGCAGATGGAGGAGCAGTATGTTTTTGAAATGCTTCATCCAGAAGGGATTTTGGAAACCCTTTCTCTAGGAATTTGTTTATTAAAAGCTAACCACTCTTTCTATAATCTTCATCCTTTGTGCAATTCCTATGTAGCCTTAGGAATTGAATGTTGTTACACCAGGAATGGTAGGGATGGGCGTCCGGTTTGTTTCGAACATATGTTCGAGTCGAACATATGTTTGACTTGAATATCGGGGGGTTTACCTGTTCGGCAATCCCGAACATTATGGGGCATTTGGTGGAAACTCGAGTACCCCATAATGTAGTGAAATCACAGGGAAATGCCGCCCACTGATTGGTCAAAGCATGCACATGATCTGCATGCTTTGGCCAATCACATCTCACTCTGCTGTGAGAGCCATGATTGGCCAAAGGCAGGGTGCCTTTGGCCAATCATTGCTCAGTGGGTCTCAGTCCACGCCCACACTATTTAAGGCCTGTATGTAGTGTGTGAATGTGAATGGGCAGAGAAACATTTAGCTAGTTTAGCAAGTGGCGTGTAGGCAGTGTAGGCAGTGTAGTATATAGATCTAGTGCACAGTATATACAGGCAGTGCAGGCAGTGTAGTATATAGATCTAGTGTAGCCTATATACAGGCAATGTAAGAATATATATGCACAGTATACAGTATATATATATAATAAGCTGCCTTCAGCATAGTCTATGCGCAGTATCTATATATATATATATATATATATATATATATATATATATATATATATATGACAACACTGAAGAAATTACACTTTGCTACAATGTAAAGTAGTGAGTGTACAGCTTGTATAACAGTGTAAATTTGCTGTCCCCTCAAAATAACTCAACACACAGACATTAATGTCTAAACCGCTGGCAACAAAAGTGAGTACACCCCTAATTGAAAATGTCCAAATTGGACCCAAAGTGTTAATATTTTATGTGGCCACTGTTATTTTCCAGCACTGCCTTAACCCTCTTGGGCATGGAGTTCACCAGAGTTTCACAGGTTGCCACTGGAGTCCTTTTCCACTCCTCCATGACGACATCACAGAGCTGGAGGATGACCTTGCGCTCCTCCACCTCCCGTTTGAGGATGCCCTACAGATGCTCAATAGTGCTTAAGTCTGGAGACATGCTTGGCCAGTCCATCACCTTTACCCTCAGCTTCTTTAGCAAGGCAGTGGTTGCTTTGGAAGTGTGTTTGGGGTCGTTATCATGTTGGAATACTGCCCTGTGGCCCAGTCTCCAAAGGGAGGGGATCATGCTCTGCTTCAGTATGTCACAGTACATTTTGGCATTCATGGTTCCCTCAATGAACTGTAGCTCCCCAGTGTTGTAGAAATTTAGGATATGTTAATTATGTATTGGCACAGTGTCTTCCAGTGTCGGTTTACCAGTATTCGCTGTGTATAGCGAATATGGCTTTAACCGATATTGAGGACAGGCCACTTACAATGGGAACCTTCCATTATTTGGTAACCATACGCTACCCGCCCGATCATCCCAGCTGGCAGGCGTTCTGAGTGGTTAACGCTGGAGCGTACGCCAGTCCGGATCTTTGAGGTGCGATGCACGTTCCGTGGCGCGGGTATATTACCGTCAATCGGGGGGTCCCTGTATTATGTGCAGATTGATCCGCTTGGTGGGGATGTACTTGCGGTATGGAATCAGTATTGCCTTTTATGTAAGGATAATGGTCTGTAAGCTTTCTGTCATGTCTGATCCATGTGACAGAAACCCACAGCTATATTCCTTTGTGCATAATTTACCCTTTAATGGAACAGTAGTATAATCACTTTTAAATATAGCTCTATGAACTATATTTCATAGGATTCGTTGTAATGGTAGTTCTGGCTTTGCATGTGAGGGGGTTTTGGTGGGAAAGCCTCTGTGAGGTAACGCGTTGATTTCAATGGAAGCCATGTTTCCCCATGGCTTACATTGTTATGTGTGCATCTCCGCCCACCCAACGGCTGTGACTCATCCAGGCTGGCCAGCCTTTCCACATGCATTCACGCCTCTTCTATTGTATCGTTTGAATATAAACAAGTGTGTCATTAGTTGTTGTTTTGAATGGAACTCATGTCATGTGACTGCCTTGGAGGCTGATTGGCTGATTGTGAAGCCATCAAGTCCCTTTGTTATCCCTGATTCAACCCTATAAATTAAACCAGCAAGCATTGCTAGTCAGGACTGATGGGTGAGCTTGCAATGTGAGAACAGCTATTGTGTCTGTCATTCTTGCTTTAACACGAGTGCACTCAAACGCATTATGCGAAAGAGCTGAAAAGTGCGCTTATTAGCGCAAGCGAAATATAATGCACACAGCGTATTATATTTTCCCTAACAGAGATGGCGAGCCAGAAATTTTTGGAGCCTACAGAATTTCCTTCACAGCGGACCGAGAGGAGGAAGCGATCTGGACCAGGACAATAAAACAGCAAGCTATTGGTAAAACCAATTTTATTTCAATGTTTGAAATCTTTTGCTGTCCTGACTCCAGGATGTTGCTTTCTCTGCCCGCTGTGTCAGGTAAATTCTGCTTTGCAAAAGAACCGGTTTTTCCTCTTTTTGCATAATGGCGGGGTTTTAATTGTATGTTATCATTGTAGTTAGGTCTATTGATTAGGAAGATAACCTATACTTGTCCTCAATAGGTCCTAATCAATATACCTAAAGTGTGTTTTATGAGTATTCTTTGCTTTGAGTATGAGTATGATTATGAGTATGCTTTGAGTGCGTGATCGGTGTCAGTGTTGTGCTTAGTAATTGTGTGTTTTATGTTGCAATTTTCGTAAAATTGGTAGTTACCACCATTTTGTTGTAAAATTGTTACAATTTCAATTTTGTTTTAATTGCTTTGTTTTTGTGCAATATTTCAGTCTCAAGTGAAAATAGTCTGTTATTGTACTGAATTCCATTTCCAGTAGAATCATTTTGGTTTTTATCTTTAACTGGTTGTTTTGCGGAGTCCCAGCTTTAACTCAGTTTTTGGTAGAGACAGTCAATACTGTTGTTAGGTGGCTATTCAGCTTTAAGTGTAAAACCGAGTTAACATTATAGTGTATATAGGTCTTTTTGTGCTGTGTTTGCTTACAGATCGCGCCTTTTCATAAAGCATGTGTATGTGCAGAGTTTTGATTTTTGGCGGCATAGTTAGTTTAGACACAGTATTGTAATCGTAAAGTGGTTTTGTGCTTTTTACACTGTAATTCAGCTCTGGTTCTGTCTGTTTATAGCACAACTCATTTGTTAATGAAACCGTTGGTTGTTTTAGATGCTGAAGTTTGAGTAGAACAGATATCCCAGTTTTGTACTGAGTTTATAGTGGCGAATGGCACCGTGCAACTAGAGATCAGTATTTAGTGAGGATGGTTAATTTCTAAGCTGTATTTCAAATTCGGTTGATAAATTCTGTGTTATGCATTTTTAGTGTTATCTTTTGTTCTAACACCAAAATTCACGTGTGTGGCATCCTTTTCTCCTGATACTGAGGGCCATGAGGTTGTAATATTACTTCACTTACCGCCATCTTGGATCTTGTCGCCATCTTGGTGTAGTAACAAAGAACCACATGGCTGAGAAGCCATTTTGAATTCAGTCACATCATCATTTTTTTTTTTTTTTTTAGGTTTTCATTTTTAACTGTTTTTACACTTTTGTTTAAAAAGGCAACTTTTTATAGGAGTCATTACGTAATTTTGTGTACTGAAGGTCGATTTTGAACGGAATCTCTCCGTTTTTAGTTGAAATCCAGTATTGAGAGACGTTTTTACAGGATTTTTGCATCTGTTTTAGCCAGCATTGTTTAACTTGTTCAGATTTAGCGTCTTTATGCAATTCATCTGTTGTCGTGTTTTATCCTTGTTTCTGGATAACGGAAAATTTACTATCAAATACTTACCGTAATTTTCCTTTCCTGATGGACTCCATGGCAGCCTACGTGTGGGTTAACCCCGCCTCCTCTCCAATGCTATAGGACCCCTAATCCCATAAATGTGAGCTCCTGGCTAGCTCCCGTGTTCCGTAACTAGCCTACTCCTTAACGCATGGGTGGGGACTCCGTCTGCCATGGAGTCCATCAGGAAAGGAAAATTACGGTAAGTATTTGATAGTAAATTTTCCGTTTTCCTGACAGACTCCATGGCAGCCTACGTGTGGGAAATAACTAGCCAAAACCACACGGGAGGGTATGCTTTACACACAAAGAATTTAATTTGCACCATCAATTGATAAGACAGCACGACCAAAGTTTACAGAGGACAAGGAAGCTGGCTCGACACAATAATGCGACATGAACGTGTTGATGGAGGTCCAAGAGGCCGCCCTGCAGATAACTTCTGGGGCCACATGCCGCACGGCTGCCCAGGATGCTGCCAGCCCTCTGGTGGAATGAGCCGTCACCACCTCCGGAGGAGCCATCCCTTTAGCCCTATATGCTTGCTGAATTGCCTGGACGATCCAAGCCGCTATCGTCCTTGACGAGGCCCGTTCCCCTCTGCTCTTCCCCGAGTACCGCAGAAACAGGTACTCTGAGCGCCTGAAGGTAGCCGTTACCTGGAGATATTCCTTCAGGACTTCTCCTACATCTAGCGGGTGAGCCCCTCTGGAACCCGCTGTCCTGAATGTGGGAAGGACAATCTCTTGGTTCTCATGGAAAACCGACGTTACTTTTGGATTTGTATTGAGCATGGGTACCAGCACTACCCTATCTGGGAAAAAAGACAAGAAGGGTTCTTTATAACCGAGGGAACCAATTTCCGAGACCCGCTTGGCCGATGTGACTGCTACTAGAAAGGCCGCTTTCGAGGACAGATCCTTCACTGAGGTCGGATCGAC
>BLSH010030058.1:76339-91188 GCA_018402905.1 Glandirana rugosa
GTTTCGTGGATCTTTCAAACTGTCATATACCGTCTTAACCAACCTGTTGGGACAGTTGTGGGGGGGGGGGGCAAGACCAGGGTTGTCCAACCAATTCTGCCATATACTGTCAAACTTTCTAGGTGCTTTGCAATGTTTGCATGCTAGTTGTTTTTTGAGGAGGAGAGAGTTTACATATGTCACCCATTGGGCTCTTGTGGGCATAGTGGCAGCTATCCAAAAGCATGCAAGAAGTTTCCTGGCAAGGTACAGTAATCTAGTAATCATAGTATATACATTTTTTGGATACATTTCAGCGTCCACTGCCCCCAGTACACACACAAATGGAGTAAACGGTATGGGAGATTGAGCTACAGTAGAAATAGTCTATGTGACTTCTATCCAGTATCTTGTAAGTTTTGGGCAGCTCCATATTATATGAATAAAGTCTCCTCTATGTATAGAACACTTAGGGCATGGGGGGAGTCTCTTCTACCCCAGTCATGTAGTTGGCCAGGTGTGTGGTAGGCTCTATAGAGTATGAATAGTTGCGACGGTCTGTGAGAAACTGACACCGACACCACTGGGACTGACTCGAGGACCATGTCCCACTGATCTCCATCAATGTCTCCTATATCCCCGGACCAATGGACTCTAGATCTGAACCAGGCAGGGTCTTGGATTGAGGTCACCAATACCGAGTGAAGTCACGTGACGTAACGCGTAGGATGTGGCCGTAACACACAGGACTACCGGAAGTATAGTGAGAGGCGGAATAACGCCGCTGTGTTTTTTCTGAATGTGCATTTTACTGTGTTTGAGGTAAGCAGGCATTTTTTGACATTAATAAATGCATCTTGCTTAAACTTTATCACACTATGGGAGCATTTCTATTCTGTCCACTTGTTTGAAGGGAACATTGGAGGGCCAATTATCAGTGGAGCCCAGCTGATATCGGGCTGTGGAGAGTGGAGAAGGTGAAGGGACGGTCTTAAGGGAGAAGGGAATCCAGAGGGGAGTTGAATATTTACTGAGAGCCTTGTTTAGTCAATATTGAGGTGAGAGCTCTGTGAGCATGGGGAGGGCAGCACCAACATAGAAGCCCCTTTGGTGGTGTACAGGAAGACCCTCCAGACCGGCTCCTCCTGCATGACTGAAGCACCTTATCGCCTTTAGAGCACTTATACGGCACTGAGTCACTTTAAACTGCAACTAGTCAAATTGGGTTATATGTCCCTTTCTATGACGGATAAAGGGATTTTATTAAAACTTACCGTAAAATCCTTTTCTCTGAGTTCACTGACAGACGCAGCTCTCCATTGACATGTGGGTTATATGTAGATCCTATTAGAAGTTAACTAGGCAAAGAAAGAAAGCAAGCTGGCCCCTCCCAGGGGGCTGTCCTCTCTTTCCCATATAATCCCCCTACTCTGCTCAGTACATCAGTTGGTAACAAGCCGTACCGAAAAAAATGCAGAGGGGTGGGTGCTGCGTCTGTCAGTGAACTCAGAGAAAAGGATTTTACAGTAAGTTTTAATAAAATCCTTTTTTCTCCTACGTTCACTGACAGACGCAGCTCTCCATTGACATGTGGGGATGTCCCAAAGCTATGTCATTAAGAGGGGTGGGCAAATGACAACAACTGTACCCAAGAGAACCTCTGCAGAGACGCCAGACGTGCCTACACTGCCGCCTGTAAAACTTTATGGCCACAAGCAGCATCCGAAGATGCGGATACATCAACTTTATAAAACTTAGTAAATGTGTGCACCGAGGCCCAAGTAGCCGCCTTGCACACCTGTGACACCGAGGCCTGGTGTCGAAAAGCCCAGGAAGTGCTAACAGCCCTGGTAGAATGAGCCGTGACTGGAAAAGGAGGCACTTTGCCCCGAACAGAATACGCATGAGTCACAGTATGTCTGATCCAACGAGAGACAGTAGCCAACGAGGCCGCCATTCCTTTGCGTGGACCATCCGTCAAAACAAACAACGCGTCAGACCTCCGAAAAGTGTCTGTAGCCGCCAAATACACCCGCAAAGGCGACGGGCGCAAGACCGCCTTGTCCCTGTGCAGGACCAAGTAAGGAGACCTGCAGGACAATGCTGCCAACTCAGACACCCTCCTAGCGGATGTAATGGTCACCAAGAAAGCCACTTTCTGCGACAATTGTAAGGGAATATCCCTGATCTTCTCATATGGTGGCTTCTGAAGCACTGAAAGCACCAAATTCAAATCCCATGGTGCCATAGGCGACCGCACCTGAGGAGCCACATGGCGCACACCTTGTACAAATGTACGAATCAATGAATGTGACGCCAGAGGGCATTGAAAAAGAATCGCCAAAGCCGATATCTGGCCCTTGAGAGTACTCAAGGCCAATTTTTTATTCAGGCCCTGCTGTAAAAAAGTCAGGACCCTGGATACCACATAAGAGCGAGGGTTCCAACCCCCTGCCTCACACCAGGCAATATATACCTTCCAGGTGCGATGATAAATCTTGCGCGCTTTCAGCATGGTAGGGACCATTGAGTTGTCTACACCCCTGTCCCTCAACACCTGGGACTCAATAGCCAGGCCGTCAAAGCCAGCGAGTGTAAAGCAGGGTGCAATATGGGTCCCTGAGACAACAGATCGTCTCGCAGCGGGAGACACCAGGGAGCGTCTGCCACCATTCTTACCACGTCAGCGTACCACGGACGCCGAGGCCAATCCGGAGCCACCAGAATCATCGGAATTCCCTCTGCTTCTACCCTGCGCAGTAGACGCGGGAGAAGTTTGAGGGGAGGATAGGCGCACAGAAGACGATACCGACCCCAAGGTGCCACGAGCGCATCTGTGGCCACCGCCAACGGGTCTCTTGTCCTGCACACAAAGGTCTTTACTTTGTGGTTGAATCGAGACGCCATGAGGTCCACGTCTGGCGTGCCCCATTTGTGGCAAATCTGGCTGAACACTTCTGGATGGAGGGACCATTCCCCCTGATCCAGCGTCTGGCGACTGAGGAAGCCCGCCTGCCAATTTTCTACGCCTGGAATGTACATGGCGGAGATTGCCGGTATGTGAAGTTCTGCCCAACGCAGAATGAGAGCTGCTTCCGCAGCCGCTGCCGCACTCCTCGTTCCGCCCTGATGGTTCACATACGCCACCGCCATGGCATTGTCCGACTGAACCTAAATCGGGAGCCCTTGCAACCTCGCCGTCCAGCGTGATAGGCAGAGTCTGATCGCTCTTAGCTCCAGCACATTGATCGGAAGGCGAGATTCCTGTGCCGACCAACGGCCCTGGGTCGACAGATGTCCCAGGACGCCCCCCCCAGCCCAACAGGCTGGCGTCCGTCGTGATTATCGACCACGTTAGGGGAAGAAATGATTTTCCCAGCGTCAAGGCTGGGGCCCAAAGCCACCAGGCCAAGGAGGCCCTGTTCTGATGATCCAAGTGGACCAATCGGTCCAGAGACAGTGGGGATCTGTCCCACCGAGACAGAATTGCTCGCTGAAGTAGCCGAGTGTGGCTCTGAGCGTAAGGTACCGCCTTGAAAGCCGACACAATGAGCCCCAGCACCCGCATACAGAACCGTAATAATAACTGCCGGTGAGACAGTAAGGTTCGCACTGCTGATTGCAGGGACCGCAGCTTGGCCGGAGGTAAGAACACCTTTGTCTGCTCCATGTCCAGAGTCAGACCCAGATATTCCAGGCGACAAGACGGGGTCAATTTTGACTTCAGCAGATTGATCAGCCAACTGAAGTCCTTTAATGAGGCCATGGTGATAGCTACGCTCTCCTCCAGGGCTGAGGCAGACTCTGCTCTCATGAGCAAGTCGTCGAGGATAAGCCACCATCGCAATGCCCCTCTGCCTCAGTAGCGCCAGCACTGGGACCACCAACTTGGTGAAGACCCGAGGAGCCGTCGCCAGACCAAAGGGCAGTGCCACAAATTGGTAATGGAGATCTCCCACCGCAAAGCGTAGGAAGCGCTGGTGTTGGAGACAAATGGGAACATGGAGATATGCGTCCCTGATGTCCAGGGACGCCAGAAAGTCCCCCTGATGTAGGGCGGCCACGACCGAGCGGATTGATTCCATCCGGAATTATCGCGCTTTCACATAAAAGTTTAGCGCCTTCAGGTCCAAAACCGGCCTTACCCCCCACCTTTTTTGGGACCACAAATAGGTTTGAGTAGAAACCGTGAAACCTCTCTGACTGAGGCACCGGCACAATCACCCCCTGGTCTGATAGTGCCTGATCCGCCCCGAAAAGGGCCTCCCGACGTTGATGCGGGAGTCTTATGTTCCATGGGAAGAACCTGTCTGGGGGTAGAGTGCTGAACTCTATCCTGTACCCGGAGGACACCACTTCCTGCACCCACCGGTCGGAAATGCGGGCAGTCCACCTGTCTGCGAACCCCAGAAGACGTCCCCCTACCCGATCTTTGGGTGGGGGCAACCCAGCATGCAGAGGAGGGCTTATCCTCTGCTTTTTTGTTTGGGTCTTTCTCCGGCCCCTGTAGCAGCCTTGTCGGCTCGCGTGCTTTGCCTGCTGCGCCAGGGGCACGAAAAAACCTCTTCTGACCGAAGAGACAGGCCCCTGCTTGCGGCAAAATTTTCGCCGCCTGGGCTCCGGAAGAAATGTACTCTTCCCGCCAGTGAAATCCTTAATGATTTCATCCAACTGAGGCCCAAAGAGACGGCCACCCTGAAAAGGGAGGTCCGTTAGACCTTTTTTGGATGCGTAGTCACCCGACCACGAACACAACCAGAGGACCCGTCTGATAATGACTGCAAAAACAGACATTTTGGACAACATAGGGAGCAGGTCTAGAGCAGCATCACACAGGCAGTGTTGCCAACCTACCAGATTAAAATTTACTGACACAACACCCAAAATTTACTGACACAGCCAAGTTTTTACTGACATTTTACAAAATTACAGTTTTCAGTTCAAATTTAAGTATTTAGGCCACAAGCAAGTGCACTGTGCAAATAACAATGTGATTTAAGGTAGACAGCAAGGTAAAAAAAAACATATTTCTGTTATTTTCAATATAATAAGGGCAGATTATTTAGTCTATCAGTTTTGTCACCTATGATAAATTGTAGAGATTTCCCCTTAATTTCTGTTCCATAACCACCACAGAAAGTGAGGTGGAATCCCTGGTAGCCACTAGGATCACCAGAATTTAGGTCCCAACTTCTAAAGACATCCTGTCTCCATCACCTCCTGATTTTATCCCTCCAGTCTCCATCCCTCCATCACCCCTCATCTCCATCACACCATCCCCCTGTCTCCATCCCTCCATCACCTCTTGTCTCCATCACACAATGCCCCCCCATCACTTCCTGTCACCATCCCTCCATCACACCATCCCCTTTACCTCCTGTTTCCATTACACCATCCTTCCATTACCTTTTGCCACTTATCCAGTGCACACTGCACTCATACAGTGCACACTCACACTAAGAGAGAGAGACCCCTGCAGCCTGGCTGGCGGCTGTCTATCAGCAGAGACAGTGTGGGTGTCAAGCAGTCCCACACTCACTGTCCCAACTCTTTTTGGCTGGCTTGGAGAGGAAGCGTTCTGCACTCACCACTGTCACCAGGAAGGCTGCAGGATCAGCCAGAGCAGGGAGGCAGGCAGGAATCAGGAGGATCCATCTATCCAGAGTGTCTCAGGTGGTCAGGTGCTGGCTGGAGGTGGTGTGGGGGGAGAATGCAGTAACCTCATTTGAGGGCAGATGGGCTGGGCAGAGGCACTTGCTGGCAGCAGGAGGGAGTGGTCATCCAACTCGTCTTAGGGTCAGGATTGGATCTTCTCACTCGCCGCTCAGGAATTTCCGTAATTGCACATGTGCAGCTCTGACCGGAGCCGATGGCCACCGTTTTTACTGGCACTTTTCGGCTGCTACGGACTTTTACGGACACCCAAACAACTGCCCTGTTTTTACTGGCTGTCCGTAAATTTACGGACGGTTGGCAACACTGCACACAGGTATTTGATACCGTGAAACACATGTTCTGCTTTCTACAACGCCTCAAGCGTTCTGCCGCAGTCCAGATCATTCTGCAGCCCTGCCGTACATTCAGACAGATATTGCGCCGCCATGGCAGACGCCAGGGCCGGTCTCAAGGCCGATCCTGCCAAAATGAAAAGTGCCTTAGACACCGTCTCCGATCCTTAAACGACAGCGACCCCTCCAGGGGTCCGCCTTGTTCAGACGCGCCACCGAAGGGGGCGTCCACTTCTTTACGAAAGTATCCTCAAAAGGATACCGGATAGCGAAACGCTTTGGCATGGCGAAGGAATGCTACGGACGCTGCCATTCCTGATAGATCAGACGATCAAAAAATGTATCATAAGGGTAAGCTCTGGGTGACCTTGGAGGCCTGGCAGTCCCACAGACATAAGTAGACGTCTGTGACTCGCCATCTTGGTCCAGTCGCAAAGACGCACGGATTCCATATTTTATTGCAGCCACCAGCGCCTTTTCGCACGCTGCCTTAGCCCCTTGGTCTTTCTCATCATCCGAGGGGTCAAGTTCACCCTCAGAAAGTTCCACGGGGGTCCCCGTGACCCCCGAAGCCACTTCCAGTTCGGAATCCTCCCCTGAGGAACAAGGGGGAGGAGGGCGCTTCTTAGGGGCCCCTGGGGCCTTGCTCGGCCCCACCCTGGGAAGAAATTCCCCAAACACCGCCCTCAGCTGTTCTAGGGACACCAGGGACCCCACCGCAGGTTGCACTGTCGCTGATTCCTCTTCAAAGGACCCTGCAGGGTCATCTGCCATCACTCCACTCAGACTGAACACACACAGTGAGTACAACAACTAGCGGCACCCCCACACTGTAACCACACCACCGCCCCTCAGAACGCCGGGGAGACCCAGGAGGACTGCACCCACCGCCACCAGCACCCCCAGGAAGCCAGCTATACTTGCTGTTTTTGCCACAGAAAAACGTCCTGAGGACCGCCAGAGAGCTTGTGCCGTCAGCAGCCAGCCACACTGTCCCACTAAAGTGAAAGTAAAAACGGCAGCAGCACATTTTCTCAGCATGCAGGGACTCCAATATGGCCACCGAGGACATCCACTAGAGGCCAAAGGGCTGCTGAGGACCGAAGCTGCGGCAAGATGGCTGCCACAGCACTGGAGGGAAAATCCGATAAAAATGGCAGCGGCTACAGCAAAATGGCGCCGATCCACCGCAAAATGGCGGCGGATCGCCGCATGGTGGCCTAGGCGGTATGCACACAGTGCCAAATGGGGTGCGGAGCGGGGGGGAAGGGGTAAGAGGAAAGGACGAAGGGACCCAGTAGAGCCCCAGCGACCAGCCTCTACCGGCGGCTAACGCAGACAGAGATGCCAAAAATCGCCCGGCGGCCCCCCCAATGCCCCAGGAGGAGCAGAGGGGGGCTCACTTACCACTCCTGATGGGCACAGGGGGTAGCCATCCGGACGCAAACTTTTCTCCCCAGCTGGGGAGGGATGCTGCTGGCCACAAGCCCCTGGACAGGATCAAATCCGGACACTGGGCACAAGTGGGGATCACCCACTGGCCGCCCGCACGGAACGGGCATGATGCG
Source organism: Glandirana rugosa (assembly GCA_018402905.1). Classification (NCBI taxonomy): domain Eukaryota; kingdom Metazoa; phylum Chordata; class Amphibia; order Anura; family Ranidae; genus Glandirana; species Glandirana rugosa. The sequence goes on from BLSH010030058.1 coordinate 83,895, forward strand.
GCGGGACCCACTATAGCCTGGGACTAGCTTGCATCGGTTGGCCGTGCTGGGGAAAGTACAGGATTTTCCAGGAACCCTCTATGCCCCAGCTTCTTGATAGTAGTCTTCATTAGCTTGATGAAAAATAAAAAAGCGGTAGCAAAAATCTAAACCGCAGGTCCCATAAGGGAGCCAGGTCAACTCCTTGCACTAGGCATGTTAAAACTGATGTACTGAGCAGAGTAGGGGATTATATGGGAAAGAGAGGACAGCCCCCTGGGAGGGGCCAGCTTGCTTTCTTTCTTTGCCTAGTTAACTCCTAATAGGATCTGCATATAACCCACATGTCAATGGAGAGCTGCGTCTGTCAGTGAACGTAGGAGAAATAAACGTTTTGTGGATATTTACATAATGCTCTAATGGGACTCATTGGTGAACTATTTGCTATATTTTGCACTTAAGAGTGCGAACCCTCTTGCACTACTCACTGGATTTTATATATGTCTACTGTTATATCAGTTTTATTGATTGTTGTTTCTGTTTGATAAGTTTACAGCACAAGGTCACTTTGTTACACAGCAGTCCAAACTTTTAATTGATGCACGGACGTCACTTTAATGTTGTTTATTTTATATGACACATATGTTTGTTTATCAGTTTGGCCAGATTGCGCAATACCATACCTTTTACATGTATCTTAGTATTCACTGTGTTACATACTAGGTATTGCTGCAGCTGATACACGCTCATTAGGGATATTTATACGCTTAATTCACAGAATCATTTATTTCTACTAATTATTTGTCCACCTCATAGTAGCGTGGGGGTCCCCACATATTACTTATCAATGTGTAGAATGTATTTGTATAGGAAACTTTCGAGAGTGAAGCAGGTGGACAGAGTCTGGGCGCAGATGCGTCTCCTGGAGACAGACAACACGTGGATTCATCTTTGAAACATATTTGAGTATTGCAGACATTTTAGTGCCATCACCCAGATCCCGCACATTCCAAGAAAGAATGAGCGAGCCCTTATCAGAGTGAGCAGCCATGACATCTATTGACAAAGTATGAGGGAATTCTGCATGAACTTCCCCCTAGGTGCAGGACACAGAGTAGCAAATTATCCAGTGAGACATTACCATAACTGAACAAGTACTGATGAGCATGCAGCCACCCATTAGACTCACAAAGCCAGTGTGAGGGCGCCCTCTAATGTTCGTGGATTGTTGGTAGTTGTGAACAACAGTCTAGTCCCATGAGAAAGAAAAAGAAGAAAAAAAAGATCACGGGATTGCAAAGTTGAAAAGGGGTAAGAAACCATAATGAAAATAGTAGTCACAGTTCCAGGCCAACATGGCCCGTTGGGGAACAAAGTCCACACAGGACCATCACCACCAAATATTCAGTACATGCGATTAGCAGAAGACCATGGAAAGGAGAAACACAAAGTCAAAACTTACAACGTCTTAAGGCCCATTGTAGATGTACAGCACCAGTGCAGGAACAAAGATCAGTAGTCATCATCCCTCAGGCTGACGTTGCGCCAGATTGTGTTTCTCTCTATCTAGCCGGTGCAAAGCAGAAGTGGGGTTATCAAAGAAGTGGGACGAACCATTAGCAAGGATCTTCGATTTCACCGGGTACAGCATGTATTGGATGATTAAGCTCCGCAGGCATTTTTTGATGTCCAGGAATTTTCCTCTTTGTCTTTGCACCTCCGCGGAGAAATCCTGGAAAAGGGGTATTTTTGCATTATCCACCTTGAGGGAGGCAGTAATTCTGGCCTTGGATAATATGGTATCCCTGTCCCTGTAGTTGAGCAGGCAAAAGAGGAAGGGACGAGGAGGGCCTCCCTGAGGTGGGGGCCGTGTTGGGACCCTATGGGCCCTTTCCACTGCAAACATGGCTGAAAATGCATCTCACCCAAAAGTTTCTGACAACCAAGCCTCAATAAAAGCCACAGGGTTTTTACCCTCCGGCCTTTCAGGGATGCCTACCGCGCGCATGTTGTTCCTGCTTAGGCGATTTTCCATGTCCTTCAGGCGGACGGCGTTAGCGGAGGACACCAAATGGACATATTTGACGTCCCTCTGTAATGGCTGCCAGTCATCCTCAATTGTGCTAATGCACCCCTCTACCACATATGTGCGCTCTCTGAGCTATTGCATATCATGTGTTAGGTAGGATATTTTCGCTTTCATGATTTTAACCTCGCCAGTGAGGTCTGTGATAGAGGCATTGCAGGTATTAACGGTGACCAAGATGCCCTTCAGCATTGGTTCTGGACTGTCAGCCCTGTGCTGAGAGAGCGCCACCATGTTAGAGGCCTGCTGATGTTCCAGGCCTAGTGACACTGGTGACAGCATGGGTGGTTGAGCCTGGAGTGGCAGGGTATCGTCCAGGTCCCCCATATCCTCTTTCGGATCAGAGCCGCTGGAACCCAAGGGCTGAGGGGGGTCCTTGCCCCATTTAGAGAAGAGGTTGCTGGGCTGCCTCCTTAGCAGACCGGGCCGGGAGGCCACCATCTTGGGATGGCATGTCCTGCGGGCCTTGCAGGTCCTGGGAGCGTTTAGCCATATCAGATCCCAAAAAAAGTCCCTTCGCTGGGTAGAGGAGATCAGGGGCACACAGGAATGTCAGTCCCGGGGCGAGAAGGTGTAGGATGGCGGTGCTGTAGTCCGGATTTCTCAGGACGATCGGCGGAGAGCCCTGCTGCACGTCCTGTTACATGCCTCACTCAGCCACGCCCCTTACTGCCAGTTTAATGTCATATAGTTCTCTGCATTACTGCCAGTTAAGCATCATATAGTTCTGTGTGCGTTATTGCCAGTTTAACGCCATATAGTTCTGTGTGCGTTACTGACAATTTAACGCCACATAGTTCTTTTTGCGTTACTGCCAGTTTAATGCCTCATAGTTCTGTGTGCATTACTGCCAGTTTAACACCATATATTTCTATGTGCATTGCTGCCAGTTTAACACCATATAGATCTGTGTACGTCGCTGCCAATTTAACTTCATGTAGTTTTTTTTTACGTTACTGCCAGTTTAACGCCGTATAATTTTGTGTGCGTTACTGCAAGTTTAACACCATTTTCTTTTGTGTGTGTTACTGCCAGTTTAATGCCATTTACTTCTGTGTGCGTTACTGCCAAATTAACGGCATATAGTTTTTTTCTTGTGTTACTGCCAGTTTAACGCCATATAGTTTTTTTTGCGTTACTGCCAGTTTAACACCATATAGTTCTGTGTGCATTGCTGGCAGTTTAACACCATATAGTTCTGTGTGCGTTAATGCTAGTCTAATAACATTTATTTCTGTGTGCGTTACTGCCAGTTTAACGCCATATAGTTCTCTGTGCATTACTGCCAGTTTAACGCCATATAGTTCTATGCGTTACTGCCAGTTTAATGACATATAGTTCTGTGTGCGTTACTGCCAATTTAACCCCATATAGTTTTATTTACGTTACTGCCAGTTAAATGCCATATTGTTCTGTGTGTGTGTTACTGCCAGTTTAATGCCATATAATTTTCTGTGTGTTACTGCAAGTTTAACGCCATATAATTTTCTGTGTGTTACTGCAAGTTTAACGCCATATACTTCTGTGTGTGTTACTGCCAGTTTAACACCATTTACTTCAGTGTGCGTTACTGCCAAATCAACGTCATATATATTTTTTTGTGCTACTGCCAGTTTAATGCCATATAATTCTGTGTGCGTTATTGCAAGTTTAACGCCATTTACTACTGTGTGTGTTACTGCCAGTTTAACGCCATTTACTTCTGTGTGTGTTACTGCCAAATTAACGCCATATCGTTTTTTTTCCGTTACTGGCAGTTTAACGCTATATAGTTCTGTGTGCATTACTGCCAGTTTAACGCCATATAGTTCTGTGTGCATTAATGCCAGTTTAACAACATTTACTTCTGTGTGCGTTACTGCCAGTTTAACACCATATAGTTCTGTGTGCATTACTGCCAGTTTAACGCCATATCGTTCTGTGTGCGTTACTGCAAGTTTAATGGCATATAGTTCTACGTGTGTTACTGCAAGTTTAACGCCATTTACTTCTGTGTGCGTTACTGCCAGTTTAACGCCATTTACTTCTGTGTGCGTTACTGCCAGTTTAATGCCATTTACTTCTGTGTGCATTACTGCCAATTTAACGCCATATAGTTTTTTTCATCACTGCCAGTTTAACGCCATATAGTTCTGTGTGCGTTACTGCCAGTTTAAAGCCATAGAGTTTTGTGTGCGTTACTGCCAGTTTAACACCATATAGTTCTGTGTGCATTACTGCCAGTTTAACATTGTATCGTTTTTGCGTCACTGTACATTTGGCGCATTGCATTGCAGTATATTATAGTGTATCTGGGGAGTGTGTCTGTGTAGTGTGGGTACTCAAATTAAAGTGCACCAAACACCACTTTACATTGATTAAAGTGCATTTACATGCAGATTTCCAATTCTTCATAACATTTGTTAATAAGCACCGCCCCCTCCCTCCCAATAATGTCTGGGAGGGCAAGAAGGAGAAACAGACTTTCCCTCGGCACTGTAAGGGGGCCAGCAACAAATGTGTCCACAAGCAAAGGTGGACGTGGTGGTCAGTCCTCAGGCAGGGAATCATTTCCTTAGTTTAGTGAGTTTGCCCGTGCTATCAAGCCACAGCATGAAGAGGAGGTGGTGGACTGGCTCAACCTTCCTCATCCTCTGTCACGCAAGCAGAGACAAGTGTGCAGCCCCCTGCAGTTGCCAGAGTGGATAAACCTACCTCCTTGTCCACATCTATTCCTGCCATAGCCCCAACATCAGCCATGGAGGAGGAGTCAGCTGAGTTATTTAACCACAATGTCAGCCACTTGCTCCTTGATGATGCCCAGCCATTACTGGATTCAGATGTTGGTTCTGAGGTTGAGGATCACAGGAATATGAGCCTAGAGAGAGCGGAGAACACTGGTAGACAAATTGGCATTTATGTTCCCCCAGCCGCAGCATATTGCCAAGTTGTCTCCAGTGGTAATGATGATGGAGGAGATGGAGATGATGATGAGGTCACTGATGTGACTTGGGTTCCAGATAGAGCAGAGGAGGAAACTGAAGGTGAGGTGGCACAACCCCAAGGAGGCCAACATCAAGAAAGAGTAGAGAGCAGACACCCTATTCCATCAAATTCTGCCGCTGTTCTCTCCCGGCCCACTCCCCAAAGCTCAGCTGTCTGGGCCTTTTTCAGCACATCTGAAGCAGATCGCACTGTTGCTGTCTGCAAACTGAGTCTCAGGCACATCAAACGTGGCAATAACTCCAGCCATTTGGGTACCACATGCTTAACAAGGCAATTAACATCCAACCACTCAGCCCGTTGGCAAGAGCACCTAAAAGCCACACAAAAGGGGCACAAATCTGTCCCTCCTCCTCCTTACCACTTCAGTCTGCCCCTGCTATACCGAGTCATTACCTATCAGCAGCCTCCACTGACAGGGATAATGGTATAGCACAGGATGTCCCAGGTCCTAGCAGCACATCTGCCAGCAGCACACCACCATCTGTAGACTGTATCTGGCAAATTTCTCTGCCCCATCTGCTGCAGCGAAAAAAAAATACAGTCCCTGCCACCCACATGCCCAGCGTCTAAATGCAAGCTTGTCAAATCTGTTGGCTCTCCAACTTTTGCCTTTCAGCCTGGTGGATTCTGCACCCTTCCATGAATTCGCACAATGTGCTGTACTACAATGGCAGGTTCCCAGTCGCTACCACTTTTCACGTAAGGCCGTTCCATCTCTTTACCATTACGTTAAAGGGAATGTTCTGGCATTGTTGGGCAAGGCAGTCAGCCATAAAATTCACCTTACTGCTGACATGTGGTCCAGCAAGCATGGGCAGGGACGATATATTTAGTTCACAGCACACTGGGTAACGCTGCTTGCAACTCCAAGGGATGCAGGACAGGGCTCGGTGCTGCAGCTTGTGTGCCCCCACGTCTCCATAGAGCTGGTGGTGATGATGCCAGACCTGTGAGCTCTACCCCTCCTCCTCCTCCGCCACCTCCATGCTCCTCTGCAGAATTGTCCTATGAACATCAGATACCCCCTAAGCGTTCAAAGAGCTATTCCATGAGTCAGGCTAAAAGGTGCCATGCAGTGCTTCAGCTGGTGTGGCTAAGGAACAGGAACCACACCGGACCAGAGATTCTTGCAGCTCTGCAGGAACAGGCCCAGAGATGGTTCGCACCACGCCAGCTGGAGCCAGGAATGGTGGTGTGCGATAATGGCTCAAACCTCCTGTCCGTCCTTAGACAGGGAAAGTTGACACCTGTGCCATGCCTGGCACATGTCTTCAATTTGGTGGTACAGCGTTTCCTAAATATGTACCCAGGATTGCAAGATGTGCTAAAGCTGGCTAGAAGAGTCTGTAGCCATTTCAGGTGGTCATACAACAGTGCTTGGTTGGCTGAAATTCAGCGGGAATTCCACCTGCCAGTAAACCGCCTGATTTGTGACATGCCCACCAGGTGGAACTCGACTTTAGCAATGCTGCAGCAGCTATACATACAGCAGAGGGCCATAAATGAGTACCTGTGTGAGTACGGCACGACGACAGGCTCAGACTGCCTCTGCTTTTTTTCCCCACGTCAATGGCTGATCATTAAGGATGCATGCACTGTATTGTCACCATTTGAGGAGGCCACAAGGATGGTGAGCCGTGACAGTGCATGCATCAGTGACACAATCCCTGTTGTGTTCCTGCTGGAGCAGACTCTGCGTGGCATTATGGACAGGGCACTGGAGGCAGAGCAGCAGGAGGAAGAAGAGGACTTCCTTTCCTCTCAAAGCTCACTTTATCCAGACACCATCATTCCTATGTCACAGAACACACAGGAGGAGAGAGGGGAGGAGGATGAGGAGGAGGATTCTGGCACTTTTGGAGGCTTCAAAGAAGAGGAAGACTAGCTTCAATCTGTAAGCGATAGCTTTCCAACCCCAGGGCCCTTGGGAATAGTACATGGCTGGAAGGAGGAAGTTCCAGATGCTGTCATCCTGAGTAACCCCAAAGAGTCTGCTTCTCAAGCCTCAGCAAATTTGAGGTGCGTGGACAACCTCAGGCTTCAAAGCCTGCGAAAGGACCCAAGGAGAATGATCATTGCTGGTTGGCAACCCTCCTTGACCACCATTACAAGGGGAAGGTCTCAGAACTCATCCCGTCCCCATAGAGAGTGCAGAAGATAAAATCTCTTGAGGACACATTAAAGAGGATTTTATTGAACGTTTTTGGCGACCCCAGTAGGTTACAGTGTCGTGGAAAACGTTCT
>BLSH010030058.1:102406-119177 GCA_018402905.1 Glandirana rugosa
GTAGGATAATCCTCATCTGATCCGTTTTTGTTTGTTTTCGCATCCAACCGGGGAGGGTCCCCCGGCAGGAGCGGAGTCGGCCCCCTGGGAGGGGCCAACCTACGCTTTTGTTTGTTTTTGCCTAGTCTACTCCTAATAGGATGAGCATAACCCCATGTGTCATAAGAAGGCTGTGTCTGTCAGTGAACGGAAGAGAAAAGATGGAGATTAAACACCTCCCTCCTTTCTAACCCATGCCACCAGAGGCATATTGTGTCGGAACTAGAGAACTTCTTTCTTCAAAATGCTGAATCTGTAGCAGACCCTTAAGTATGTTGGAATGCACACAAGGCATTCCTTAGAGGTCTCCTGATTAAGTTGGGGGCTCGGGAGAAGAGAGAATGCAATGCTACCACCTCTAAATTACTAGATCAAATTCGCTCCCTTGAAAAAGCCCGTAAGGCCCAACCATCCTCCCAATTAGGGAACGATCTCAAGATTGTCAGAAAGTCATTAAGTGAACACCTACACTCGAATTTTGACTTATCCCTGAAAAAATTAAAACTACTTTTTTACGCTCATCACAATAAACCATGCGCATGTCTAGCAAAACAACTCAAACGTCACTTGATACACGCAAAAATCCCTTATCTAATTTGTTCAACCAAGACTCGCCTCGCAAACCCTAAAGACATAGCTGATCGGTTTAGTCAATTCTATGCCAAACTATACAATCTCGCCTCCTCTGGCGAAGTACTCGCCACTTTAGATGATCTCTCTCTACCCTTGCTCTCTACGGATCAATTACAAAACATATCTAATCCTTTTTCTGACACAGAAATCTTGTCAACCATAGCTTTCCTGCCACTACATAGAGCCCCGGGGCCAGACCACTTTGGCAATGAATACTATCGACAATTCTCAACCATTCTAACCCTTTTTTTACGCCAAGCTTTCAATCACACCTTATATACTGGTATACTCCCCAGAGAGGCCCTAGAAGCTACCATCACCAATATTCATAAGCCTGGCAAACCAATAGAAGACCCAGCCAGCTACCGACCTATCTCACTACTGAATTCTGACACAAAACTCTATGCTAAACTTCTGGCATCCCGTATATCAACTGTCATTTCCCATTTGGTACACCCTGATCAGGTTGGCTTTATGAGTGGTAGACAAGCGTCAGACGGTACTCGCAGATACATCAACTTGTTACAATGGGTGGAACGCTGTCGAACGCCTTCTCTGTTCATCTCTTTGGATGCGGAGAAGGCATTTGACAGGGTGGACTGGAATTTTTTAAAAGCAGTTTTACAAAAATTTGGCTTCTCTGGTCCACTCTTAGCAGCAATAATGGCGTTATACTCCGCCCCCAGTGCCAGGGATATAAACTCAGGCATTTTTTCTGATCCTTTCCATATTTCCAATGGTACGCGTCAAGGTTGCCCTCTTTCACAACTGATTATTTCATTGATTTTGGAACCACTAGCTCAATCCATCCGAACTAATCCCTCTATTTCGGGCATAAAAATCGGTAATTACAAACACAAAATCAGCCTATATGGGGATGACGTGATAATATCAATTACCGAACCCACACTCTCACTCCCACAGCTCCATAATAGTTTAAACCTCTTCAGTTTCGCTTCATTATACAAAATCAATGACTCAAAATCAGTCATGTTAGGAGTCAATATAGATACTAATACCAAACATAGCATTGCTCAAATTACCTCTTTCTCCTGGGCCCCAAACTCGATACTTCCTTATCTAGGTATATCCCTGACCTCACTCACCTCTCAACTACTTACCCTGAATTTCTTGCAGCTTGTACACAAATTCCAAAAGACTGCACAAGATTTAAAAAATGCTCAAGCCTCTTGGGCGGGTCGTATAGCACTCTCAAAAATGTTTCTACTACCACATATCCTATACAGCTTCCAAACGTTACCTATACCTTTCCTCCGATCTCACCTCAACAAACTCCAAGCAATTCTCTCTACATTCATCTGGAATGGTAAACACCCTAGACTCAAAAGAACTAGTCTTTGCTCGCCAATATCCGCTGGAGGGATGGGCGCCCCCAACATCTCAGCTTACTATAAAGCAACCATACTGGCACAAGCCAAGAGTTGGTGGAACCCAGACACCCAGTTTCCATGGCTACAAATCGAGCAAACAGCTCTAGCAATTCAACCCAAACTAACACTCAGTGCACTGCTCCTTGAGAACCACTCACAACACACTTTTGTATCTACAGTCAACGCCACCCTCAAGACCTGGCAAGCTATGCTTCAACTTGCTGGAGGAATCCCCCTTGCAATACTACCAGACCTGCCTTTGGAATCTCTGAAAAATACCATACCTGATATTTCACTAACAAACTGGACGCAAGCAGGGATCACCTCAATTAGCCACCTTTATGACAACTCTGAGCTTCTCTCCTTCTGGCAACTACAGATTAAATTTAACATCCCTAGCACTGATCTATTCAAATTCTTCAGAATTCGTTCAGTACTCTCAAAATCTACCTGGGCTAGTAACCTAATTTTTTTGCATATACTGCGATTCGATAAAGCAACCGATGACAGGAGTAAAGGTATTTCTTATTTTTACAAACTACTTGCCCACCCAGTACTCATCTCGAAATCCGATATGATGCTGAAGTGGGAAAGTCAACTGGATTGTAGGTACTCGCCTCATCAATGGCTCCAAGCGCTCCAACGACCACTAAAATATTCCAGATGCATTGCCCACTGGGAAGGGGTACAAAAAATCTTCCACAACTGGTACCTCACTCCTGTCAAACTCGCCAAGATCTACCCTACATCGCCTGCTATCTGCTGGAGAGCCTGCAGTCACATTGGATCACCCATGAACATCTGGTGGACTTGCCCCAAACTGCAACCTCTCTGGGCGACAGTCACAAGATTTCTCTCAGACAGTCTCCAAGCTCCAATTCGCCTCTCCCCGCAAATGATACTGTTGGGGCTTGAATTCGACTCCTGGCCAAAAGCCTTTCACTCGATCTTAACACACATCCTCATTTCCATCAGACTATCCATTGCCCAAAAATGGAAAACATTGGAACCCCCCATTTATCTCGGACATAACTGCCTCCTTGAACAATCATTGCCTGATGGAATACATGTTCGCAAAGGCCCACCTCCAGGTCCCCCTATTCCAAAGTAGATGGATTCTCTGGCTAAACCATCCCAAATGCAAACCTCTAACCTGATCTACAAACTGTCTTTTTCTCAGAGTAACCAGTCTTTGTTCTAGCCAACCGAAACACCTGCCTGACGACTTCGGTCATAATATGTTGTACCCCTTTTGGGGAACTCACATTGTGTCTCTCACCTTCAGTTTATCTTTGTCTCCTATACGGAACTACTAACATGAGCTGTGCAAGTTTTTGCTGTTTTTTATCTCTCTTTATCTTATTGACCTGCTGTTGAATGTGTATAAATTCTTGCAACTACTGTATACGCAATGTTCATGACTTTTGATTCAATAAAATATGAAGTTTAAAAAAAAAACATTTACAGAGAAAGAATTGCTGCATACCATGAAAAATGCTCGGTTGGCTGAAATTCAGCGGGAATTCCACCTGCCAGTAAACTGCCTGATTTGTGACATGCCCACCAGGTGGAACTCGACTTTAGCAATGCTGCACACTAGCGCCATAGCTTCCAGTCCAATTCCCTCCTTCTTCGAGGCTGCCCAGCTTTGAGGGTGTTCAATAATTTCATCTGGAACAATGTATTTGGTATAGGTTTAATGGGCACAATTAACACCCAAAGACCATTTTTTCAGCACCTGTTTGACAGGTGCATATCAGTGCAATTTTTTTGGCCTTCATCAAGAGCACCTCTGTAGGGTTACAGTGGATAGGTGCCACCGATGCCCAAAGACCAATTTTTCTGCACCTGTTTGACAGGTGCATACCATTGCAATTTTTTTTACAGAAAGTGAAGGGCACCTCTATAGGTATGCCACGGTCGGCTATCCGGGGACAATGACCGATCCAGCTCAGGAGCAACTCAATCGTTATCCCAGGGGGCGGGAGGGGACATCCCCCCTCCCGCCGCCTTCCACCACTCTTCTCTGGCCTCCCGCCCCTCCGGGAGACCGGAGCCATGATCCGGGGGGCCGCCGGCTCAGAGGAGACCTGATAGAAGCCGGAATCGGCTCCGATTGGGTCTCCTTCAGTAAATTCCGGAAAGTGACGTCAAAAATCACTTCCGGTTTACTCGGCAGCTAACGGCGCCAGTTTAAAAAAATGACAGTATTCAGAATCGCTGTTTTTGCCGATCTGAATACTGTGAAGTGCAAAAGAGGGATGGGGTTTCTTTTAGACCACCCATCCCTCCATAAAGAGTACCTGTCATCATATATTACTATCATAAGGGATGTTTACATTCCTCATGATAGCAATAAAAGTGATCAGAATTTTTTTTTAAAGGAACAGTGTTAAAATATATAAATAATAAAAAAAAAAAAATGAAAGCGCCACCATCCCCGCGAGCTCGCGCAGCAAAGAAAACGCTCACGTAAGTCGCGCCCGCACATGAAAACGGTGTTCAAACCACACATGTGATGTATCCCCGCGATCACCAGAGTCTGAGCAATAATTCTAGCAAAAGACCTCCTCTGCACCTCTAACCTGGTAACCGTTAAAAATGTTTAAATCGTCACCTATGGAGGTTTTAGAGTACCGGACTTTATTGCCATTCCGCGAGTGCGCGCAATTTTCAACCGTAATATGTATGGTATCTATTTACTCTGCGTAACATTGTCTTTCACAATATACAAAAAAATTGGGCTAACTTTACTTTTGTCTTATTTTTTTAACTAAAAAAAAATTAAATTTTTCCAAAAAAATTGCGCTTGAAAGACCACTGAGCAAATACCGTGTGACAAAAAGTATTGCAACAATCCCCATTTTATTCTCTAGGGTGTTTGAAAAAATATATATAATGTTTGGGGGTTCTAAGTAATTTTCTAGCAAAAAAAATGTTTTTAACTTGTAACCAACAAATGTAAAAAAAGGGCCCTGGTTGGTAAGTGGTTAATAAGAATAGTAATACAATTTTGAGATTTTATGCAATCGATGTATATTGGTTTCTTTGTCTGCTGGCACCGATACAGTCCCATTTGGGAACCTTAACTCCTCTTTTACATTATAATGGGGAATTTTAATTATCCAGACTTAGGCTGGGTGGAAGGTACTGCACACCCAACTAAGGCTCGCCATTTCCTAAATGTCTTGCAGGACAATTTCATGGGTCAAATGGTAAATGCACCTACAAGAAACAAAGCATTACTAGACCTTTTGATTACTAACATCCCAGACCTGATCACAGATGTGGAAATAAGGGTTTTTGTTTGGGTACAGCGTCGTATGACTGCACAATTTTTATTCAAAATACGACAGCACTGAAAGCTGAAAATTGATGTGGGTGGGAAGGGGGTAATTGCCTGGTATTGAAGTGGTTAAGGAACTCATTGTTCCTAATTTTTTTAGACAGTCTACTGACTGGTATGGTACCAGCTGATTGGAGAAAAGCCAATGTAGCACCAATATATAAAAAATGGACCAAGATATATCCCTGGGAACTACAGGCCAGTTAACAGTGGCGGCTGGTGAAATTTTAGGATGGGGTGCCAGACACCGCCCTTCCTTTTTGACCCCTTCCACTTTGCATAAGCCCCACCAATTATAATTTCCAACCCTTGTGTCAGGAGTATTCAGCTCGGCATCACCAGATAGGTTATAGAGCATCAGCAGATAGGGGTATACAGCATAACCAGATAGGGGTATACTGGGTCAACAGATAGGGGTATACAGAGTCACCAGATAGGGGTATAAAGAGTCACCAGATAGCAGTATACACTTAAAGAGCACCAGATAGCATTATACAGAGTCACCATATGGCAGTATACAGAGCCCCAGAAAGCAGTATACAGAGCCCCAGATAGCAGTATACAGAGTCACCATATAGCAGTATACAGATTCACCATATAGCAGTATACAGAGTAACCAAATAGCAGTATACAAAGTCACTAGATAGGGGTATACAGAGTCACCATATAGTAGTATACAGAGCCCTAGATAGCAATATACAGAGCACCAGATAGCAGTATACAGTCAACATACAGTAGTATACAGAGCCCCAGATAGCAGTATACAGTCACCATATAGTAGTATACAGAGCGCCAGATAGCAGTATACAGAGTCCCAGATAGGGTATACAGACACCAGATAGGGTATACAAGGTCCAAAATAGGGTAAACAGAGCCCCAGATAGGGTATACAGGGTCCCAGAAAGGGTATACAGTCACCAGATAGGGGTATACAGGATCCCAGATAGGGTATACAGTCACCAGAGAGGGGTATACAGGGTCCCAGATAGGGTATACAGAGCCCCAGATAGGGTATTCAGTCACCGGATAGGCTATACAGAGCCCCAGATAGGGTATATAGTCACAAGATAGGGGTATGCAGGGTCCCAGATAGGGTATATAGTCATCAGATAGGGGTATATGGGGTCCCAGATAGGGTATACAGTCACCAAATAGGGGTATACAGGGTCCCAGATAGGGTATACAGAGCCCCAGATAGGGTATACAGGTTCCCAGATAGGGTATACAGTCATCAGATAGGGGTATACAGGGCCCAAGGTAGGGTATACAGTCACCAAATAGGGGTATACAGGATCCCAGATAGGGTATACAGAGTGACCATATAGAAGTATACAGAGCCCCAGATAGCAGTATACAGAGCCCCAGATAGCAGTATATAGTCACCATATAGTAGTATACAGAGCCACAGATAGCAGTATACAGGGTCCCAGATAGGGTATACAGTCACCATATAGGGTATACAGGGTCACAAATAGGGTAGACAGAGCCCCAGATAGGGTACACAGGGTCCCAGATAGGGTATAGAGTCACCAGATAGGGGTATACAGGATCCCAGATAGGGTATACAGTCACCAGATAGGGGTATACAGGATCCCAGATAGGGTATACAGTCACCAGATAGGGGTGTGCAGGGTCCCAGATAGGGTATACAGAGCCCCAGATAGGGTATACAGTCACCAGATTGGGGTATACAGGGTCCAAATAGGGTATATAGTCATCAGATAGGGGTATACAGGGTCCCAGATAGGGTATATAGAGCCCCAGGTAGGGTATACAGTCACCAGATAGGGGTATACAGGGTCCCAGATAGGGGTTTAAAGAGTCCCAGATAGGTTATACAGTCACCAAATAGGGGTATACAGTGTCCCAGATAGGGTATATAGTCATCAGATAGGGATATATGGTGTCCCAGATAGAGTATACCGTCACCAGATAGGGATATACAGGGTCCCAGATAGGGTATACAGTCACCAGACAGAAGTATACAGGGTCCAAGATAGGGTATACAGAGCCCCAAATAGGGTATACAGGGTCCCAGATAGGGTATACAGAGTCAACATAGAGCACTATACAGAGCCCCAGATAGCAGTATACAGAGCCCCAGATAGCAGTATACAGTCACCATATAGTAGTATACAGAGCCCCAGATAGCAGTATACAGAGTCCCAGATAAGGTATACAGTCACCAGATAAGGTATACAGGGTCCCAAATAGGGTATACAGAGCCCCAGATAGGGTATACAGGGTCCCAGATAGGGTATACAGTCACCAGATAGGGTTATACAGGGTCCCAGATAGGGTATACAGTCACCAGATAGGGGTATGCAGGGTCCCAGATAGGGTATAAAGAGCAGCAGATAGGGTATACAGTCACCAGATAGGGGTATACAGGGTCCCAGATAGGGTATATAGAGCCCCAGATAGGGTATACAGTCACCAGATAGGGGTATACAGGGTCCAAGATAGGGGTATACAGAGTCCCAGATAGGTTATAAAGTCACCAGATAGGGGTATGCAGGGTCCCTGATAGGGTATATATTCATCAGATAGGGGTATATGGGGTCCTAGATAGGGTACACAGTCACCAGATAGGGGTATACAGGGTCTCAGATAGGGGTATACAGAGTCCCAGATAGTTTACACAGTCACCAGATAGGGGTATACAGGGTCCCAGATAGGGTATATAGTCATCAGATAGGGGTATACAGGGTCCCAGATAGGGTATATAGAGCCCCAGATAGGGTATACAGTCACCAGATAGGGGTATACAGGGTCCCAGATAGGTGTTTACAGAGTCCCAGATAGGTTATACAGTCACCAAATAGGGGTATACAGGGTCCCAGATAGGGTATATAGTCATCAAATAGGGGTATATGGGGTCCCAGATAGAGTATACCGTCACCAGATAGGGATATACAGGGTCCCAGATAGGGTATACAGTCACCAGATAGGGGTATACAGGGTCCCAGATAGGGTATACAGAGCCCCAGATAGGGTATACAGGGTTCCAGATAGAGTTTACAGGATCCACGATAGGTTATACAGTCAACAGATAGGGTATACAGGGTCCAAGATATTGTATACAGTCACCAGTTAGGGGTGTACAGGGTCCCAGAAAGAGTATACAGAGCCCCAGATAGGGAATACAGACACCAGATAGGGATATACTGGGTCCCAGATAGGGTATACAGTCACCAGATAGGGGTATACAGGGTCCCAGATAGGGTATACTGTCACGAGATAGGAGTATACAGGGTCCCAGAAAGGGTATACAGTCACCAGATAGGGGTATACATGGTCCCAGATTGGGTATACAGAGCCCCAGATAGGGTATACAGGGCCCCAGATAGGGTGTACAGTCACAAGATAGGGGTATAAAGTCATCAGATAGGGGTATACAGGGCCCAATATAGGGTATACAATCACCAGATAGGGGTATACAGATTCCCAGATAGGGTATACAGAGTCACCATAAGGCAGTATACAGAGTCCCAGATAGCAGTATACAGAGCCCCAGATAGCAGTATACAGTCACCATATAGTAGTATACAGAGCCCCAGATAGCAGTATACAGAGTCCCAGATAAGGTATACAGTCACCAGATAGGGTATACAGGTTCCCAGATAGGGTATACAGTGGCCAGATAGGATTATACAGGGTCCCAGATAGGTTATACAGTCACCAGATAGGGGTATACAGGGTCCAAGATAGGGTATATAGAGCACTAGATAGGGGTATACAGGGTCCCAGATAGGGTATATAGTCATCAGATAGTGATATATGGGGTCCCAGATAGGGTATACAGTCACCAGATAGTGATATACAGGGTCCCAGATAGGGTATACAGTCACCAGATAGGGGTATACAGGGTCCCAGAAAGGGTATACAGAGCCCATGATAGGGTATGCAGGGACCCATATAGGGTTTACAGTCACCAGATAGGGTATACAGCGTCCCAGATAGGGTATACAGAGCCCCAGATAGGGTATACAGGGCCCTAGATAGGGTGTACAGTCACCAGATAGGGGTATACAGTCATCAGATAAAGGTATACAGGGTCCCAGATAGGGTATACAGTCACCAGATAGGGGTATGCAAGGTCCCAGATAGGGTACACAGTCACCAAATAGGGAATACAGAGCCCCATATAGGATGTACAGGGTCCAAGATAGTGCATACAGTCACCAGATAGGGGTATACAGTGTCCCAGGTAGGGTATACAGAGCCCCAGATAGGGTATACAGGCTCCCAGATAGGGTATACAGTCACCAGATAGAGTATACAGCATCCCTGATAGGGTATACAGAGCCCCAAATAGGGTATACAGGGCCCCAGATAGGGTGTACAGTCAATAGATAGGGGTATACAGCCACCAGATAAGGGTATACAGGGCCCCAGATAGGATATACAGTCACCAGATAGGGGTATACAGAGTCCCAGATAGGGCATACAGGGTCCTAAATAGGGTATACAGAGCCCCAGATAGGGTATACAGGGTCCCAGATAGGGTATAAAGTCACCAGATAGGGGTATACAGGGTCCCAGATAGGGTATACAGTCACCAGATAGGGGTATACAGGATCCCAGATAGGGTATACAGTCACGGGATAGGGGTATACAGGGACCCAGATAGGGTATATAGTCATCAGATAGTGATATATGGGGTCCCAGATAGGGTATACAGTCACCAGATAGGGGTATACACGGTCCCAGATAGGGTATACAGTCACCAGATAGGGGTATACAGGGTCCCATATAGGGTATACAGTCACCAGATAGGGGTATGCAGGGTCCCAGATAGGATATACAGAGCCCCAGTAAGGGCATACAGTCTCCAGATAGGGTATACAGCGTCTCAGATAGGGCATACAGACCCCCAGATAGGGAATACAGGGTCCCAGATAGGGTATACAGTCTCCAGATAGGGTATACAGCATCTCAGATAGGGCATACAGACCCCCAGATAGGGTATACAGGGCCCTAGATAGGGTTTAGAGGGTCCATGATAGGTTATACAGTCAACAGATAGGGTATACAGGGTCCAAGATATTGTATACAGTCACCAGATAGGGGTGTACAGGGTCCCAGAAAGAGAATACAGAGCCCCAGATAGGGTATACAGTCACCAGATAGGGATATACTGGGTCCCAGATAGGTTATACAGTCACCAGATAGGGTATACAGGGTCCCAGATAGGGTATACAGTCACCAGATAGGGTACACAGGGTCCCAGATAGGTTATACAGCGCCCCAGATAGGGTATACAGAGTCTCAGATAGGGGTATACAGGGTCCCAGATAGGGGTATACAGAGTCCCAGATAGGTTATACTGTGACCAGATAGGGGTATACAGGGTCCCAGATAGGGTATATAGTCATCAGATAGGGATATATGGGGTCCCAGATAGAGTATACAGTCACCAGATAGGGGTATACAGGGTCCCAGATAGGGTATACAGTTACCAGATAGGGGTATACAGGATCCCAGATAGGGTATACAGTCACTAGATAGGGGTATACAGGGTCCCAGATAGGGTATATAGAGCCCCAGATAGGGTATGCAGTCACCAGATAGGGGTATACAGGGTCCCAGATAGGGGTATAGAGAGTCCCAGATAGGTTATACAGTCACCAGATAGTGGTATACAGGGTCCCATATAGGGTATATAGTCATCAGATAGGGATATATGGGGTCCCAGATAGAGTATACAGTCACCAGATAGGGGTATACAGGGTCCCAAATAGGGTATACAGGGTCCCAGAAAGGGTATACAGATCCCCAGATAGGGTATACAGGGTGCCAGATAGGGTATACATTCACCAGATAGGGTATACAAGGTCCCATATAGGTTGTACAGAGCCCCAGATAGGGTATACAGAGTCCCTGATAGGGTATACAGTCACCAAATAGGGGTATACAGGGTCCCAGATAGGGTATATAGTCATCAGATAGGGATATATGGGGTCCCAGATAGAGTATACAGTCACCAGATAGGGGTATACAGTGTCCCAGGTAGGGTATACAGAGCCCCAGATAGGGTATACAGGCTCCCAGATAGGGTATACAGTCACCAGATAGAGTATACAGCATCCCAGATAGGGTATACAGAGCCCCAAATAGGGTATACAGGGCCCCAGATAGGGTGTACAGTCAATAGATAGGGGTATACAGCCACCAGATAAGGGTATACAGGGTCCCAGATAGGATATACAGTCACCAGATAGGGGTATACAGAGTCCCAGATAGGGTATACAGGGTCCTAAATAGGGTATACAGAGCCCCAGATAGGGTATACAGGGTCCCAGATAGGGTATACAGTCACCAGATAGGGGTATATAGGATCCCAGATAGGGTATACAGTCACAAGATAGGGGTATACAGGGACCCAGATAGGGTATATAGTCATCAGATAGTGATATATGGGGTCCCAGATAGGGTATACAGTCACCAGATAGGGGTATACACGGTCCCAGATAGGGTATACAGTCACCAGATAGGGGTATACAGGGTCCCATATAGGGTATACAGTCTCCAGATAGGGTATACAGCGTCTCAGATAGGGCATACAGACCCCCAGATAGGGAATACAGGGTCCCAGATAGGGTATACAGTCTCCAGATAGGGTATACAGCATCTCAGATAGGGCATACAGACCCCCAGATAGGGTATACAGGGCCCTAGATAGGGTTTACAGTGTCCATGATAGTGTATACAGAGTCCTAGATAGGGTTTACAGGGTCCACGATAGGTTATACAGTCAACAGATAGGGTATACAGGGTCCAAGATATTGTATACAGTCACCAGATAAGGGTATACAGTCACCAGATAGGGGTGTACAGGGTCCCAGAAAGAGTATACAGAGCCCCAGATAGGGTATACAGTCACCAGATAGGGATATACTGGGTCCCAGATAGGTTATACAGTCACCAGATAGGGTATACAGGGTCCCAGATAGGGTATACAGTCACCAGATAGGGTATACAGGGTCCCAGATAGGTTAGACAGTGCCCCAGATAGGGTATACAGAGTCTCAGATAGGGGTATACAGGGTCCCAGATAGGGGTATACAGAGTCCCAGATAGGTTATACTGTCACCAGATAGGGGTATACAGGGTCCCAGATAGGGTATATAGTCATCAGATAGGGATATATAGGGTCCCAGATAGGGTATACAGTCACTAGATAGGGGTATACGGGGTCCCAGATAGGGTATATAGAGCCCCAGATAGTGTATACAGTCACCAGATAGGGGTATACAGGGACCCAGATAGGGGTATAGAGAGTCCCAGATAGGTTATACAGTCACCAGATAGTGGTATACAGGGTCCTATATAGGGTATATAGTCATCAGATAGGGATATATGGGGTCCCAGATAGAGTATACAGTCACCAGATAGGGGTATACAGGGTCCCAGATAGGGTATACAGGGTCCCAGAAAGGGTATATAGATCCCCAGATAGGGTATACAGGGTCCCAGATAGGGTATACAGTCACCAGATAGGGTATACAAGGTCCCATATAGGTTATACAGAGCCCCAGATAGGGTATACAGAGTCCCCGATAGGGTATACAGTCACCAAATAGGGGTATAAAGAGTCCCAGATGGGTTATACAGTCACCAGATAGGGGTATACAGGGTCCCAGATAGGGTATATAGACATGAGATAGGGATATATGTGGTCACAGATAGGGTATACAGTCACCAGATAGGGATATACAGGGTCCCAGATAGGGTATAGAGTCACCAGATAGGGGTATGCAGGGTCCCAGATAGGGTATACAGAGCCCATGATAGGGTATACAGTCAGCAGATAGGGTATACAGCGTCCCAGATAGGGTATACAGAGCCCCAGATAGGGTATACAGGGCCCTAGATAGAGTGTACAGTGACCAGATAGGGGTATACAGTCACCAGATAAGGGTATACATTGTCCCAGATAGGGTATACAGTCACCAGAAAAGGTATACAGGGTCCCAGATAGGTTATACAGAGCCCCAGATAGGGTAAACAGAGTCCCAGATAGGGTATACAGTCACCAGATAGGGGTATACCGGGTCCCAGATAGGGTAAACTGTCACCAGATAGGGGTATGCAGGGTCCAAGATAGGGGACAACAGAGCCCCAGACAGGGTATACAGGGTCCCAGATAGGGTATACAGTCACCAGATAGGGTATATAGGGTCCCAGATAGGTTATACAGTCACCAGATAGGGGTATACAGGGTCCCAGATAGGGTAAACTGTCACCAGATAGGGGTATGCAGGGTCCAAGATAGGGGACAACAGAGCCCCAGACAGGGTATACAGGGTCCCAGATAGGGTATACAGTCACCAGATAGGGTATATAGGGTCCCAGATAGGTTATACAGTCACCAGATAGGGGTATACAGGGTCCCAGATAGGGTATACAGTCACCAGATAGGGGTATAAAGGGTCCCAGATAGGGTATACAGTCAACAGATAGGGGTATACAGGGTCCCAGAGAGGGTATATGGTCACCAAATAGGGGTATGCAGGGTCCCAGATAGGGTACACAGTCACCAGATAGGGGTATACAGGTTCCCAGATAGGGTATACAGTCACCAGATAGGGGTATACAGGGTCCCAGATAGGATATACAGAGCCCCAGGTAGGGTATATAGGGTCCAAGATAGGGTATACAGTCACCAGATAGGGTATACAGCATCCCAGATAGGGTATACAGAGCCCCAGATAGGGTATACAGGGCCCCAGATAGGGTGTACAGTCACCAGATAGGGGTATACAGCCACAAGATAAGGTTATACAGGATCCCAGATAGGGTATACAGTCACCAGATAGGGGTATACAGAGACCCAGATAGGGTATACAGTCACCAGATAGGGGTATACAGGGTCCCAGATAGGGTATATAGTCATCAGATAGGGATATATAGGGTCCCAGATAGGGTATACAGTCACTAGATAGGGGTATACGGGGTCCCAGATAGGGTATATAGAGCCCCAGATAGTGTATACAGTCACCAGATAGGGGTATACAGGGACCCAGATAGGGGTATAGAGAGTCCCAGATAGGTTATACAGTCACCAGATAGTGGTATACAGGGTCCTATATAGGGTATATAGTCATCAGATAGGGATATATGGGGTCCCAGATAGAGTATACAGTCACCAGATAGGGGTATACAGGGTCCCAGATAGGGGTATGCAGAGTCTCAGATAGGTTATACAGTCACCAGATAGGGGTATACAGGGTCCCAGATAGGGTATATAGTCATCAGAGAGGGATATATGGGGTCCCAGATAGGGTATACAGTCACCAGATAGGGGTATACCGGGTCCCAGATAGGGTAAACTGTCACCAGATAGGGGTATGCAGGGTCAAAGATAGGGGACAACAGAGCCCCAGACAGGGTATACAGGGTCCCAGATAGGGTATACAGTCACCAGATAGGGTATATAGGGTCCCAGATAGGTTATACAGTCACCAGATAGGGGTATACAGGGTCCCAGATAGGGTATACAGTCACCAGATAGGGGTATAAAGGGTCCCAGATAGGGTATACAGTCAACAGATAGGGGTATACAGGGTCCCAGATAGGGTATACAGAGCCCCAGATAGGGTATACAGGGTCCCAGATAGGGTATACAGTCACAAGATAGGGGTATACAGGGTCCCAGAGAGGGTATATGGTCACCAAATAGGGGTATGCAGGGTCCCAGATAGGGTACACAGTCACCAGATAGGGGTATACAGGTTCCCAGATAGGGTATACAGTCACCAGATAGGGGTATAGAGGGTCCCAGATAGGATATACAGAGCCCCAGGTAGGGTATATAGGGTCCCAGATAGGGTATACAGTCACCAGATAGGGTATACAGCATCCCAGATAGGGTATACAGAGCCCCAGATAGGGCATACAGGGCCCCAGATAGGGTGTACAGTCACCAGATAGGGGTATACAGCCACAAGATAAGGTTATACAGGATCCCAGATAGGGTATACAGTCACCAGATAGGGGTATACAGAGTCCCAGATAGGGTATACAGTCACCAGATAGGATATATAGGGTCCCAATTAGGATATACAGAGCCCCAGATAGGGTATACATGGTCCCAGATAGGGTATACAGTCACCTGATCGGGGTATACAGGGTCCCAGGTAGAGTATACAGTTACCAGATAGGGGTATACAGGATCCCAGCTAGGGTATACAGTAACTAGATAGGGGTATACAGGGTCCCAGATAGGGTATATAGAGCCCCAGATAGAGTATACAGTCACCAGATAGGGGTATACAGGGTCCCAGATAGGGTATATAGTCATCAGATAGGGATATATGGGGTCCCAGATAGAGTATACAGTCACCAGATAGGGATATACAGGGTTCCAGATATGGTGTACAGTCACCAGATAGGGGTATACAGCCTCCAGATAAGGGTATACAGGGTCCCAGATAGGGTATACAGTCACTAGATAGGGGTATACATAGTCCCAGATAGGGTATACAGTCACCAATTAGGGTTATACAGGGTCCCAGATAGTGTATACAGAGCCCCAGATAGGGTATACAGTCACCAGATAGGGTATACAGCATCCCAGATAGGGAATACAGAGCCCCAGATAGGGTATACAGGGCCCCAGATAGGTTGTACAGTCACCAGATAGGGGTATACAGCCACCAGATAAGGCTATACAGGATCCCAGATAAGGTATACAGTCACCAGATAGGGTATACAGGGTTCCAAATAGGGTATACAGAGCCCCAGATAGGGTATACATGGTCCCAGATAGGGTATACAGTCACCAGATCGGGGTATATAGGGTCCCAGATAGAGTATACAGTTACCAGATAGGGGTATACAGGATCCCAGCTAGGGTATACAGTAACTAGATAGGGGTATACAGGGTCCCAGATAGGGTATATAGAGACCAGATAGAGTATACAGTCACCAGATAGGGGTATACAGGGTCCCAGATAGGGGTATGCAGAGTCTCAGATAGGTTATACAGTCACCAGATAGGGGTATACAGGGTCCCAGATAGGGTATATAGTCATCAGAGAGGGATAAATGGGGTCCCAGATAGAGTATACAGTCACCAGATAGGGATATACTGGGTTCCAGATATGGTGTACAGTCACCAGATAGGGGTATAAAGCCAGCAGATAGGGGTATGCAGAGTCCCAGATAGGGTATACAGAGCCCCAGATAGGGTATACAGTCACCAGATAGGGATATACAGGGTTCCAGATAGGGTATACAGTCACCAGATAGTGGTATACCGGGTCCCAGATAGGGTATACTGTCACCAGATAGGTGTATACAGGGTCCCAGAAAGGGTATACAAATCCCCAGATAGGGTATACAGGGTCCCAGATAG
>BLSH010030058.1:137375-156294 GCA_018402905.1 Glandirana rugosa
ATGGGGCCTGGGTCTTGGGGTAACTTCAGTTACCCCTGGATTTGAAAAGCCGTGTTTTTACCGATATTTTTTCAGGACCGTTCACGATCTCCCGACAAAGTTTAGGTCCCCATTGACTTCAATGGGGTTCTGGGTCCGGGGTAAAGTTCGGGTCAAGTTCAGTACCGAACCCGAACTTTTTCGCGAAGTTCGGTCGCACCCGCTGAACTCGAACATCCAGGTGTCCGCTCAACTCTACTCTATACGTGGCGTATCTAGATTTTGCAAAGGCATTCAATGCAGTTCCCCATAAACACTTACTGTACAAATGAAGGTTTGTCTGCATTAGGCTTGTGCAATTCGCTTCGTTCCGAATTTAGTTTTTACCGAATTCTGCAAAATTCGGCAATTCGGACAAATTCCGAATGTTCAATTTCTGAATTTTTCCGAATTTTAGTTTTTCCGAATCGCGGTAAATCTGCAATTGCAGTAATTGCAGTAATTCGGAAATCCGAAATTCAGAAATTCGGAAATCCGAATTCCAAATTTTCAATTTCCGAATTTTTCCGAAATTTTGTTTTTCCGGATCGCGGTAATTCGGCAATTGCGGTAATTCAGAAATCCAAAATTCAGAAATTCAGAAATCCGAAAATTAGAAAATAACTAAGAATATTCAAAATAATAACTAACTAATAACTATTAAATTATAGGTATTGGAATTTCCTTGAAAGTTTGGCTGTTAGTGAACTTAAATATGCCATTTATCACTAATAGCCATACTTTCAAGAAAATTTCAATACCTATATTGTAATAGTTATTTATTTATTATTATTTCAAATTTATTGAAATTTATTGAATTTATTGAAATTATTATTTCAAATTCAAACATTTGAAATAATAAGTTATCCATTTATTATTTTAACTTATTATATATTATAACAAGCTATTATTATTTCAAATTTTCTTCCTTTCCGACTTTTGCAGTGTTTGACTGTATATATGCATACTGTATGTATGTATGTGTGTGTGTATACTGGGTGTGTATATACAGTATACATACAATATACATACAATATACACACAGTATATGCACACCCAGTATACACACACACACATACATACATGCATACAGTATGCATATATACAGTCACACACTGCAAAAGTTGGAAATAAGGAAGAACATTTGAAATAATAATAGCGTATTATAATTTATAATAAGTTAAAATAATAAATTAATAACTTATTATTTCAAATGTTCTTCCTTATTTCCAAATTTCCGAAATTCGGAAATAAGAAAGAACATTTGAAATAATAATGAATAACTATTAAATCATAGGTATTGGAATTTTCTTGAAAATATGGCTATTAGTGATAAATTTCATATTTAAGTTCACTAACAGCCAAACTTTCAAGGAAATTCTAATACCTATAAGTTAATAGTTATTAGTTAATTATTATTTCAAATGTTCTTAGTTATTTTGAAATTTTCGGATTTCTGAATTTCAGAATTTTAGATTTATGGCTGTTCCAATTGCCAATTTTCCGAATTACTGCAATTGCCGAATTATCACCAATTTCCGAATTACCGCAATTACCGCAATTGCCGAATTACCGCGAATTTCCGAATTTCAGATTTCCGAATTTTTAATTTTCAAATTCCAAACTTTTTAATTTCCGAAAAAATAAAAAAAATTAAAAAATGAAAACGAAAAAAAACAATTTTTTTTCAGCCATACACAAGTCTAGTCTGCATGGATCATAGGGTGCGCACATGGATTGAAAACTGGCTACAGGGGCGAGTCCAGAGGGCGGGGATAAATGGAGAGTACTCGAAATGGACAGGTGTGGGAAGTGGGGTTCCCCGAGGTTCTATCCTGGGACAAATCCTATTTAATTTATTCATAAACGATCTAGAGTATGGGATAAATAGCTCAATTTCAATATTTGCGGATGATTCCAAGCTAAGCAGGGAAATAATTTCTCCGCAGGATGTGGAAACCTTGCAAGAAGATCTAAACAAATTAATGGGGTGGGCAACTGCATAGCAAATGAGGTTTACTGTGGAAAAATGTAAAATAATGCATTTGGGTGCCAAAAATATGAATGCAATCTACTCACTATGTGGAGAACCTCTGGTGGAATCTAGGATGGCCTAGGCCAAGAAAATATTGGCATGCATCAAGAAGGGGATTAACTCCAGAGATAAATCAATAATTCTCCCACTCTACAAGACTCTGGTGAGGCCACACCTGGAGTATGCTGTCCAGGAAGGATATGCTAGAACTGGAAAGGGTTCAGAGAAGGGCAACAAAGATAATTAAGGGACTGGAGGACCTTAGTTATGAGGAAAGATTACAAGCACTGAACTTATTCTCTCTGGAGAAGAGACGAGAGGAGATATGATTTCAATGTACAAATACTGTACTGGTGACCCCATAATAGGGACAAAACTTCTCCGCGCAAGGGAGCATAAAAAGACACACAACCATTCACTAAAATTAGAAGAAAAGCGGTTTAACCTCAAAATGCATAGAGGGATATTTACGGTAAGAGCAGTGAGGATGTGGAATTCTCTTCAAGCAGTCGTTTCAGCTGGGAGCATAGATATTTTCAAAAATATTATTAGAGGGGCACCTAAGGGACCACAACATTGAGGGATATACACTGTAATATTGACATAAAAGCACACACATAGGTTGGACTTTATGGACTTGTGTCTTTTTTCAACCTTACCAACTATGTAACTATGTAAAACCACTGTAAGATACAGCAGAACCTGCCTTTAAGGACCCCAAAAGTGTACTTTGTGACACATCTTGTCGTTGCATTCTAGCGAGTTTCTGCAGGTGTTGAGCACCTCAAGAGGGGTGTTAGCAGCCAGAGCAGACAAGGATAGCCATAATTACCTACAATACCGTTTAAAAATGCCATGTTTTGAGCAACAATAGTATATCATGATGAGTGTGTAATAACAAGAATATTTCTTCCCTACATTTTGTATTTAATGGCCAAACATAATTATCATGTGAAGGCCCTAGGCCATATGTAAAGTTGCTTAGGTGGAAATGGTTAGACCAGGATGAGGATCTGATGTCGTTTTTCTCCAACAGCCATCCCTAGATCTTAGATGAGCCAATGCTAACTATATGATATGTATACTTTGGGGGAGATTTACTAAAACTGGTGCACACAGAATCTTGTGCAGCTGTGCCTAGTAACCAATCATCTTCTAAGTTCAGCTTGCTCAGTTAAGCTTAGACAATAAAAGCTAAAAGCTGATTGGTTACTAGGCACAACCACACCAGATTTTGTGTGCACCAGTTTTAGTATATCTCCCTTTTGTCTGCAAGGTGTGAGGAGTGAACACAGGAGTGTAACATATGAACATATACTTCCATATATGATGCATGTGACATGCATTGAGACATATTTGATAATAAAAAGTTTTTTATGAATAATCCAGCCTCCGGTTATTCTGTTAGTGTCAAAATGGTGGTAGCTGTGATTGCCCTAATATGTGGGCTTCGTGGACAGATCATTGGAAGCCAGTGACCACATTTCTGATGAACATATTGGCATTGCAGATAACCTGGATGTTCAAGGAGTGGTACCCCTTCCTATTACGGTAGATGTGTTCTTTATCAGAGAAGGCAAAAAATGCACATGATTACAGTCTATTGACCAAGAATGTCCTCTGATAAGTGGGACATTAATGGCTACATAGCAGCAAAGAATTGTATAAAAATGTTTCAAATTTTATTGATGCTGTATAAACAGACTTAAAAGAAATCTCTGTTTTAAGTCTCTTTTTAAGTCTGTTTTTACAGCGGCTATATGTTTCTCTGTAATGCACATTAAGGTCAGTAATGACTCTCTTGCATTAAAAATGATGCACATGTATTAAAATATGCTGTGACATTAATGTTATGTATTTTTAAATTGTAGCTGATCTTGTATGCATAGAAAGCACCCCCGAGGAAGAAGGTGACTTTGGAATGCATCGGGTGCTGTATTTCCTCATTATCTATGCAATTGGATGTATATTATGCTGTAATTTATATGTGCAATATTTTGTATGGTTGCAAACTTTGACCTACGGGATCTTTCAATTTTAAATAATTTGTGTTAATAAAATTTTTTAAAGAATTATACAATTTTTTGTTGTTATGTAGCCGTTAAAATCTCACTTATTAGAGTGTATTCTTGATCCAAGTATTTTTAGAGATGTTAAATGCACATTAACAGCATATTCTTCTTCATTGTTTCCATAAGTACAACCTATGACACACATGATATTTGGAATCCCAGCTACCATGTAGAAATCGTTATTAATCTGATTCCACTCCTGACGTGTGGTAGGCATGTCGATATATTTGGGGGGCAATTTGCCTGAAATCCTGCAGGGCCTTAGCAAGCAAATGTGAAGTAGATGGCTGGGATGCTCAAACCAACTCTCTAGCTACCATCTGATAAGAGGCCTTGCCAAGAAAGTGCAGGACAGCCAGCAACTTGTGTGGAATGACATGACTGTGCAGTTTGATGGGCTCCAGAAAAGGGCACAGTTCTCCAAACAGCAGCATAATCAGCTCCTTAGACAGACAAAATTTAGTGAGCACTTCTGGTACAGGGAAATCATTTAGACATTTCCATGTCCTGCTCATTGGGGTGTGGTGACCAAAGTCATCAGTTTCATAATTATCACATACCTGGACCGCTACTTAAAAAGGTAAGTATTGCGCTTAGGATTATTGTGGATTCATTAAGCTGCTGCCCTCCAGTAAGTTCTTCCTCGTAGGAAGAATACAATAGAAAATAGGTAAAAATGTCTGGATATGGCGCTGCTTTAGGCGACTACGTTGTTCTCAATATCTACACATATATGGGTATCTGGCAATCTCATAAAGAAGCAATCCCCTCCAATGTCATAAAGTGCGTGAAGTGTGTAATTAATTCTTAACTGTGTACAAAATGTGCAGTTGTTCCAAATACAATGTGCAAAAATGTGCAAGTATATAAAAAATGTGCAAGTATATAAAAATATAAAAGATGGAATACAGATATGATACGTGCAGTAAAGATTGACTTGATAATTATCAATTCCCTAAAATATAAAACCCTGTGTAAAAAACAAATGTGGAGTGGAATATGTCATCACAAATACATGAAATGTTCAAAGTTGATTGAAGTGCACTGGGAATAACATAATTCAAAAGAGACTAAAGTGCTTGCAATATTGCCTACCGACCCCTAGGTGGGTCTGTACTTGATTATCAAGCTATTTACAGAGAGTTAATAGATGTAGCCAAGTTCATATGTCAATAGTTCATTAAATCACAGTGGTATATTCCCCCAAAGTGCTCGGTGCTTAATGGCATTTCATTCCAATCTTTTTAATCCAGAAGGTCACTACATGTCTCATCAAATGCTTGGTGCGGGTCACACGTGCTACCCTCAATGTCCCCTCCTTACCAGAGAGCGCTACCCCTGCAGGGGTAAAGGGCCTAGAAGTATCCCCAATGTTGGTACTGGTCCTGGTCCCGGGACGATCCCGTTTACCGTATCAGAGAAAAAGGAAGAAAAGGAAGCCCATAGCGTGGTATGTAAAAATATAACCTCGCTTTATTCGTTACTTCTGGGTTATATATATAAGATCAGGTTTAAAAAGCGGCATAAATCACATTTAAAAACGTCCATTAATGTCACAATGTCTGGTTTGGCTTGGTGAACGCAACCTCCCAAAGATAAAGTCCTGTGTACTTCCTGTACACCTTGGTTGCGTTCCACCAACTTGCTCTGGAAAACCGGATGTGACGAATGAACGTAAAGCTAGGTATCCACTGACGCGTTTCATCATCGACGTTCTCAAAGGCGTTGCCTAGCTACCATTCAAGCCTTCCTTAAATACCTCCCTAGAGAGGAGGGCTAAATACGCTGTTTTTACTCTCCTTATCTAATTGGCTTAGAAGTTGCATAGTAGTCACACCGAAAAAAAATCCCCAATTAGCGTTATCAATAGGAGTAGAAAAATACTATAATGTTTAAATTAATGGTTAGGTGTAATTACATCAAGGGGCCGGGATTGCTGTTACGAGAAGATACAACTGGAAATTATTTTTTTTAAATAAAAATAAACGTAGTTAGCCTCGCTCCCTTACAATCTCAGTTATTACCTGGTAAAGTTATTAAAACTAAACTAACCGGGGGGCGCATGCGCGCAGCTCGACGAGACGGACATGCCGCTCTAGAGCTCCGCTCAGCTACGATACTGTCGGTCATCTAACGCGCAGCCAGACTCTGGATTTCGCACGGCACATCTCCCACAACCTCCGCAGTATCCTGCGGCGCGATCGTGATGGTCGCAACCGGATCCAAGCCGAAGATGCGGACCAAAACAATATGCGAGGCCCTAGCTCGGGCCTCATCCAAGATGGCGCCGCCGTCCACCGCCAGAGCAGGTACACCTAAGACACCCAAACCACGGCCCCTACGCCACCCAGATGAAGGCAAGTCTGACTCTGACTCTCTGGCATCTCCACTTCTCCCACAACACGGGGAACTTCATCCACATATACTACAACAATTTGAAAAAATGCTGCAGCGTGCCCTAAAACACACATCAGAACAGATCACTGATGTGATCTTACAAGAGAAATAAGAGAACTGGGGCAGCGCACTGCAGAGCTCGAACAAAGGGTGGATGAGCTGGAGCATCACCTCTCCACTCAAGCTGATGAGATAGAGTCTCTTAAGGAAGATAACACAGCACTCCAGTCCCAATTAGAAGAATTTGAAAATAGGGCCAGGGGCTCTAAAATCAGGATAAGAGGCATTCCGGAAACTGTGGAAGATCTCCACTCCACAATCACAGCTATGTTTCAGGAACTATCTCCATCTATCCCCATAGAGCGTCAAGAGACATTATAGCAAAGCTACACTATTTCCGCACTAAGGAGCAGCTCTTACAGTCTGCCAGACAGAAGACCCCCCTCACCTTCCAGGGGAATGAATACCAGCTGTTTGCTGATCTCTCCAAAACCACCATTATGAAACGGAGGTCCTTCAAGCCCTACCTTCAGGCCCTGCAGCAATGCCGGATAACATATTCCTAGGGATTTCCCTTCTCCCAACGATTCACATACCAAGGCCGCAAGTTCACCTGCAAAACCACCGAAGAACTACAGAACCGCCTACAAGATCTCCACTTGAGTTCAGCAGACCCAGCTCTCCCGCAGAGATCTCGTCGTCGCTCAGCTTCCTCCTCACCACAAAAGATGCCTCATACTCCCTCTTCTTCTACCAAAAGAAGCAGAATTACTCCCAATCTTCAAGACCCCTCAGACTCTATGGACTGAAGGTAAAAGGACCAGTCTGCCCATCCCCCACTCGCCAATATATGGCGACCCCCCTTTTTTTATTGTCTGCCTTCTAGACACCAGACAAAAATTATTTACAGTTCAACATTTACAAGCAATCCAATAAGAACCTTTAACGTCTGAAAATACATGTTGTGGTATTTTAAGGTTTACTTTAAACCTGCCCCTTTTTGTTCATTTTTGTGCATCTTCTCTTTTTTCGTAGTTTTTTGTTTGTCGTTCTGATGCCTGAGCCTGTCTTTCTTTCTAAAAGAACCACAGCCTCGGTAAAACAAGAGGCTCATCCCCCCATGGCATCTCCATTATAGAAGCCTCAGGGGATGAATCCCCACTCAAGTACCCTAGTTCTCTTTGAAATATATTATCAGTTGCAGTTTGTTTGTAATTAGCTCTTGTTTTGTTTTGGCGGTTCAGGTATGTGATTCTCTAGACCCTTTCCCCCCCCCCCATGAAGATAAAGACTTAGCAGTTCTGCCCCTTTGCAGGCATCCCACTTAAAAGATAACTTCAAAATCCCTCTCTCACACGTTTTTGCCTCCCAACATTCTCGGGACTCACATACATTGACTGCACACGTTTCACAAAATGTCGCAGTTTTATACTTGGACAAATTACAGGTTGTGCCCACCAGGCTATACAAAATCAAGGCAGTCACGACAGTGACCGTATGACCCTCCG
The DNA here is from genome assembly GCA_018402905.1 of Glandirana rugosa. Classification (NCBI taxonomy): domain Eukaryota; kingdom Metazoa; phylum Chordata; class Amphibia; order Anura; family Ranidae; genus Glandirana; species Glandirana rugosa. Next base: position 145,406 of record BLSH010030058.1, read on the forward strand.
TAGACCTCTAAATCCTGGTTCCAGATATTCTACCTGCAACAACCACCAATGGTTATTTAATTGTTTAACAATACCGCCCTAAGTCTCTGGCTGCTTGCCACTGCCAGCCCCCACATCTTGCCCAAGGACCCCATCTCTCAGGTACTCCTTGGACAACATGCCCCCCTCCATACAGGATATTTACTCCTCCCTGGACGGCAAGATACCTCCCCATTATTCTTTTATGTGCTCTTCTGATACTCTCTTCCCTTTTTTAGCTTCTCTTTCCTCTCTTCTTACTTTATTTACTTTCTCTCTCCAAGCTGGAAGGGGGAGACCCCACCCCCTCAGAAATCAAACATTTGCACCTACTATCATCCCTCCAAATGGCTAAGCTCAATATCCTTTCTCTAAATGTACAGGGATTGAATTCCCCATGTAAACGACGCAAGGCTCTTCGCACATTTGCCTCACTCAAAGCTCATGTCATTTGTCTCTAGGAGACACTTTTTACGAAACAACTTACCCCCAAATACCTAATTAACACCTACCCGCAATACTATACTGCCTCAGCAGACACGAAACAAAGAGGGGTCCTGATAGCCTTTCATAGATCTGCTCCCTTCACATTGAAATCGGAAATACACGACCCTGAAGGAAGATACTTAATCCTAATTGGCCAACTAATTGATACGCCGGTAACCATTGTGTCATATCATGCCCCTAATAAAAATCCCTCTGCTTTTCTCTCCCACCTTTTTAAGGTGATAGACACCCACAAACATGGCACATTACTTATAGGGGGTGACTCTAATCAGGTCCTCCTCCCTTTCTTAGACAAATCACCATACTTGGTATCCCCAAGCCCCAGTAAATTTACCCTCCAACAACTCCTACAACAACATTCACTAGCTGACACATGGAGAGAATATAACCCCACCAAAAAACAATACTCTTATTACTCCCACCCGCACAATATCTTCACCCGAATAGACCATATCCTTACTTCCATTGGATCTTTGCCCCTACTACAGTCCTCCTTCATTATCCCAATCCCATGGTCAGACCATAACGCCATACTTTCCTCCTTTTCATCCATTGTACCCCCGCAAGGCACCAAAACCTGGTCCCTTAATGATTCCCTGTTATCTCACCCATCGCTAGCACTAGAGGTTGAGACTGCTCTCAAGGAATATATATCCTTAAATTCGACAGGTGACGTTTCACCCTTAATACTTTGGGAAGCACACAAACCGGCAATACGGGGGACCCTAATCAGCTTAACCTCTCGCAAAAAGAAAGAGCGTCAAGTGAAATTCCAACAATTAGAGCAGGCCTTTAACCAAGCACATACCAGCTTCCAAGCCAACCCTACCTCTGACAATAAAAGTAAACTAGATCGAGCTAAACTAGACCTAGACCTTTTTCTCACTGACTCAGCTGAGAAATCCCTTCGTAGATCTAGCCATTGGGCATACATGAAAGCCAACAAACTGGATACCTACATGGCCCTGACCAGAGGTGGCTCTAGGCTTTGTGAGGCCTTAGGCAAAACCTAGGCATGAGGCCCCACTCACTCCCATAATAGGAAAAATAATTCAAGCAATAAAAATATTTACTTTATAAATGGCATATATTAAGAGCTTTAAAGTGCTGGTGTCAATATTCTCTATCTCGGTGCTGGTGTCGGTGTCAAATTAGGTGGTTGTGAGGCCCCTGTGAGTGTGAGGCCTTAGGCGACAGCCTAATTTGCCTAATTAGAGAGCTGCCTCTGGCCCTGACCCTACGGAACCTGGACAAACCCCACAAGCCCATACGGCTAAAAACAACCCAAAACCACTACACTAGCGACCTGGTCAAAATCCTCCAAATTTTCCGCAGAAAACTCCAAGAACTTTACTCTGCCCCAACACATACACCTGACCGGCAACATATTTCTGACTTCTTACACCCACTCTCGACCCCTACACTATCGCCAGAACAGAGAGCACAAATAGATCAACCTATCTCAGAGCAAGAAACGAGGACAGCTATTAAATCCCTCAAAAACAACAAACGACCTGGCTCCGACGGCCTCACTGCGACATATTTCAAACGCTTTATAGACACTCTGGCTCCCCCTCTTACCAATGCTTTTAACTCCATACCTAATGATAGGCTATTCACCTCTGACTCATTATGTGCCACAATATCAATGATACCGAAACCCCAAACGGATGACTCGTCATGGGCCAATTTTCGCCCAATCTCAATATTAAATAACAATATAAAATTACTAGGGAAAATACTTGCCTCCCGTCTCAACACAATAATAGGCACGCTAATACACAAGGACCAAGTAGGCTTCATGACCTCAAGGCAGGCATGTACGAAGAATAGTCCTTTTGACACACCTCGCCCGCGTTAGGAATATCCCCGCATGTTTCCTTTCCCTAGACATCAGAAAGGCTTTTGATAGCCTCTCCTGGACTTACCTACAAAATGTCTTGTTGAAATGGGGATTCGGCCCCTTTTTCCTTAAGTGGATTTTCTCCCTCTACTCTGACCCAACGGCGAGAGTAAGATATGCTGGCCATCGCTCAGACCCATTCCCAGTTAGAAGGGGAACCCGACAGGGATGCCCACTCTCCCCGCTCCTATTTTCCCTGGGCATTGAACCATTAGCCCAGAGAATACGTGAAGACCCAAACATAAAGGGTTTGGAGACAGATGGACATATGCATAAACTCTGCCTATTCGTGGATGATGTCTTGCTTTTCCTTAAATCCCCACTTATATCCATCCCTAATCTCCTCTCCACTCTAACGTCCTTCGCCAACATCTCTGGGCTAGTGGTCAATACTCAGAAATCAAAAGCTCTCAATATCTCCATACCTCCCTCTATTCACTCTCACTTACAATCAGTGCTCCCTTTCTCTTGGGCACCCGACACCCTGACGTACCTGGGAATCAAACTAACCCCGGACCCTTCAAATCTTTTCCTAGCTAATTATCCCCCTCTACTAAAACACCTAACTAAGCTCATGACCTCTTGGGCCTCTCTCACGTTATCTTGGCTGGGGCGCATAACAGCAGTGAAAATGGTAATCTTACCCAAAATATTATACCTTTTCAGAGTACTTCCAATTCAAGTCCCCCCCTATTATTTATATTACAACGCAGGGTCTATACCTATATCTGGGGGAAAACCAGACCTCGCATCTCCAGATCCGTACTTTATCTTACAAAATCTCAAGGCGGCCTAGGCCTCCCAAACTTTCAGAAGTACTATCAAGCAGCCGAGCTAGCCCCCCTAACAAAATATCATGCAACCAAGGAAACCCCCTTATGGGTGGCACTAGAGTCAGTTGACTGCGACCCCCTCTCTACAGCCAACCTGCTATGGCTCCATCCGAAAGATCACAAAAGGATAAGTAATCCGGTTACCCAACACTCTCTCCGAATATGGAACACACTTAAATTTAAGTATAAACTACAATCCCCACATAACCCACTTCTTTCCTACCTGCACAATCCCGCATTCTACCCTGCATGGACCTCACCATCTTCATTCCATAGATGGTCCTCTGCCGGTATCTTTCGTGCCTACTCCTTTACCACTAACGATAGCTTTAAAACTTTTGCCACCCTATCAGAAACCCATAATCTCCCTAACACAGAATTATTCCACTACCTTCAGATCAAACACTTCTACGCTCCCTGTATACGCTCGGACCCCTCACTACCAAGTAAAAGCATTTTTGAGCAAGCCTGTGATCGGGACCCCCATATGCGCGGTCTCATCTCCCTAATATATCAACACCTCCTAAATCCCCCTCTGCACCTACATCAATAAATGGGAATCTGACCTGAACATACAACTAGAGGCCCGCGAGTGGAAAGTCATCTGGCAGGCAACAAAGTCAGCTACACAAAATATAATAGCTTCTGAGGCAAACAATAAGGTTCTCTTTAGATGGTATCTGGTCCCAGCACGGATAGCCAAATATCAGGCCGCATACTCCTCAGTTTGCTTCAGAGGATGCTCAACTAAAGGAACCCATCTCCACATATGGTGGGATTGCCCGATATTGCAAAAAAGTGCAGCGCTTACAATAAAAGAAGAGACAGTCCTCTTGATATAGGCCACCCCGTGCGGTACAGTGTGCGAGAGTTCAAACCAATGGACATAGGTGCTCTGGTGATACACTTCCTCCACCAACCACACTAGCAGCTCACCTTCCCTATCAGGCTCTCATTACAGGAGCCCAATAGCGCTTGATGTAATAATCTCAGGTCCGGATGACCCCAAGGATAAAGGGTATCACATTCCTCTTCTGAGCTTTTCTCATAGGAATCCACCACTCCAAATGAGCAGATAGTGTCGCTACCTCCCCTCCAGAAACATTCCAAATAAGGGATCCACAACTCCAGCTCACCGAAGCATAAAAGTAAATAAACAGGATCTAGTGCTCACTGTATAAAATGAACTATTTATTCCATAAAATATTGGTACTCACATAAGAAGCACTTAGACCAAGTGCTAGGTGTAGACAGCATTTAAAACCAGATAACTCGGACGCTCAAATGAACGTCCAAGCTTGGAGACAGCGGCGGCTGCGGATGACGTCACTTCCCGTTCCGATCGCGTATCATCCCGACCGGAACTTCGTCAGCGGATAGGGAAGTGACGATCGCATCCGCTTATATATCAACACCACTATACCCATTCACTATAGCACCCAATAGCCGCTAAATGGTAATACGAGGCCCAACCCATTCCAAAATGGACTAAGCACACATCCCAATAGCCGGGACTAGGCATACCAATAAAAAATATATAATATAAATGCCCAAATAGTCCTTACAAAGGAAACTAAAAGGGGGGGGGAACCTTCCCCACACCAGAATCAGGCAATATTGGACCCTTCAAAATAGTCCTAATCAAGGTCATCCCGCAACCGTCGCTGCCTCATAATAAAGTAATCAAAACAAAATATACACAAAATCACATAACAAAATATAAATTATTTTAAAAAACCCTAAACAGTAATAAAATTGGGGTTCCTCCCACTAATATATCACATATAGGCAAATCACCGATCTGAAATAAAGAAATTGAGATCAAACTCAATATTTAAACCCCCGGGAGCTAGAACAGAAGTCTGGTGTATCCAAAAGATTTCCTTCTACTAAGCTGCCTGATGTAGTTCCCCCCTCTCCAGTGTTTGGGAACATGTTCCACCCCCCAGAATTTTAATGAACTGGGGTCCCTACTGTGGTATCTACGAAAATGTAATGATACATTGTGGTCTTTAAATCCCTTTCGGATATTATTAACATGTTCCCTCAAACGCACATGGAGGGGGCGGGAGGTCCGTCCGATGTATTGGTGACCACAACTGCATTCAAGCATATACACAACCCCAATAGTTTGACTTGTGATGAGTTGTCTAATCTCATGTTCCCTACCTGTTGCTGTAGCTATGAAGGTTTTCCGTTTTTTGGTGTTAAATTTACAGCTCCTACAAGCTCTACACCGTCCACAGGTGTAGAATCCCCTCAGAAAGGAGAAAATATGATTCTCTACCTGTCTGGGGGTATCAACTACTCCCGGAGCTATCCTGTCCCTCAGTGTGGGGGCCCTTCTATAAACAAACTGAGGTTTATCCGGAAGCAAAGGTTCCAGTACTTTGACCAATTTGAGAATGGACCAATTGCGCTATATTATTCTCTCTACTTTTTTATATTGTATATTATAATCCAGGATAATTTTAAACTGCTGCCCCTCTGTCTCCGTTGGAGATATTTTTGTATCGGCCACTAGTTTGGTCCTATTCATTGAACCAACCCTACTGATCTCTTGATCTAATGAAGCCTTATTATAGCCTTTTTGCTGAAATCTTACCGATAAGGCACTAGCTTGTTTCTGAAAATCAGCTTCCTTAGAACAATTGTGCCTTAATCGAATAAACTGACCCCTGGGAATGTTGTCCAACCATTTCTGGTGGTGACAACTTCCCCGGGGTATATAGGCATTACGATCAGTGGGTTTAACATGATTGACCATACCCAACTGACCATTTTCCACAAAAATCTCCAAGTCTAGAAAGGTGATACGTTCCTGGCTAACATTCCAGGAAAGGGATACATTCCTCGAATTAGAGTCTAAGGAGCGCATAAAACTCTCCAAGCCTGAACGCTCACCTTCCCAAATGACTATAATATCATTAATGAACCGTCTGTAGCAAATTAGCTCAGACGGTCTGTTGGCAAACACCGCGTCCTCCTCCCAGTGGGCCATAAAAATATTAGCCACACTGGGAGCAAAACGGGCTCCCATTGCTACACCCCTTGTCTGCAGATAGAATTGCCCATTATACCAAAAATAATTTTTATTAAGGCAAAAATGCAGACATTCAATTAGGAAATCCTTAACCTTCAGCGGGATACTGGAGGAAGATAGAGCCCACTGTACCGACAAGATAGCTGCCTCATGATCAATGATTGTATAGAGGGAGCTCACATCAGCTGTCACTAGAAAGATGGATGAGTTACAAGTCAGTCCCTCTACGATCTGTATAATATGCTTCATGTCCTTTAAGAATGCCTTAGTGTTGACAACAATCGGTTGCAGGAAGCTATCAATGTATTGACCCAACCTGGCAGACACTGAGTCAATACCATTGACTATTGGTCTGCCAGGTGGGTTGACCGCATCTTTATGCAACTTAGGCAAAAAATAAGTGATCGGCATCCTACAGAATAATGGATCTAAATATAACGCCTCTTTCTTAGTCAACACCCCATTATTCTTACCTACCTCCACCAATCTGTGCAACTCATTTTTATAAGGTAACATAGGGTCCTTATTAAGAAGCTGTTAGGTGTTCCTATCACTCAGCAAATGATCCATTTCGGATCGATAATACCTTTTACTGAGAACAACCAGGCCACCTCCCTTATCAGCTGGCCTGATCACAATATCCTTCCTGTTCTCCAAATCCTTAATCCCTTTACGCAGAACAGGAGGATTGTAGACCTTTCTGATTTTCAATGCTTCTAAATCGGATGTAACCTTGTTTTTGAAAACCTCCAAATATTTATTATCCCTATTTGCTGGATTGAAAGTGGATTTATTACGTAGATTCGAATGATGTACACTGTCGCCTACTACCACCGTACGACCACCGTACGAAAAATCTTAAATATTTTTTAAGATTGAGAGTTCGAATGTATTTGTGTAAGTTTACATAGGTTTGGAATTTGTTCAGGTTTTGAACCGGGGCGAACTTCAGACCTCTATCCAAGGTTCGTAATTCTTCCCTAGTCAATTCTACTCCACTCAAATTAAATATCCCCTCTCCTATTGGGGCCTTGGCCTTTTGTACCCGTTTGCCCCCCCTCCATCCTCTTTTCCTTTTCGTTTCTGGGACAGCTCCTCCTGTCGGGGATCCACATATGAGGGGTGCCAACACCCCTCCTCGTTTCGCTGACCCCCTCTTCCCCCACCGGGGCCACTCTGAGGTTCCTGAAAACCCCCCTGCTCCACCTGGGTGCATGCCTGGAGGGGAGCAAATCTATTGGTGGTAGATAAGGAATATGCATTCCCTCTACCTCTATTATTACCACCCCTGAGATTCCTCACCTGACCCCTAACATGGGATTCTACGCCTGTGGACGGTGTAGAGCTTGTAGGAGCTGTAAATTTAACACCAAAAAACGGAAAACCTTCATAGCTACAGCAACAGGTAGGGAACATGAGATTAGACAACTCATCACATGTCAAACTATTGGGGTTGTGTATATGCTTGAATGCAGTTGTGGTCACCAATACATTGGACGGACCTCCCGCCCCCTCCATGTGCGTTTGAGGGAACATGTTAATAATATCCGAAAGGGATTTAAAGACCACAATGTATCATTACATTTTCGTAGATACCACAGTAGGGACCCCAGTTCATTAAAATTCTGGGGGGTGGAACATGTTCCCAAACACTGGAGAGGGGGGAACTACATCAGGCAGCTTAGTAGAAGGGAATCTTTTTGGACACACCAGACTTCTGTTCTAGCTCCCGGGGGTTTAAATATTGAGTTTGATCTCAATTGCTTTATTTCAGATCGGTGATTTGCCTATATGTGAATTAGTGGGAGGAACCCCAATTTTATTACTGTTTAGTGTTTTTTAAAATAATTTATATTATGTTATGTGATTTTGTGTATATTTTGTTTTGATTACTTTATTGTGAGGCAGCGACGGTTGCTGGATGACCTTGATTAGGACTATTTTGAAGGGTCCAATATTGCCTGATTCTGGTGTGGGGAAGGTTCCCCCCCCCCTTTTAGTTTCCTTTGTAAGGACTATTTGGGCATTTATATTATATATTTTTTATTGGTATGCCTAGTCCCGGCTATTGGGATGTGTGCTTAGTCCATTTTGGAATGGGTTGGGCCTCGTATTACCATTCAGCGGCTATTGGGTGCTATAGTGAATGGGTATAGTGGTGTTGATATATAAGCGGATGCGATCGTCACTTCCCTATCCGCTGACGAAGTTCCGGTCGGGACGATACGCGTTCGCAACGGGAAGTGACGTCATCCGCAGCCGCCACTGTCTCCAAGCTTGGACGTTCATTTGAGCGTCCAAGTTATCTGGTTTTAAATGCTGTCTACACCTAGCACTTGGTCTAAGTGCTTCTTATGTGAGTACCAATATTTTATGGAATAAATAGTTAATTTTATACAGTGAGCACTAGATCCTGTTTATTTACTTTTATGCTTCGGTGAGCTGGAGTTGTAGATCCCTTATTTGCAATGTTTCTGGAGGGGAGGTAGCGACACTATCTGCTCATTTGGAGTGGTGGATTCCTATGAGAAAAGCTCAGAAGAGGAATGTGATACCCTTTATATTTCAATGGTTTTTATTGTTGTTTCAAAATGATATATAACAGCATCAGTTATCAATTACAAGATACAGGAATGCATAGAAACATACCAGTACATCCGTTTTGTTGACATTTGGGGTTATAGAGGACGTGATCCTTAAATGATGCTGTATAGAATGTGATACCCTTTATCCTTGGGGTCATCCGGACCTGAGATTATTACATCAAGCGCTATTGGGCTCCTGTAATGAGAGCCTGATAGGGAAGGTGAGCTGCTAGTGTGGTTGGTGGAGGAAGTGTATCACCAGAGCACCTATGTCCATTGGTTTGAACTCTCGCACACTGTACCGCACGGGGTGGCCTATATCAAGAGGATTGTCTCTTCTTTTATTCTACGCGCTGCACTTTTTTGCAATATGGACTTATTTAAAGGGTTGTGATGAATTACGTATAGTGTTCAGCTGCTTATGTGTCTTATGGGGCTGCACTGTTTGAATTGTTATTAGCGGGATTGCCCGATAGTTTGCAAATTCTGGGAAGAAATATTTCATATTATTTCTACTCTTGTAGGTCAAACCCTTCGACCTAAACCCTCTACAGCCTTACTCAAACACAAGCCCCCAGAGCTTACAAGCACACAATTTAAACTCGTCTTACGTATCACAACGGCTGCGTTGCAGACTATTGCTAAGGCATGGAAGACATCATCCCTTCCAATTATGGAAACGAAACACAGAGTAACTAGTTCCATGATACACGCTAAAATTGAAGCAACGGTTCTTGATACAATTCCCAAATTTGAGTGAATATGGCGACCTTGGGTCCATCATTTTCTCCCAGCGTACTTCGATGAGACCTTGCTACTCCCATAACCCTGCTAACCTCACTACACACTAGCTGGAACACCCTCCTCCCACACAGGTGCCGTCCCCCTCCCGGCTATCTTACTCTCTTTTCCTTTCTTTTTTTTCCTTTTTAAAGTTTATTATATATAAATATACATACAATTCATACATACATAGTTTACAATCATATATGGCTCTTGAGCCTAACATCATAAGCCATGGATCATAACTTACATAATACACACACAAAAAGGAGAACTAAAAAATAAAATCAAGGAAAAAAGAAAAGGGGGCAATACCCCTCCCCTAGGGGGAAGGTATCTCCCCTCACCCTGTGCATCCACCATCCATGTATTCTCAGTGCTTGTCCCTTTGTTTGCCTCTCTCTACACTGCATCTCACCCTAATTCTGTTGCCGTTGTGGGGTCACTTATCCAGCTAGTCCATATCTTCTCGAATTTATCTGGGCAACCTCTGTTAAGATATGTATCCCTATATGAAAGAAGATTTTTATTCACTAATCTTTTCCAATATATTATTGAGGGAGGGGCTGCTTTTTTCCAATTTAATGTTATTGCTTTCCTCGCATAAAATAGTAGGAGGCTTATTAGCGTTTTCTGTCCCATACTTCTCGTGGTGTTTCCCACTAAGCCCAAAAGACATACCTTCATATGCTTATTTAGGGTGATGGACGTAGTATCTGCAATTATCTCCAAGATTTCTCCCCAATACTCTCCTATGGCTGGGCATAGCCAGAATATATGCAGATAATTTCCAGGTATACATCCACATCTCCAGCAGGACCGAGAGTGTAAGCTGTTCATTCTATTCAGCCTATCTGGTGTGTAATACGCCCGGTGGATTATCTTAAATTGAATCAACTTATCTCGAAGGGAAACTAACACCTTAAAGGGTAAGTCCCATACATCCCGCCAATCCTCCTCCTCTAGTTCAGGTATATCTTGATTCCATCGTGCCCGGAGTCTTTCCAGGGCTGGTGACTCTGATGAATTAAGATAGCCATATATGTTTGAAAGGGACTGCTTTTTGCATCCCGTTCTTACTACCTGCTCTAGACCAGACTCCCTTAACTCTGGGGGTCCCTCTGGAAATTGACTACGAAGGGCGTGAGAAAGAATTGGCTTCCCAACATATTAAAGTTCTCCATCAGGTCCCTAAATGGGACTATCACCCCCTGGCT
>BLSH010030058.1:190480-210894 GCA_018402905.1 Glandirana rugosa
ACGTAAAAAAACTTCACAAAGACCGTAAAAAAGTTACACAAAACGGTACAATGTCTACGTAAGGTATGTCTTATTTACAAGATGAAATCAACTGATATAACCTTACGTGACGTGACCACACTTCATCCGGTAACCCTAGGTACCATTTGTGACAAGTACGTAAAAACTGAGTCTTATTTTTACGTAACCTGACGTAGACCACGGTTGGTCAGAACTCAGGCGAAAAGTTAGGTATCCTAGGGACTTCCATAACTTTCCGTTTCTGTGAACACGTGGTCTGTAACTTGTTGTAGGGAGAACCTTGGGGGACCCCAACAGAGAAGGGAAGAGGAGAGGAGGAGGTAGAATTGTAGGGTACGCTGAAAGTGCGATGGGATAGGTAGGACGAGAGCCACTGAAGAGCACAGTCACGAAGACCGAGGGAGTAAAGTTTTTTGAGGAGGAGGGGGTGGTCGACAGTATCAAATCTCGGTTTGAACAGATGCTTTGGAGGTCAGAGGAGAGCTATGGGGTCTAATAGATCCCATATCTCTCCATAAAGATGACCTGTCATTGCCTATGCTATCAAAAGGGATGTTGTTCAATGTCTGGTGCACAAGTGTCTTTGCCTTTCAATACCTTCAGGGATCCTATGGATTGAAAAGCGGACTCAAGACTGGTTGGCACCAGATGCAGTCCAATGCATTTTTATTCTGAGTCAAAAATGCATGAACAGTGTTTACCATGGATCCCAATGGCCTACTTCACACCAGTGCAGTGCATTCCAATATAGTCAACTAAAGTAGAACATTTATTCTGTATGGAATGCATCTGTAACATGGCAAAACACATTGAAAAAATGCCAGAAACACTTCAAAAAAATGCATGCAGAAAGACCTATTCAAATCACAAATTGTGATGAACTGGCCCTCAGACTTGAAGAGAACATCTGGAAAGTCCTTTAGAGGTGTGCCCAACCAGTCTCTTCCAGTGGGAGCCAGGATAGCCTCCTATTGGAGGGTTTGGGCGAAAAACATCAAAGACAGTTAGGTGGGAGTACAATAGAGAATTTGACCACTAAATCCTTTCATTCATGACCAACAGATCTGAAGAAGAAATAATTATTGCAAGATTACATATTACAGAATTATACTACAACAAGTCCATAGTGCTGGTGCCACCAGAAAAACAGAATCTGGCAGTTTCACCCTATTCTTTCTAGTGCCCAAGGCACTAGGAGTATCCCTACTGTCTGGGTTTGAAGAAATAAAATGGTTACACACACACCAAAAGGTTCAAGATGGAATCCGTGCAGATAGTCATGACCGTAATGGAGCATGAAGAGCGGTTAGTGTCAATCGACCTATGCTTCCATGCACCGATCAGTGCATAACACCAGAAAAATCTGAGATTTGCAGTGACTGGATGTCACTTCCAGTTCTGATGTTTTCCATTTTTAGGATCAGCACAACACTAAAAATTTTTGAACATTTGTTGGCAGTGGTGGCGGTAATTCATCTTTGGGGATAAGGCTCTACCACTACTTGGACGACGTCTTATTTGTCACACATGTAAGCCAGGAGCTGGCAAAGCATCACAACCTTGTCCCAAAAGTCCTCTTCCAAGTTCAGTTGACTAGTGAAAAAACAGGGAAAACAGTTAACCCCTTCTCAATCTATGAAGGATCTCGGAGAAGTATTTCATACCCGAATAAGTCAAGTGGTTTTTCAAAACTGCAAAATTTCCAAAGTGAAAATCTACCTACAAAGGATCATGGAGAGACAGCATTTATATCAGCAAGGGATTGCATTGTCCTCATTGGGACCTTCCTTTTACAGCAGTCATTACAGTGGTGCCTTGGGCCAGGTGGCACATGGGGGCATTTCCATGTGCCTTCCTCAGTCAATGGTATAGGCTGTCTATGGATCAGAAGGTCTTTGTGTCTGCATAAATTAGCAAGAACCGCAGTTTTGGACGTCACCAGTGTGCCTCTTTTGGGGTGTGCCTCCAGCCCAGGAGATTGAATAATTCTGATGTCAGGTACCAGTTTGTCTCCAGTCAGAGGAGACAGGTGCAAGGCCATTGGAGCCTGGTGGACTGCAGATGCTCCGACTGTCTAAAATGGAAGGCAGTTTTTTCTAGCATTGCAAGCCTTTCAAGATCTTCCTCCAAGGGGGCCCAAGTGATAGTTTATCCCCCAGTGAGTTTGTGTCCTAGGTCCTTATTAAGACGTGGTTACATTTCACGGGTCAATATAAATGTGGAATAGAGGGCTGCCCTTGTTGTCCCAGGCGATGTGTTTAGTTCGTCCATAACCACTGGGACATTTAAGACTAAAACTTTTATGAATTGTAACACCAAACACATCATTTACTTGATCACTTGCAAAGCATGTGCCATCCAATACGTTGGTAGAACAACCCGGAGACTTTGCAATCGCTTTTATGATCACCTCCGGGACATTAATAAGGAACAAGGCACAAATGTTGCTTGGCACTTCAATCAGGTTCATGGGGGTGATGCTTCCCTTTTGCAGATACAAGGTATTGAACAAGTTAAATCACCCAGGAGGGGAGGTGACAGTTTTAGTAGGCTCTGCAAGAGGGAAGTATTTTGGATATTCTCTTTGCGAACGAGAATGCCTGAAGGGTTAAAGTTTGAGTGGGACCTTACCCACTTTCATGAGTAGCCTTTCCTTTTGAGTGTCCCCATTGTCTCATTTTATTTTAATTTAGTGATGTTCAATCTGTTCTTTTGGCCCACTCATTTTGCTCTCTTTGGCCCGCTCTTTTTGATACAATCACAAATGTTTAAGATTTTGGGCCATCAAGATATGCTAGTTGAGGGTCCTGTCTGCATCTGTTTTTATGCTTTTTGTTTTTCTCTTCTTTTTTATTATTGTTTCTTTTGTCCTTTTTTTCTTATAATAATATATATTTTTTATATATTGTTTTCATTTTTTCATTTTCTTTTGTGATCATGTTGTCTCTCCCTGCATACATACATGTTATACGGTCATATGATGACTGCACATTTATTGTTTGGTACTATAATATATTTATGTGTGTGTTTGCTTTTGTCACGCACCTGGTGGTGGAGTCTGTCTTGTGCAGGAAGCAACCACTCTTATGGCCCTGGTTCGGGAACCCCTGATAGAGTAGACAGAGGGTTCAGGAGCACAGGTGGGCATGAGGGCTGTACTGGTTCACTGGTGGTGGTTTGAACAATCCAGTAGCCCCTCATGCAGATAGCAGAGTAGTGATACAGGCTGGGGTCAGCAACTGGCTGGCAAGGCGGTACAGAGGGAGGAGGCAGAAGAATTGTCAGGTACAGGCGGGGTCGTCAACAGGCGGGCAGCGAGGTACACAAGGATCAGACAGAAGAGTTGTCGTGGGCAAGCTGGGGGTCGGTGCAGACAGAGGTCAATCAAGGTCAAGACAAGCCGAGTTACTGGAACAGGTATCAGGATACAAGCCACTCTGGAACACAAGCCAAATGTTGTAGAATGGACAGCACTGGCTGCAGGGTGCTGTCTGCTTAAATGGACCGCTTGGCGCCATTGGCACGCACAGGCGCACGTGAACACGCACAGGCACAATTTTCAGTGGTTTGGGGTGATAGGCCGAGGAGAAAGTCAGCCCAATCTCCAGTGATGCGCACAGGGCCTTCCAGAACCTGGAGGTAAACTGGACCCCGCGGTCCGACACAATGCTGAGGTGTACTCTGTGGAGGCGGACAATTTCTCGGACGAAGATTTCCACAGTTTCTGTGGCAGTAGGTGTGCCCTTCATGGGCAGGAAATGGGCCATTTTGGTCATGCGGTCTACGACCACGAAGATAGTGGTGTAACCTTTGGAAGGAGGCAGTTCCACAATGAAATCCATGGCTATCTGGGCCCAGGGACGTTCAGGTACAGGAAGTGGGTTTAGGAGGCCTCAAGCTTTGGCCTTGTTGGACTTGTTCTGGGCACAAGTGGAACAGGTGTGGATGTACCTCTTGCAATCCTCTTTGGCCAGCGGCCACCAGAAGGAGCGCAAGAGCAGCTCGGTCATCTTACAGACGCCAAAGTGTTAGACGCTAGTTTGTGGTCATGACACAGTCCTAGCACAGCTGGGCGTTGTTCTACTGGAACAAAGATTTGATTGCCATACCACCATAGACCATCTCTGGCCACCAGCCGTGGATCAGAGGGGCCGGTGGAGCCGGCAAGAGACCATCTAATCTGGGACAGGAGTTCTTCCTGGGAGAGAATATAGTTCAGGGGCGGCAGAATTGTATAGAGGGATAGAGTTGCCGGGTTTGCTGAACATTCTGGAGAGGGCATCTGGCTTTATGTTCTTTGACCCTGGCCTGTAGGTTAAATGGAACAGGAATCTGGAGAAAAGGAGTGCCCAGCGGGCTTGGCAGGGTTTCAGTCTCTTGGCAGTTCTCAAGTACTCCAGATTTTTGTGATCCGTGTAAATCAGAATGTGGTAAGTGGCCCCCTCGAGTAAGTACCGCCATTCTTCAAGGGCCGATTTAATGGCTAGTAGTTTTCTATCCCCCACGTCATAATTTTTCTCAGGTGCTGACAGTTTGCGGGAGAAAAATGCGACAGGATGGAGCAGGGCCTTTGAACCTTGTCTCTAGGAGAAAACGGCCCCTACAGTGGTTTCTGAAGCGTCCACTTCCAGGACATATGGCAAGGTTGGGTCTGGGTGCTACAGGATGGGTGCTGTGGTGAACAGTTCCTTCAGGGTCTGGAAAGCTGTTTGGGCCTCGGCAGACCAACGGAAATGGGAGTTCTGCTTCGTTAGCTGGGTGATTGGGGTGAGGATGGCAGAGAACCCCTTGATGAATTTCCTATAGAAATTGGCAAAGCCCACGAAACGTTGGACCCCTTTTCTGTCTGTGGGTGCCGGCCAATGTAAAATGGTAGAGACCTTCTGCTGTCCATATTAATACCAGTCATGGAGATGACCAGGCCAAGGAACTGAATGCTGGACTGTTCAAAAGCACATTTGTCTGCCTTAGCGTAGAGCCCATGCTGCCTAAGGCGGCTCAAGACCTTAATCACATGCCCTCGGTGCTCTTCGAGGGAGGAGGAGAATATCAGTATGTCATCCAGGTAGATGATTACGAATAAGTCCAAATAATCCCAGAACACATTGTTCACGACGTGCTGGTAGGTTGCAGGGGCATTGCATAGACCAAAGAGCATGACAAGGTACTCATAGTGCCCAAAGCGAGTACGGAAGGCGGTCTTCCACTCATCGCCCTCCCAGATCCAGACAAGGTTATATGCTCCACGCGGATCGAGCTTAGTGAAGGTCGTGGAGGACCCCAGCCTTTGAAACAGTCCAGGGACCAGAGGTAAGGGATAACGGTTTTTGACCGTAATCCGGTCAAGTTTCCAGTAATCGATACAGGAGCGCAGAGAATGATCCTTCTTTTCCACAAAGAATATGCCGGCCCCAGCCGGAGACGTGGACGGCAGGATGAACCCCTTTTCCAAATTATCGTCTACGTAGGGCCGCCAGTTCAGGACTTCAGTCCCCAACAAAAGCTTTATGGGACAGTCGTATGGATGGTGAGGTGGTAGTTTTTCAGCCCCCTTTTTACTGAAAATGCTTAGAAAACTGTGGTAGGCTGAGGGAACCAACAGGGAGGTATCAGAGTCTGGGTCTGAGTGTAAACAACCCAGGGTAGGGCCTGTTTCTTCGGCCTGTGGCAAACAGTGCTGACGGCAGTACACGGATTGAAATTAGATGGTTCCCGGTGACCCAATCGATACTGGGGCTGTGTATACAGAGCCAGGGCAGGCCTAAGATGATGGGGAACTGGGGAGATGCGACAGCATCAAGAAGAAGCAGTTCCTGGTGGCCATCAGTCGTGGTGGCAGGTAAAGGAGCAGTTTCGTGGGTAACCATGCCGGATTTAATGGGGGATCCGTCTGCCAGGCGGATGACGATCTTGTGGGTCTTCAGCAGAAGGGGAATCAGGTGGGAAGCTGCAAATGCTTTATCCACAAAGCAGCTGCACGCTCCGGAGTCAATTATGGCTGGAACCTAGATAGTCCCTCCGGGGAGCTGCAAGGAAAGAGAGAGTATAAGGTGAGAGACTGAACTTGGCCAGACAGGTAGGTCACTAGTAGCCACTGGCGGGCACTTACCGTGCTTGGCGGGACAGAACCTCACCACATGTCCGGGTTCTGCCCCGCCAAGAACGGTAAGTGCCCGCCAGTTGCTACTAGTGACCTACCTGTGTGGCCAAGTTCGGTCTCTCACCTTATACTCTCTCTTTCCTTGCAGCTCCCCGGAGGGACTATCCAGGTCCCAGCCATAATTGACTCTGGAGCATGCAGCTGCTTTGTGGATGAAGGTTTGCAGCTTCCCACCTTCGTGGCTTCCAGGGAGAAGGTGTGGGGTAGGAGGCCGAAGTACAGCTCACAAGCATTACGGAAAGCCCGGAACTTGCGGCGGTCCCCAGAGAACTTATCCGGCAGGGGGATATTTGGTTCAGAAGGTAGAGCCTGGCTACTCCCTGGAGCGGAGGGTGCAGAGAGCTCCTGGACCTGCTCTTCCAGCCGGGTATAGCCCTCCTGCAGGTTCTTGACTGCCTGTATGAGGCCAGCAAGGTGGATACATAGTTCATCCACAGCAGAGGGTGCTCCCTGCGCAGACCCTGACATGGCTGTCCGTTGCTGTCACGCACCTGGTGGTGGAGTCTGTCTTGTGCAGGAAGCAACCACTCTTACGGCCCTGGTTCAGGAACCTCTAGTAGAGTAGACAGAGGTTTTGGGAGCACAGGGGGGCACGTGGGCTGTACTGGTTCACTGGTGGGGGTGTGAAGGATTCGGTAGCCGCTCGTGCAGATAGCAGAGTAGTGATACAGGCTGGGGTAGGCAACTGGCTGCCAAGGCGGTACAGATTGTCAGGTACAGGTGGGGTCATCAACAGGTGGGCAGCGAGGTACACAAGGATCAGGCAGGAGAGTTGTTGTGGGCAAGCTGGGGGTCGGTGCAGGCAGAGGTCAAGGCAAGCCGGGTCACTGGAACAGGTATCAGGATACAAGTCACTCTGGATCACAAGCCAAACATTGTAGAATGGACAGCACTGGCTGCAGGGTGCTGTCTGCTTAAATAGGCCGTTTGGCGCCATTGCCCTATGTGACTGATGCTTGATGCAACCTTTAGGCAGTACACTCTTTGGCCTGTCTGGCTCCTTTATAAGTGAGGGACATATTCTCTGATCCTATCGCCACACTCATGCACGCCAGTCGTTACCAACCCTACACCTGTTTCAGGTCACTCTTGTTGGTGCCCCGCGCCCCGGGCCCCCCCCTTCTTTCCCCCCTAGGGTGGTATCGGGAGCCCCTGTGGAGGATATGGGGTGGTTTGGCCACGGAGCTTGCGGCCTTTGGAGGTGCAGCGTGCAATACATTTTAAAATTTGTTTCAATAACATTTTGCTATTTGGACATTTATTCTATGAATCAGACCATTTCATTATGTACAAGTCAATACCTCTGATGAAGGTGATCGGCACCGAATTGCATTAGGTCTTGCGCATAATTAGGTCTAATTTGCTGTACACTGTATATGCTTCTGTTGACTATGAATTCATAAGTGTCCATGATGGTCTATTCTTGTTTTTAAATATTGGAATATTTTTGTATGAATGCATTTCTATTTTTTTATATAAATCACTGTTCGTTTTGTGCCTCCAAAAATACCACCTTGAGGATTCCTTGTGTGTCTAATTAAATTAAGGATGATGGCACGCTGATAGCTGGGTTTACAGGTTAATTTTGCATATTCCTTACATTGGAGAACACAGAAGACGTATTTTGATGTGATGAGAAAAGAACTGTGCACCACTGGTTAATAGTGGTGATTATCACACCTGGGTTGTATTATTCAATTATTGTGTACCATGTTTACCAAGATGCGTTTGTATATATACACCAGTGTTTCTTGTGCTTTTTATGGTTGTGACGAAGCACGTTAATCGTGTGAAACGATTTACCTTACATGTGCCTGTGCTGTTGTTATATGCTTTTATGACCTTCTATCAATAAGCTACAGTTGCATTGAGTTGAGTGTGCAGCCATTCCTTTCTCTCTCCATGGATTTGCTGCTGCAGCGACAGGACGAGCACCTCACTCAATCAATCATTGGGCACACCTGTCCTATACCTGGAGCAGCCTTCCTCTTGGTTTGTCAGTTGGAAGTTCGTTTGCTAGGCTAGCTCAGTAAGGCCAGTGCAGTTTCCGTCACGTTTGAAGGTGTTTCTCATTCAACATTAGCATGGATGGATTGGATGGTACAGTTTGCACCAGATACAGTAGGACCCTTGACGCAGCGGTGGACAATCTGCTCAGAGCAGTTGCGAATCGGGGCTTACACACGTTGGTGAATGAGGACATCGGTGCGCTCAGGCTTCTCTTTCGCAAATTGGAAAGACTTATGGAGAAAGAGGCTAAAGTGTTTTGGGACAAGAATACACTGTCTGAATATCTCTCTCTAGATAGTATCCCTAGAGGCTTGAGGATTCGGAAGTTTCCCACGTATCAATTGGCAGACGATGGCCTTAAGAAATTGTGGACGGACGTATCATCATCTTTTTCTAAGGAACTCATGAAGTTAATTGTGAGATATAAGACAAGCTACAGAGAGAGATTTCCGTTATTAGAGATGAAATTTTGCCTTTTAAGGATTCCACTCTGTTCAAAGACCTGGATCAGAAACTGAGCGACAGAATGGATTGCATGGAGTAATCGATCATTGAGACTAAATAGGAGAAGTTGCTCCGCGATCGTTTCGACTATGAGACCAACGCGGTTTACATCTGGAAGAAACTACTGTGAACTATCTATCGTTCACTGAAGTTCTCGGTGTCAATTGTTAAATGCAAACACGTTGGCTTTTCTGACACAGAAGCTGAAACTCTGGATGGTGCCTTGGGGGAGACTGGTTCTGATTTTTCTCCTGACAGGAATGTCCTTACTGGACCAACAGCTTTTACACCGGCTTTTTTAAACCCCCAGAAGGGTTTTTCCCACAAAAAGAAGAAAACAAAAGGAAAGAGAAACCATACAAGAAAACCCGCAGGGGTGACAGAAGGAGGTACAAGTTCCTACAACCTGCACCAGTGTCTTAAATCTGTCACATCGGGTGCTGACTACACACAAGATGGCACTTCTTGCCAAAGGTTTGAATTTTTGCCCTATCAGGCATTTTAATTTATTTGAAACCGTTCTAGATGTGAACAAGTTTGCCCGTAAGTTGACTTTGCAGAGACACTACTATCAGGATGTAGATGGAGGGAGGGTGAGTGCTGTGGAGCAGTCCACTAGTGTTTCAGAACAATCGTCCTCCCTGGACTTTAGAGACAGATGTATGCTACATGATTTAGAGGAACTTCAGGAGTGTACTATATCCACATATAAATCTGTTACTCAGGAAAATCCCACTGTGGAGGTGCCCTTCAGGTTAAAATCTGATTTTTATCCTATTAACTCTAGGAGTAAGATGTTGGATGCATTTCAGAAGAACGTAGAAAGAGACCTCACTAGGTTGGAATCTCGTACCTCCTGCGGAGGCTGCATTTACAATGATAATCTTACAGTGGAGGAACGGAAAGCTTTAATTGAGCTTAGTGGAGATATCTCCATAGTCATCAAGGGCTCTGATAAGGGTGATCTGGTGGTTATGCAGGATGCATCCGCCTACCAGGCTGAGGCTATCCGACAACTATCTGACACCAACACCTATATCAGGCTAAAGGGGAACCCGACCACATCTTACAAGAGCATACTGGTACATCTTGTTTCTAAGGGTGTTCATTTAGGCCTTCTATCCAGCAAAGAAGGTGAGGCCATGGTTCCGGATTTTCACTTATACCACGTATTCCATCATTTATTCAAAACACACAAAGGACTGCACCCACTTAAGGGTCGTCCTATTGTGGCTGGGATTGGATCTCTCAACGAGAACCTTGGGTTCTGGATTGACTGCCAATTACAGCCTTTGTTCAGAGCACTTCCCAGCTATTTGAAGGAAACTAAAGAGCTTCTTAAATTGTGTGATAAGATGATATGGATGAATGGGGATGTCTGGATTACCAATGATGTGTCCAGTTTGTACTCCTGCATTCACATCTGGTTTACGTGTGGTGGAGTACTTCCTGAACAAGACCAGTGGATATTCTTCAGTCCTCCAGAAGCATATTATTGAGTGTCTCCTGACACACAATTTTTTCAGTTTTGACGGCTCTTTCTATCGCCAGAGGTGTGGGGCGTACATGGGGGCCCGTTTCTCGCTATCCATGGCTAACCTGTACATGGGTTGGTGGTACACATCTTTGGGGATAGAAATCCATTTTGGTCTCACATCAAATTGGTCCATCGCTATATTGATGACCTTCTGTTCATCTGTTCCAGTGAGGTGGGGAATCTGGATGATTTTTTGCGATATTTGAACACTAATGAATTTAATCTCCACTTTACTCGGCTGATGAGCAGTGAGTCGGTCCCTTTTCTGGATATGATGTTATCCCATAAAGGGGAATGCATTGTATCTAGTCTCTATAGGAAGCCTCTTTCTGGAAACACCCTCCTCCATGCAGATTCTGGGCATCTCAGACATATCATTCGGGGTATTCCCGTTGGGCAGTTTTTGAGGCTGCGCAGGGTCTGCACGGAGGATGAGGATTTCCAACAGGAGAAGTCTGGGATGTTTGATAGATTTCGTAGGTGGGACTATCCCGAGGGTACACTCTGCAGGGCCATTGTGGCAGTGGAGGGGGCCTCGAGGGCTGCCCTGTTGTGGAACAAATATAGTCCTGATATGGCTTCTCTCCGTACCCCCCATTTTTTCCACGGCCTTCAGTCGGAGTTCACTAAAATTAAACGCATAGTTGAGTGCCATTTGCCTCTGTTATATGATGATGAGCAATATTACAATGTGTTGAGGCAGGGGTTCAAGGCTGCGGCAAGGAGGGCGCCCACTTTGGCTAAAAGTTTATCCCCCAGTGAGTTTGTGTCCCAGGTCCCTATTAAGACGTGGTTGCATTTCACGGGTCTATATAAATGTGGAATAGAGGGCTGCCCTTGTTATCCCAGGGTCATGGTCGGCAATGTGTTTCGTTCGTCCATAACCGCTGGGACATTTAAGATTAAAACTTTTATGAATTGTAACACCAAACACATCATTCACTTGATCACTTGCAAAGCATGTGCCATCCAATATGACTCCAATGACATCCAATATCCAATAATCTTAGATGATGGGGGCGTGTCCAGCCGCGGAGAGAGACGGACGCTTCTTTCCTAGCTCCGCTCTGAGAGAGAGAGAAATCAGGCTAAAAACAAATTTTAACGACAGAACATCACGGCACAAACTCTCAGAAAAGATCTGTTATAGCCTCAGCAATCGATCGCTGTACCCCGCGTGAGGCCACCCCGCCACGAGAAGACTCAGACAGGAGAACAAGTTGGAGCAAAGGCCGGAGACCAGACCTAGGAGCAGGCCGCACTTTCATCAAGGGGCTTCCCTAGCAAAAAAAAAAAACTCAATCCGAAAACATCCTGACTACAAGAGGCACGGTAAGCTCCACAATAGATATATATTGAGCCTCTAAATCATCCCTGATACAAACATCTGCATATTGAGACATTTGCTAACAGCCAGATAAAATCTGGTAATGGCCGCCTAAGCCCCTCTTTCCTGCAAAACGGAGCCGGAATTAGCCAGCAGAGAGGTCAAAAGCAGTTCTAAAAAAAAAAGAAAAAACACTTAAACATGGGGAAAAATGACCACATTAACCAAATCACCAAAAATACCAAAGACTTACCCGCACAATCGTCCGGGAACATACCTGCAATGTTCCGGATGGCAGGTGGGGAAGGCCGCACAAGCACTGACATGGAGTTGGAAACCCCTCCAGAGGCCCCACCACAAGCATGCACACAACCCATCCGGCAAACCCCCAACGGACCATCCTTACAACCCCTTTGCTTGAACGATCTCCAAACGATCGCTGCAGATATAAAAGCAACACTTTCTGCTGCCATTGCAGACCTTAAAACAGATATCCATGCAGTCTCCATGAGAATAGGAGCAGTGGAGCAGACAACATCCTGCCATGCAAACGCCATCAAACAATTACAAAAATCTACTGATATGAATCTATCGCATATTATCGATATCCACAGACACCTAGAAGATATCGACAATCGTGGACGCAGACACAATATTCACATCAGAGGGGTACCTGAAATAGTAGAACAACACCAAATAGAACAAACAGTGACAGGGATTTTCAACGATCTTCTTGAAAGGCCTGCAGACTCCCCAATCGAAATGGAAAGAATCCACAGGGCACTGAGACCCAGGGGTCGTGAGAATGACCCACCCAGAGACATTATATGTTGTCTGGTAAACTTTCCTCTAAAAGAAGCCATCCTAAGAAAAGCCAGAGACCGTAACAGAGTACAATTTAATGGTAACGAAATTAAATTGTTTCAGGACCTTTCCAACATAACTCTAAACCACAGAAGAGCCCTACGCCCCCTCCTGGAGCAATTGCGCTCAAGAGGAATTCCTTACAGATGGAAGTTTCCCTTCTGCCTTTCTGCCACATGGAGAGGACACTCTGCACACCTGAGAACACCTGACGATCTTCAAGCCTTCTGTGACACCCTAAACATTCCCTATACTGAAGTTCCTGACTGGTATAGTTCATTCTCAATTGCTGAAACCTGGGTGGAGGTCTCTAACAATTCCACTCCAAGAGCCCAAAGACACAGAGACAGACGTCGCAGAAATTCTTCGCACTCACCACACCACGATCCTAACCACAGAGAAGATGCTTTCAGAAGCCCAGGAGCTTCACCACCACGCAGAAGAGACCGAATTGATGCCCGAAAACACCCTGAACACTATAAATTAATCTGCCTATTTTTCCTTTTTACCTATCCCTCCTCTCCCCTTATACCCCTTTTGTTCCCCACGAAACAGACTCATCTACAAAAGAGAAGAGATGCATCATGAAACCTTACATCCGGCAACCTACTAGCAAAACAGAGACTGGAGGGACACTAACAGTAAGACACTCTACCTCAACCCTTGGCATCACTTTGATATCTTTTTCACCTGGTTCTCTCTTTTTTTCTTGTTCTTATTTTCGCTTTTTGTTTTTTTGTGTGTTTTTTCCCATACAAACCATTTTTACTTCACTCATCTAATACATGAGTCTCTTGTCCCCCCTTCCCACTTAGGGAAGAGGGAAAAAAAGAAAGGATAACGTAAAAAGAGCTGTGGGGAGGAGAGAAGAGAGGGGAGGGGAAAGGAGGAAAAAAAAAAAAATATATATATATATATATATTCCAACCAGAAAGACATCAGCTTTCCCCCTTCTCTCTCTTTTTTCCTTTTACGTCTCCCCCTTCCTCACATTGTCAATACCCCAATTAAAATAAATTAAACGCACTCTATCTAATCCTTCACCAAAAAGGATGACATATCTTGGTCTAATTTTTAATGTCAGGGAAAATTCATATAAATCCTTCCAACACAAAAAAAAGAATAGTCCCAAAGAACCACTTATCAAAAGCTCACATACCTTCTTTACAAGAGACTTATTACTTATAAACACACTCAAATTCTCCTCCACCTTTTTTTTACTTCTCCATTTTGCATCTTTTTTTTATGCACATATGGAGTTACCTCAGAAAAAACTTCCATAAATGCTGTATGATGTTATTCTTCCAACAAAAAGGTGAAATTGCCATATTTGGACACTAGATGGCACTCAAAGCCAAGGCAAACTCCCTCCAAGAAATCTCCTTCATGTTATATCTCTTATTTACTGTTGTAAACACTTTCTTTTTTTTTTTGCTGTTTACATTGCATTCTCCAAGACATTGTTTTTCAGCTAAACTGTTTTACTAAGGTAATCTTATATGGTATTCCACTTTTGATGGGTCTGAGATCTAAACACCATCCAACTACACTTAGAACGAATAGATCTCATCTATCAAAAGAAAACACACAAAACCATATCAAACAGTGGTAAGTCTAGTAATTCACGTTGTTATTTAGCTGATCAGTTTCTGGTTCTTGGAAATGTTACCGTTTATATATTGAGAAAACTTTACTCTTAGCCTCGGAGCCTTGTAGGGGGGGGCATATTTTGTTGAGGTCTGGAATATCCATCCAGTCAGTTACTGGATCAGTTACAACCCCCCCCCCCCCGAGCCCCCGAGTTGTACCATACTGCTATGAGAAAACGAATCCCAAATCGCAACCCCGGTAACCCCCATCTATGATATAAGGTATACCCTATCCTCAACACCCAACTTAACGGTCTGTATGACTACTTCTAATCCCTCTAACATTAGACAGATGTAAGTTCTACAAGATCTTTAAAACAACCTCATACATACTCTCCCTCCCTTCCATCCACAGTAATTTCCCCAAGAACACCTCATTTGCCTCCAATCTATATATAAACATGCATCTTAAATGCTATACCCCCATATTACTATTGCGATATACAAAAATACTTATAGGTGGATCAACCCCCTCACACCAAAATAAACCTCCCTATCTCCATAATCTCATGATCCACCTCTCAATTCATTAAACCCACTTAAAGCAGGTGCACCCAGACATTATTACCCCACGACCTCAGATCACACTTTATAAAGTGCGAGCTCCTCACTTGCAGGAAACACACCGACATCCTCCAAAAACTAGACTCCGCCCCCACATAGAGACAATTCCCATTTTCTCTCGAACAACTCCGGATTATCCACTTAATCCCCCCCCTTCAGACACCTTAGGAAAGTGCGGCTGGCCCACACCTACCTCCGGATAAACTCTTCCAAACATTAACTAACTTTGTGGTTAATTACTACTTAATACATCGAGTATTACATAAACCCCTTTCTAACCCCACTTCGACCCCCCTACCTCTATTCTATTCCCTAACAACTCTAAACCTTACCCCTGCTCCTCACGCCATCAGACTAACCTCACATAGGACTCCTACACACACGTTACAGGTAATTGCACCTATTTATTAAACCATTACTTCATATCTAGACATCCCCCGGACAACTGATTAATACTACAACCACCCCAAATCGCTAAATAACAGGGAACAATACCCACAAATGTCTCCCCAAAAAGTAACAACAAACCCTGTCTCAGTGAAACTAATATCAATCAATGCCAAAGGCCTAAATACCCCGGAGAAAAGATCACTTTTACTAAGAGACTGCCATAGATTGAAAGCTGATATCATTTTCTTACAAGAAACACACTTCCATGCAGAGAAAATTCCCAAACTCTTTGACAAGAAATTTGCAACTGTATACCACTCCGCCAACATTGAATCCAAAACAAAAGGAGTATCCATTTTGATATCCAAACATATTAATCTTAAAATTACAGATTCCCTCAAAGACAACCTAGGAAGATACCTGTTTCTTAAAGGCACTCTTAACGAACGCCCAATCACCTTAGCTAATATTTACGCCCCAAATAGGAAACAGGTGTCTTTCTTTCGTCAGACCACCGATCTTTTGGCTGCATTCCATTCAGGAATTCTTATACTTGGGGGAGACTTTAACGTCCCACTAAACCCCTCCCTAGACACATCCACAGAATCATCAACCATAACATACAGAGCTCTCAAACAAATTAAACTACAACTGCAACACTTGGCGCTTCACGACAGTTGGAGAACGTTAAACCCGCAAGGTAGAGACTATACATTTTTCTCTCCCATACATCAGAAATATTCAAGAATCGACTATTTCTTCATATCACAAACAGATCTCCCTCTTTTACATGACGCCTCGATAGAGTCCATGACAATATCAGACCACCACCCCATATCTCTAAGCTTACGCTTCCCCGAACACAACACCAGGTCGAAAACCTGGAGACTCAACACATCCATCCTTAATAACCCCACAGAGACCAACCTTATCTCCACATCCCTGCAAGAATATTTCTCGCTAAATGACACTCCAGATACTCCTAGCCTCACAATATGGGACGCACATAAATGTGTCATTAGGGGGATATTCCTAAAAATCTCTTCCAAATTAAAAAAAGCCCATCAAGCAAAAATTAATGCACTTCTATCTAAAATAAACACACTGGAAACAGCTCATAAAAAAAACCAAGCACAATCTACTCTACAAGAACTTACTAACAGGAGAAAACTACTCCTAGAAGAGCTCAATCTAAAATTAAAGAGACAATACATCCTTAGACATAGAGTATACTATGAGCAAGGAAATAAAAGTGGCAAACTTTTGGCCAAAGCAATTCAAAGCAAGAAATCCTCAGATACAATACATCAGATAAGAGATAATCAAGGCACCCTCTCCACTTCAAACGAACAGATAGCCCAACAATTCGAAAAATACTATCAGTCATTATATAACATACCCTCCAACCCCAAATGCCCTTTAAATTCAGATCACAGAAAACAACAAATATCAAACTTTCTCTCGGAATACGGTTTCTCCCCAATAGCAGAAGAAATAGTAAACAAACTAGACACTCCACTTACAGAACTTGAATTTGAAAACACCCTAAAAGACATGAAAACGGACAAAGCCCCTGGACCGGATGGATTTTCCCTTCAGTACTATAAATCTTTCTCAGACATTCTTAAACCCCACTTCCTCTCGGCATTCCGCTCATTTGGCTCAGACTCCCCACCCCCTCCAAATTTACTAGAAGCTCACATAGCAGTCATCCCCAAAGATAACAAAGACCCAGCCCTTGTGACAAACTACCGACCCATTTCTCTCATAAATGTAGACGTTAAGATCTATGCAAAAATACTAGCAAACCGACTAATCCCTATTATCCCCTCCTTAATATCGCTAGATCAAGTAGGCTTCATTCCCGGTAGAGAGGGAAGGGATAATACAATAAAAGCCCTTAACATCCATCACTGGCTTAACCTGAATAAAAAACAAGGATTTTTCCAATCATTGGACGCTGAAAAGGCGTTCAACAGAGTGGCCTGGGATTACATGCATGCTGTATTACAGAATATTGGACTCCCCCAAATAATGCTATCCTACATAAAGGCACTATACTCCTCCCCACTTGCCAGAGTCCGCGCCAACGGGCCACCTGTCGAACGCCTTTAAATTGCATAATGGTACTAGACAGGGATGCCCACTCTCCCCCCTCCTCTTTGTTCTAACCCTAGAACCCCTCCTAAACAAAATTTGACTCAATTCAGATATTAAAGGTATACCTATAGCTGAACACACCTACAAAGTAGCAGCTTTTGCCGATGATCTCTTATTATTCTTGTCAGAACCCCTCATATCCCTGCCTAATTTACTAAAAGAATTAGAGCAATTCCAACTAATATCCGACCTTAAAATCAACTACTCAAAATCATCCGCTCTTAACATAACCCTACCCCATGAAACCGTCCACCAATGCCAAAATAACTTCCCATTCAAGTGGGCTAAAAACTCCATCACCTATTTGGGTATAAAACTCCCCCACACACTATCTAACCTTTTTCAATACAACATTACACCTATCCTAAAAGAAACAAAGGAAGACCTAAAGAAATTGAATGTTCTCAATGTCTCTTGGTTTGGGAGAGTATCATTAATAAAAATGACTATCCTACCACGCTTTCTATATCTCTTCCAAACTATTCCAATCAGAATCCCCAACTCCTTCTTCCATTCCTTTCGTCAAACATGTTCCTCCTTCATCTGGCGTAACAAACAACCCAGAATAAAATTTGATAGACTAACTCAACCTAAAGAAAAAGGCGGACTCGCACTCCCAGACCTCCGCCGCTACTACTGGGCAGTACACCTCACAAGAATAGTAGACTGGAACATCCACAAACAAGTGAAAGATTGGGTGACACTAGAACAATCCATTTCCTCACAAAATCTCAGTACATTGCCCTGGTTACAACCACAACACATCAAATACCAAAATAAACAACACCCGCTTATAGGCCCGTCTATAGCTATCTTCCACAATACCCTCAAAAAGACTAACCCAAGTCCTTGGTTCAGCCCTCTAACCCCGCTTAGAGAAAATCCAGACTTCCCTCCAGGCATGAACAAATCCTTCTTAGCTAACATCTGGCCTCAAAAAGAGGTATTAGCAAAACATTTCTTCACTGGCAATTCCCTAACCACGTATGACAACCTTAATGCCCCACTTTCTCCCCAAAAACTACCTCTATGGACATACTTACAAATTAGGAACTTCCTCACTAAACCCACAAACTCTAAAAATTGGACAAAGAAACTCGCTATCCTTGAAGACCTTTGTACTAAAAAATCTCCACAAAGACATCTAATATCTGCTCTATATTCCTCTACATTTACAGAGGAATTAGCACTTTCTGAGCATGTATGCTCAACCTGGGAACAAGACTTACATAAGTCTCTAACACACGAAGACTGGAAACGTATATGCTGCTATGCTCACAAAGGCTCCCTCAACGTAGCAATACAGGAATGTAACTACAAGATTATCTCCAGATGGTATAGAACCCCAGAACTGTTAAACAAATTCTACTCTTCCAACCCAAACAAATGTTGGCGATGTGGTGCTGTAGGGGGCTCCCTCATCCACATTTGGTGGTCTTGTCCTCAAATACAGAGCTTTTGGCAAATGGTGCACGACACTATATCAAAAGTAACCAAAGAAAACACAGAATTTTCTCCTGCATTCTATCTTTTACACCACAAATCTATACCCAAAAGTAAACATCTAAAATCATTAACAATGTTCATGATTAATGCTGCCAAACATTGCATTCCACACCACTGGCTCTCTACCACTACCCCAACAAAAGAGGAATGGTTTAGGAGACTGAACTATATTGAAAAAATAGAAGAACTCATAAATATCTCCAACGAATCCCTCTCTAAATTCTCTAAGACTTGGTACAATTGGCAACAATTTAAGAAACTAAATGATCCCTTAATAGACAATACATAATTCACCTGTCTCAATTTGTACCTCACCCATAAAACTGCACATAGTCTGACGGCGTGTGGGAATGGGAGGAGATCCGGCTGGTCCGGGCTTCCTCCCCTCAATCACATACATTCCCCATCTCCTAATCTACTAGTTGACTAACTCTTGTCCAATAATAATCCGATTCCAGACCTAATTCCAGCAATTACCCATTTTACAACTTCCCCTTAATGTCCCTCCTGATATATCAGGAGGAGAGCAGCCTAAAAAATTCCCAGAACACCACAAAACGATCCTTTCGAGTTATCATACCTTTTCACTTCCCCTGTATACCCCCTCCTCTCCCTCTTTATCTTCAAAGATATATGATACCCTCTAAAGTATCAAAACAAATTGAAAACCCAGATATGTACTACTCTATGCATAACTTTCTAAACCACAGTTAATGCTTCTACCTACCTGGACCCTTTACAAATAGATACTAACTATATTTATACTCACATACAAGAAATTTTACCGCCTAATGTTTGTTTTACCTCTAAAAGTTCTCATTTTGCTGTAACGACTGAACTATAATGTATAACAAAACATTCATTTGTCTTCAAATGTACCCATAATTTTGTATGTATCATTTTCCTGTTCTTTCAATAACACATTATGGAACAAAAAAAATAATCTTAGATGATTTTAGAACACTGATATGGCTCCCTCCGGCTGAAATAGACTTTTCACACACAGTTTGAAGATGATTTTACAACACTGATATGGCTCCCTCAGGCTGAAATAGACTTTTCACACACAGTTTGAAGATGATTTTACAACACTGATATGGCTCCCTCTGGCTGAAATAGACTTTTCACACACAGTTTGAAGATGATTTTACAACACTGATATGGCTCCCTCCAGCTGAAATAGACTTTTCACACACACTTTGAAGATGGTCCACATCCACCTCCATTTTTGATTTTTTTATGTGATTTTTTTTTAAATTATTTTAAGTTATTTCCCTATCCCCATTTCTTTGTATGGCACTTGTCCGACCCTTACCCCCATTTTCCTTCCTTTTGCAGACCTCTAGGACTTTCCAGGACTTTGTTACAGCCATTTTTGTGCCTAAAAGTTTGGGTCCCCATTGATTTCAATGGGGTTTGGGGTCCGTGTCAAAGTTCGTGTCCAGTCCGGACCCGAACCTGGACTTTGTCCCGAAGTTCGGCCGAACCAGCAGAACCCGAACTTCCAGAGGTTCGATCAACTCTAGTTACTACGTTTTACATTTTTGATAAATGTTTTGAATTTACACTATGGGAGTTCTTATTTCCCGTGAGGAGATAAATGTGAGGTGATTGATTTGGCTTTCAAACTAAGGATCCTTAATAAAGTAGCTAACAGTGTTACATGATACACCCCTCACATTTTTGTAAATATTTTGTTATATCTTTTAATGTGACAACACT
>BLSH010030058.1:214498-227189 GCA_018402905.1 Glandirana rugosa
AAAAGTTAATACAACTCCAGTCCTCTAACACTTCCGGTACCGTTTTGGAAGACAAATGCGGAGAACTACATACAACCACAGGAGAAGGTGAGGAGGTACTGATGTAGTGCTTCAACCACCTACAACCTCTGGAACGTGAGAAGGTGGAAGGTAAACTCTTACAGGGTGTCTACGAGTTATCCCAAATCCAGACCTCTGTACGAACCGGTCAGGTAGTGGAAATGGGAGTCGAAGAAAACGGGAACGTTTTCACCAAGAGAACCTCCACACAAACCCCAACAATAGTACAACCTTATGACGGGACGCCTGATCAGAGACTTCCCTCCCCTAGTACGAGACGAACTCATCCTAAACCCTATTGAGCATCTGTGGGACATTCTCAAATGGAAGGTGGAAGAGTGCAAGGTCTCCAACATCCACCAACTTCGTGATGTAGTCATGGAGGAGTGGAAGAGGACACCAACATACATCAAGAGGCGTAAACAGAAGGTTTTGCCATGGCCTTCACAATCTCCTGACCTCAACATAATTGAAAATATATGGATAAACCTTAAAAGAGCAGTGCGTGACAGACAGCCCAGAAATCTCAAAGAACTGGAAGACTTTTGTAAGGAAGAATGGGCAATGATACCTCAAACAAGAATTGAAAGACTTTTGGCTGGCTACAAAAAGCGTTTACAAGCTGTGATACTTGCCAAAGGGGGCAGTACAAGATATTAACTCTGCAGGGTGCCCAAACTTTTGCAGACGCCATTTTTTTGTTTTATGTTATTTTGAAAGTGTAAATGATGGAGATAAAATCTAACTTTTGTTGACATATTATAAGAATGTCTAATCTGTAATTTGATGTCTTTTGGAGATTTTTCCATCATTCCTTGGCTTCTTTATGCACATTAATACAAATTTTTACCTGGGGTGCCCAAACTTTCGATCCCCACTGTATATATGTATCTTCTGACAGTCATATTTCTGTCTTATTGTTAATATCTCACTTGCACAGTGCCTGACAGCTAGAACTGTGCTACTGAATGTGTGTAGTGGTCACCTTCCAGTATATTATTAGGTGAACCTTTTTTTTTTTCAATAGAGTTTATATACAGTTCCTGTTATTTTAGTTAACTCTATCCCTTCTGGTTTGGTATTCTATAGCTAGTTTTAGCTTAGTGTTTAATAACCAACATAGGCTAGAGCCAGGTTAGGTATCTGACAGCCACTTCTGGTAGTTATAGGTCCAGATGCATGACAGATTAGAAACTCCTAGCAAACTAAGAAGCAAAGTACATAGGTGACCCTGATTTCCAGTCATACACCACAATTTCTGGTGGTGAGAAGCTGCATTTTAGGCTGGTTGGACAATGGTTGAAGGATCTCCCCATCATTGCTTATCTTGATGTCAGGTCTCCAATGCAAAGATGGATGCTGCATCATAATCATCCTCATTGGCCACTGCAACTGAACTGTGTTGCAACATTCATCTGGAGGTATCCTTATTAATAACTATGTATACTTTGGTATATGTGCACAATTCCACCAGGACTTTTGTTGGGCCCAGTGCTGATAATGTCTGCTTTTCCATTGGATGTATGTACTATTGTTAATCTTGTAAAGCTTGTGTTATTTTTATACTGATGTGCATCTATATACTTACGGTTAATGTTATATGCTGGTTGCAGTAGCTCCTCTGCTTCCAATTACTTTAATTAGATTAGTGGTTAAAGTGAAATTTCAGGCTATTGCTGAATCAACATGGGAGAACAAATATGTAATTAGGGAGGGGCTCCTGATCTTCATTCTAATTATGGGTCAGTGACTTGAAGTATTAGTGTTAGGGCTAAGCAAATAATATTTTTTAAAGAAGGTCATAATGCATGCAATCTTTATTTTAGCAATCTGTAATAAATTACACTTAGCCTGAACTTATATTTAATTTTAAACCTGGAAAAGAAAGTGTCCTTCTGAAACTTATATATCACAGAGTGCATGCTATTACCTTTATTAGCCACAGAGAGCTCTTCTGTACCCTCTCTGAGTTAGTTTCATTTCATCTCGGGGGCCTTGCCTTCCCTTAATTTATGGTTAAGCCCCGCCAAATGCTATTGCCTGTTTAAAGAGGCACTAGCTTTAAACATAAAATTGTCAATTGATTGAGATGGATCATAAAATCATGAAAACTCAAGCCCAATTAACCAAACAAAACTTTTAAATGCATAAAATGGAGCTCAATTTAATGGGAACAGACACTTTTCAAGACTAGTCATTGCAGAGATCATCAGCACATGACATCTATGAATTCTTTACCAACATATGCGGTTTTAAGGCTTTGCCCCTGATGACTATTATTATTCTGAAGAGGTGGTGCCTCAAAATACATTAGCAACATGTAGGATTGACTTTGAAGTCATTCAAATCTCTGCTACTTGTGAGTTTTTAGATTTTATACCAATTGTTTGGCCATAAGTGTGCATTGTTACATGAACTAAACCCCAGTAGTAGTAGTTAAATGCTTTCTACCTTGTGTAAGTTAATTTTAACAGTTTCCTGTGAAAATTAAATTTAACATGCTTATGCCATTGTGCTTGTAGGCCCAGTATAACCCATTCTTGATTATAATAGTGGTACAGGAGTAGACACTACAGTACAATGTTTCTGTAAGAAGAAGGGCCCAAGCAGTGGATAGTTAAAATTAAATTACATATGATTTGATTTTGTTGGAGGATTTTATAGGCAACTGGGTGCAAAACTATATTCTGTAAACAATTTTCTCCAGGGTGCATTTATATATTTAACATATTTATCCTCCTGCAATCTCCAGATGCTGCTCAGGTTTTTGTTGTTTACTAGACTTTGATCTCAACCCCATTGCTTTTAAAGAAGGTTTATCAACACCATGGTTCGTGGAATCAATGACTGTAGGAAATTGCTGTAATACCTTCTTGGCACTACATTTAAATGTAGGGCTGCCATGGTAAGAAGCATTTTCAGAAATAGTCCTCCAAATACAAACTTTTACCCAAAATGTATTAAAAGTTTTAGTTAAGGTCTCATATTACAGGACATACAATGTATAAAATGGTACTTAGAGAGATCATTTGAACTCCTAGCATATTCCAGTACACGAGCCTCATTCAAGATTCAGGCAAATGCTGTTTTTCCATTCATTTTGGTTACATCAAAAAGGTTTGAGAACTTACTTGAAGAATTTGGCATCGGTCTGATGAGCAGTCAACATCTTCACATGGTTGAAACATTCCCAGAGTCACGCAGTTCAGGAGGATTACCATCATGCTTAGGCACTCAAACCATGTTAATGGAGGAAAGTTAAGGCAAACAATGAGCACATTACTATCCTGTCCCTACAATGCATTTTATGTTATGCAACAATACAGTAATTAGGTCAGAGCACAGAAGGTTAATTATCATGGACACAAAGTGGTTGCATAAAATTCATTATTCAATTTATAAGAACTATAGCTTTTATTACTTTTCGAAGCAAGCTTTAAATTCACATTTTAGGTAAGTTCTGTCTTTAACTACTACATTTTCAGGCAGTGTTATAAATCTTTTTTTTTTTTTTAACTCTATGCCAACATAGAAAATTCAAAAGTAAAAAAGTAAACAGACCCTCAAATGGTCTTTCCACATACACTGACCTTGTAACACCTGGCATCATTTATATTTGTGAGCACAGCAGATTAGCTCACAAGTGTCCTCAACTAAAATATTTCTTTTTTTTTTTTTTACTACAGGAATACAATATAGATGTTTAAGGGGTCTATTTATAGAACATCCATTGGATGAATGTCAAATGCAATTGTGTATGCAGCACAAATTCTAGGTTTATTTCTCTAATGGAGTAATCCCTATGATCGCCAGCTCCATCTAGTAGCCAAAATGCACTATATTTTCTCTATTTCAGAGAACTATGCCTCATTTTGGATACTAGATAGAGCTGGTGGCCATAGGGATTATTTTTTAGAGAAATTACAGCCAGAATTTGTGCAGCATGCACAAAAATGTGTTGCATTCATCCAACAAATGTTTTATAATTAAACCTCTATGTGTTTACAGTACTTTAACCACTTGCCGACTAGCCGCCATCAATATATGGCGGCGGCAGGTTGACTCGTTCCCCAGAATCGCCTCCTCTTGTGGTGTGCATGCTCACTGGCTATCGGGGGAGCCAATCAGCGGGTGGGGTCGACTTGATGCCCGCCGGCCACCCACAATCGCTACTGAGACACTGCAGAACGGAGATCTGTGAGTGTAAAAAACAGATACCCATTCTGACAGGGGAGTTGAGAGAGATCATCTGTTCCCAGTGATCATGAACAATGATCTCTCTCCTCCTCCAGAGAGCCCAGCCCCCATACAGTTAGAAACACCACTTCCCTGCCAGTGACATTTATACAGTAATCAGTGGCTATTTTTAGTTCTGATCGCTGTATAAATTTCACTGGTCCCAAAAAAGTGTCAAAAGTGTCTGATCTGTCGGCTGCAATGTCACAGTCCCGCTAAAAATCGCAGATTAGCAGCAAGTACTAGTAAAAAATTATAATAACAATAAAAATGCCATAAATCTATTCCCATAGTTTAATTTTGGATATTTATTATAGCAAAAAGTAAAAAATATTGTTTATTTTTGTCCCTCTTTTTTATTGTTTATTGCACAAAAAATAAAAACCGCAGAGGTGATTAAATACCACCAAAAGAAAGCTCTATTTGTGGGAAAACAAGGACGCCAATTTTATTTGGGTACAACGTTGCACGCCAGCGCAATTGTCAGTTAAAGCAACGCAGTGCCGTATCGCAAAAAATGCCCTGGTCTGGAAGGGGGTAAATCCTTCCGGGGCTGAAGTGGTTAAAACACAGTCATATACAAAATGAGGGTAATCTTCATATCTCTACTGATAGGCTGAGGAGGAGGAATGTCTCCTAATTGTTAACTGACGGGATGGCTTCCATTTTATTTTTCTGTCCATTACAGGTAAGTATCACCAGACCCCTTCCAATGCAAGTATATGCAAATATGAATCATAGCTCCACAAACATTTGAACCTGACAATTAAATAAAAGTACATATTTACATTAGGTTTGTTGTAGGCTTAATAGCTAATGCTAACTGGTCATTGGTTCTTTGTGCCATTAAAAAGCTTTTCTTGGAGGGTAGCAGAAAAATGTGTGTGTTTGATAACCATGGACATTCTAAGGGAAGATGAGAGGATTGTGAGTGTGAAAAAGCTTATCTTCTACTCTAAGCTACGCTCTATTTCTGTGGTGTCATTCTTCCTTCCAAATTGTTCTGATTAAATGCATAGACAAATAGAGTTGAGCGAACCTGGACTGTAAAGTTTGGGACCGTACCGGACTTTGGGGTGT
Organism: Glandirana rugosa; assembly: GCA_018402905.1. NCBI lineage: Eukaryota > Metazoa > Chordata > Amphibia > Anura > Ranidae > Glandirana > Glandirana rugosa. The sequence continues at coordinate 219,875 of BLSH010030058.1, forward strand.
CCGTGCCCCGAACCCGGACATTTGCAAAAAAGTCCGGGTTCGGTATTCGGGTATTTTGCGCGCCTTTTCTATAGCTGCAGGGCCACCAAAGCATTTTACTTGTTTGCCCTTAGAAGCCATCACAGCCATGCCTACTAATGGCATGGCTGTGATAGGCTAGTGCATCATGTGACCCAGCCTCTATATGAGCTGGAGTCACGTATGCCGCGTCTCACATCATCTCAGGCTAGTGTAGGGAGAGCACGCTGCTGGCGCTGTGAGGGACAGATTGCCGATCTAATATGATCTCATCCTGCATTACAGACAGGTTCCTGGTGGTGCTGTGAGGGGAAAGCTTAGTGTTCTAAAACCATCTGATACTGGACTAGGTACAGTTTACTGGTGCTGTGAGGGACAGATTATTGTTCTAAAATCATCTCCTAGTGCTATAGGGAGAGGTTCCTGCTGGTGCAGTGAGGGACAGATTATTGTTCTAAAATCATCACATACTGCTAGAGGGAGAGGTTCCTGCTGCTCCTGTGAGGGACAGATTATTGTTCTAAAATCATCTCCTAGTTCTATAGGGAGAGGTTCCTGCTGGTGCTGTAAGGGACAGATTACTGTTCTAAAATCATCACATACTGCTAGAGGGAGAGGTTCCTGCTGGTGCAGTGAGGGATAGATTACTGTTCTAAAATCATCTCCTAGTTCTATAGGGAGAGGTTCCTGCTGGTGCTGTGAGTGACAGAATATTGTTGTAAAATCATCACATATTGCTAGAGGGAGAGGTCCCTGCTGGTGCTGTGAGGGACAGATTATTGTTCTAAAATCATCTATACTGCTATAGGGAGAGATTCCTGCTGGTTCTGTAAGAGACAGATTGTTGTTCTAAAATCATCTCCTAGTTCTATAGGGAGAGGTTCCTGCTGGTGCGGAGAGGGACAGTTTTTTGTTCTAAAATAATCTCCTACTGCTATAGGGAGAGGTTCCTGCTGGTGCTGTAAGGGACAGATTATTGTTCTAAAATAATCTCCTACTGCTATAGGGAGATGTTCCTGCTGGTGCTGTAAGGGACAGATTATTGTTCTAAAATCATCTCCTAGTTCTATAGGAAGAGGTTCCTGCTGGTGCTGTGAGGGACAGATTATTGTTCTCAAATCATCTCCTAGTTTTATAGGGAGAGCTTCCTGCTGGTGCTGTAAGAGACAGATCATTGTTCTAAAATCATCTCCTAGCTCTATAGAGAGAGGTTCCTGCTGGTGCTGTGAGGAACAGATTAGTGTTCTAAAATCATCTCCTAGTTCTATAGGGAGACGTTCCTGCTGGTGCTGAGAGGAACAGATTTTTGTTCTAAAATCATCTCCTACTGCTATAGAGAGAGGTTCCTGCTGGCGCTGTAAGGGACAGATTATTGTTCTAAAATCATCTCCTACTGCTATAGGGAGAGGTTTCTGCTGGTGCTGTAAGGGATAGATTATTGTTCTAAAATCATCTCCTAGTTCTATAGGGAGATGATCCTGCTGGTGCTGTGAGGGACAGATTATTGTTCTCAAATCATCTCTTAGTTTTATAGGGAGAGGTTCCTGCTGGAGCTGTAAGGGACAGATTATTTTTCTAAAATCATCACATACTGCTAGAGGGAGAGGTTTCTGCCGGTGCTGTGAGGGACAGATTTTTGTTCTAAATTCTTCACATACTGCTAGAGGGAGAGGTTCCTGCTGGTGCTGTGAGGGACAGATTATTGTTCTCAAATCATCACATACTGCTATAGGGAGAGGTTCCTGCTGGTTCTGTGAGTGGCAGATTATTGTTCTAAAATCATCTCCTAGTTTTACAGGGAGAGGTTCCTGCTGGTGCTGTGAAGAACAGATTAGTGTTCTAAAATCATCTCCTACTGCTATAGAGAGAGGTTCCTGCTGGTGCTGTAAGGGACAGATTATTGTTTAAAATCATCTCCTACTGCTATAGGAAGAGGTTCCTGCTGGTGCTGTAAGGGACAGGTTATTGTTCCAAAATCATCACATACTGCTAGAGGGAGAGGTTCCTGCTGGTGCTGTGAGGGACAGATTATTGTTCTAAAACCATCTCCTACTGCTATAGGATGAGGTTCCTGCTGCTCCTGTGAGGGACAGATTATTGTTCTAAAATCATCTACTAGTTCTATAGGGAGAGGTTCCTGCTGGTGCTGTGAGGGACAGATTATTAATAACAGAAGAAACACCGCGCTAAAAAGTGTCAAATAAATGTACTAATTAGTATGATATAATGTGAAGCAGCTGCTATAAATAAATAATGCTAAGTAAAATTCACTAAAGTTCATAATAGTAAAAGCAGTGCTAGAATAAAATTATATATCCTGTGTGAATAAATTATTGTGCAAACAAATAATTATGTAACTCGTGCAAAAAGTGCTAGTGCAAAGATTATAGACACAATAGTGCAAAAAAATATATATAGTGCAAAAAATATAAGTCCTTTTCAAATAAACAGCTTCAATTCTTCATACTGCATCCTTCACCACTGTTCACCGCATGCAAGTGCACACATTGGGGGCTCACCAGAACTCAGGATAATAACAGCCTGTTAGTCAGCAAAGGGATCTCATCCCCAATCCGTCTTTAAGGACCAGCACCACAAGGATCCGTTGCTCTCCAATTATGGCAGTCATGGATGACAAGCAAAGAAAACCCTCATAGTGTATCTCTTTAGACCAAGCAGTTTATTTCCAACACAATATGCGCTTACATTAAAATCATAGTACAGTTGCAAGTTCCATTTATACAAGACTCCTACCGACCGGCCATCCCACGCTCCTCTCCTCCAAATCCTAAGCGTACTAGCCGTCTGTACACTGATTCACCTCGGGTTGTCGTGTGCCCACGCTCTGATGCGTTTCGTCACTTCCGACTTGATCACAGGGCTGGCCACACGGCGATTCAAGCCCTCCTATATAGTGGCAATCTAATACCACCAGATGGCATCTCCCGCTAGGTCTCCCGCCCCCTCCGTATACTACATTAACTGAATGGTTCACACCACTATAGGCGCCAACCCACAACAGCATCCGCAACTCCCTATAACAAGGGCGACGGGGTGGACTGGGATCCCCATCCGGAGAGGCCGTGCAGAGTGCGCATATGTCAAGCCTTGTGGTTTAATCATATACATCGCACACTAACATAAAAATAGATCTTTAAAAAACATGAATAATACAGATCATGCATAATATATCTCATAGACCAAAAGGCAATAAAACATCCAACATATATACCGCATTATAAATGGTATAAATATATAAAAATAAAGAGAGATTCAATCGGGTTCATATAACCACCAAGTCCACTATGATTAGTCCAAGCATAGGATCATCCATAAAACTTGTATAAATGGTGACCCTAAACATACCCTTCAATCTAAACACAAAAAATAATTAAAATGCTGCAGTAAAATATACAAAAATATACAAAAACATTAGTTAGTAATTTAAATATTTGAAGAAACTGGAGAAAATTTAAAATGTAAAATATCTATTAAAATCACCTAAAAACCCAGAAGGGGGGTGGATAGCCTAGATGGCTCAGCACAAAGGTCAGCCGTCAACTAGTATCCCCTCTCAGGGGTTCCACCACACCTCCTCAGATACTAAGCCTGTATCAAAATTATATAAAAATAAAATATTATATAAAAATATATACAAAGACTTTATGTATAGAATTAATAAGCAGTTCAATAGGATCATGAGTTACTTATATAGCAATTTAAATCTAGCTCTATATTTAGTCCATTCGGGCAGAAGGTCCCTAAAGGTGTATCCACCGGGTCTCCTTCTTTGAGATTTCCCTAACTTTATTGGATCCTCTCCAGTTAGGTAATAATTTTTCCACACCCCAAAATTGTAAGACAGAAGGGTCCCTTTTGTGGGTCTCCCTAAGATGTGCCGACACGCTGTGGTCTTTAAATCCTCGAATAATATTGGATACATGCTCGCTAATTCTTACTTTTAAAGTGCGTTTAGTTCTTCCAACATACATTAACCCGCAGGGACAGCTTAGAACATACACCACATGCGTGCTGTCGCATGTGATGAATTGTTCTATAGTATGCCATCTATTAGTACTAGTAGACCTGAATGTTGTCCTAGTCCTTACTTCATTTCCTGCGAGATTACATGCCCAACATTTCCCACAGGCCCTAAAGCCTTTCTTATCCGGCCATAGTTGTAGTCCTCCTGTATTAGTGGGGGGATCGAGGATTTTTTCCACTATCCTATCTCCAAAGCTTGGGGCTCTTCTATAAATGAATCCTGGTTTATCTGGTAAGACTGGGCCCAGGGTCTTATCCATTTTTAGGAGATGCCAATGTCCAGCAAAAATTTCCTCAACCTCCCGATATTGTTCATGGTAGTCTGTAACCATATTCCATTCTCGTCTGCTATCAGTCTTTATTTGTTTAGGTTGCTCATTGAGTAAATTCTCCCTCGGAGTATGTAAGACCCTCCTTCTTTCTTTCTCTAACCGCTGGGAGTCATAACCTTTCTGATGAAACTTTTCTTTGATAATTTCCGACTGTTCCATCAAGTGTTGATCGGTAGTGCAGTTCCTTCTATTGCGCTTAAATTGGCCCCTAGGAATATTCTTGAGCCAAGAAGGATGATGTCCACTCATAATAGCTAAATAGCTATTACGGTCTGTCGACTTAAAATACGTTTTGGTTTCTAAAGTCTCATTAACTCTATAAATAGTCACATCTAAAAAATTAATTTCACTTTGGCTACAATGGTGGTCCAGCCTTATGTTGTTGGTGTTATTGTTTAACCCCTTCATAAATTCCTCCAGGGTATCTTCCGGGCCTTCCCATATAAGGATCAAGTCATCTATAAACCTGCGATAAAATCGCAGCTCAGGTCTTCTTTCCTTAAAGATGAACCTATCTTCCCATTCAGCCATAAAGATGTTTGCTAAACTGGAAGCAAATTTAGCTCCCATAGCAACACCACTGCGCTGGGCGTAAAAGGTGTTCTGGAACCAGAAGTAATTATGATTCAAACAGAATTTTTTTTTGCTCCATCGGCATCTCCTCCCTTTTACTCAAAGCCCAGTTCAGGGATAACATTGCATCATCATGGGAAATATTAGTGTACAATGATGCTACATCTACAGTGACTAAAAATGTGGTCAAACCTGTCTTCAGTGTGATACCCTTTAGTGATAACAGGAGATCCTTCGTGTCTCTTAGATATGCCTTAGTAGTGATGACACTCGGTTGTAATGCAAGATCCAGATATTCAGCCAATCTGGCCGTTATCGACCCTATCCCATTCACTATGGGTCGGGGTGGGGGACTCTCCAAGCTTTTGTGAATCTTAGGTAGCGTTTAGATCACAGGTATTCTGCATACACTCGGGACCAAGTATGTGCGTTCTTTCTTGTTGAGTACACCCTTCTTTGCTCCAAGCCCTATCAAATTTTCAATTCACTTCTATATTGATTGGTAGTATCCTTATTAAGCCTTTGGTAGGTATTTCCATCAGATAACATTTCTGTTAGTTGATTAATGCAAAACGATCTATCAAGGACAACTACTCCTCCACCCTTATCCGCTGGCCTGATAATCACATTCTTTTTCGCCTCCAGGCCTTTAATACCATCAGTGATGTGTTTAGGGTTTAACCCTCTCCTAGGAGTTAGCTCTTCTATATCTTTTAGAACCAAACCCCTGAACACATCAATATAATTATTGTTAGTATTTGGGGGGTTCCATGTGGAGTGATTCCTTAAGCCGCTGTCCGAAATTTTCATACCAGCAGAAACATTACTTACAGAAGTAATAGGGTTATTTAGAAGGTATTTCTTTATGTTTATTTTTCTAATGTATTTATGTGTATCAATAAACGCATTCAATTTATTGATAGGCCGTTTTGGGGCACACTTCAATCCTAAATGCAATATATGGACCTCTTGTTCAGTCAGCTCCACTTGACTCAGATTGAACATGCCCTGGCCTTTTATACTCTTCTTCTCTTTTTTCCTTTGGAGCCTCCTTCCGGCTCTACATCCTCTTCTGTAGTTTCTGGATCCCTGTAGTACTCTCTGTCCCCTTGGTACCTGTTGAACGGAGGTCTGTGTCTTCCTCTCCCTCGACCTCTTCCTAAAAAATTATTCACCCTAGGTGTATTCGGGGCATAATCCTCGAGAGGTTGGTAGTAATTATAGGTGTTGGCTGGTGGTTGATTATGGGGTGGGTAATATTGGGGTCTACCCCTCCCTCTCCCCCTATTTTTCACCTCTCTCGATTCACCTCCTTGAGGCCAATAACTATTGTCATAGCTCTTCCCCTCCTGATTGGGGGGACGGGGATTTGGCTGTGTTATTGTTACTCCTTTCTTATTCATCTGTTTTTGGGTCTTTGGAGAATCCAGTTGTGTCTTTTTCTGAGCATTCTGAATCCTCTTGACCTTGGGTGATTTCCTTGGAGTCATTGAACTAGGCACTGGTGCTGCACGTGTCCCTACTTGTTCACCCTCCACTGGGCTTGACTGCCAGGCATACACCCAATTATTAGTAAAATCCCCTAGATCCCTATTGAACTTTTCCACTTTCTTTTTCTGTGTGTCCCTATCTATTTTCTCCAATTTCTTCTTAATGTTATCATTAAATTCCTTAGTGGACTGTTCATTCTTGACGGGCTCTAATTCTGCCTGTAATGATTGAATTTTCTCCTCTATAAGTGCCATTTTCCTTACTTTCCTTTTCAGAATGAGTGCCTGAAGTTCCCTGCCACATTAATTAAAAAACTCCAGCCACTCACCCTGAGAATGGGGGTCATCTAGACCATCCTGGGGAGCTACACCCCATCTTAAACCTCTACTGACTAGGTTCTCCCTAAGATACATCTCTAAAGTGGAGATATCCCACCACGTGCGTATTTGTTTTTCCAGAACATGAGACAGAGCCTTCAAGGCTGATGTGTAATCACCTGTCTCCTGTGGACTGGTGGATTTGCTAAATACCGCTTTCAAATCCACCTGCCTGCAATTAATGAAGGATATTACATCCATTGCTGCAGTGCATATAAATTAGTGTAATTCAGTATAAGCAATTAAACTAAAATATGAAATATATATAACAGAAGAAACACTGCGCTAAAAAGTGTCAAATAAATGTACTTATTAGTATAATATAATGTGAAGCAGCTGCTATAAATAAATAATGCAAAGTAAAATTCACTAAAGTTCATAATAGTAAAAGCAGCGCTAGAATAAAATTATTTATCCTGTGTGAATAAATTCTTGTGCAAACAAATAATTATGCAACTCGTGCAAAAAGTGCTAGTGCAA
>BLSH010030067.1:3740-17320 GCA_018402905.1 Glandirana rugosa
GACATGGGCTTGTTTTAAAGATAATAAAAAAAGAGTGTTTATCTCGAAAGAATACCACCATATATTAGTGACGACCCAAAAATAAAAAAAGTTATATTCACTTTTTCTTCGCTTTCAAAACCTTTTTTTTTGTGAAAAAAAATCAAACATAACTTTTTAAAACGTTTTTTTATTAAAAAGAAGTATTTAAAACCCGCTATTAAATATGACGATGTATAGAAACCATTTTTATTGGGTTTAATCGCCTATAATAAATAAGAGACACTTTCAATATCTCAGGTGTTCGAAGGGTCTCAAGAAATGAGATAGGTGGTCAGTACATCAGGTGTGATCAATTTTCAATGATTTGCACCATAGCTTGTGGACTCTATAACTTTCACAGAGAATAAATAATATCCGCTAATTTGGGTTATTTTTACCAAAGATATGTAGCAGTATAAATTATCGCCCAAAATTTATGAAGAAAAATTATTTTTTTGCAAAATTTTTCAATACAAACTAAAAAAAAGTGTTTTTTTTTCCAAAACTTTCGCTTCTTTTTCACTTATATTGAAAAAAATAAAAACCCAGCAGTGATTATATACCACCATAAGAAAGCTCTATTTGTGAGAAAAAAATAATAGAAATTTTGTTCGGGTACAGTGTAGCATGACTGAGTAATTGTCATTTAAAGTGTGAGAGTGCTGAAAGCTGAAAATTGGTCTGGTAAGGAAGGGGGTGTAAGTGTCCTGTAAGGAAGTGGTTAACTAAACTACTGGATTGCACTGTGCCACTTGGGTTGTGAAGTCGAACTGTTCTGTGATGTTACACGTCGTCAATGATGACATTTTTTCTGTGAAATCAGAGATTTCATATTCCCTGCCACTAGACTCCTGGCTGAAACAGCATATAGAATGCAATGGACAGCAGTCAGTCACATAGGCTAACTTGGAGACATTGGATGGGGGAGTCAACAGGCAGAGTAAGGCTGGGTTCACACTAGTCCAATTCTCAGACCAACATGAGGAGCACAAGTCGCATTACGTCACAAAAACAATGATTCCCTATGAGAGCCGTCTTAACTGGTCCGACTTGTGTTTTTCAAAGACAGACCGACTTTGAAAAAGGTTCCTGTACTACTTTTGTCCGACTTTGATCCTACTTCAGCCCATTGAAAGGCATTGAAGTCGGATCAAAGTTGGATCAGTGTCCTCACTGATCTGACTTTGGCATGCGACTTGTGCTCTGGGGATCATGAAGGGGAACTCCATGCCAAATTAAAAAAAAAACTGGCATGGGGTTCCCCTCCAGGAGCATACCAGGCCCTTTGGTCCCCCCCAAAATCCATACCAGACCCTTATCCGAGCATGCAGCCCGGCAGGCCAGGAAAGGGGGTGGGGACGAGCTGGTGCCCCCCCCCTCCTGGACTGTACCAGGCTGCGTGTCCTCAACATGGGGAGTATGGGTGCTTCGGGGCAAGGGGGCTCTGCGCCCCCCACCGCAAAGCACCTTGTCCCCATGTTGATGAGGACAAGAGCCTCTTCCCGACAACCCTGGCCGGTGGTTGTCGGGGTCTGTGGGTGGGGACTTATCGGAATCTGGAAGCCCCCTTTAACAAGGGGGCCCCCAGATGCCAGCCCCCCAGTATTACATACGTTTTTAAAATATTTTTATTTTCAATATTTTTATTGAGATTTATCACATATACCAAAGTATCTTATGCAAAAGGATTGTCATAAATGTACCAGCCATAGCCATAAAATAAGAACATATGCACAACATTGATGTACATGGAAAAAGGAATGTAGAACAGACATTTAAATCCCTGTGCTAGGCGTGATAGGGATCAAGAGAACAGATTATAGAGTCTATCAAACTTACAAGGAGAGCATCAATATGTAAGATTCATAAACGACAAAAGTAACAACTAAACAGAACAGAGTGAAGGTTGTGACTAAATTAGTGCCCTCCAGTTCAGGTACCGTAAGAAAGGCAAACCCGGTCGAGACCACCTTAAGGTGAGCCCGATTCGGAGACACCTCGGGGAGAGACCCCCAGTCCCCCGGCACCCCTAACGGGAACAAGCTGTGCCAAGAGATGAGGATCCCCCCCACCCCCACCCCACAGCACCGCCCCGGAGAGGCGCAATCTCCACACTTATCCAAGAGTTGTCTCTGCTGGAGCTAAAAAAGAACCACTGTGGATGGTATAACCATCTGTCTTAAGCATACTCTCCCTACCACCTATTGGATCAGGGCTAAGGAGGTAAGCTTAATGAGAAAGATAAAAAGAGGAGATAAATAAGGAAAGGAGAAGAGAAGAGGAGGAAAGTGTTAGAAAGAGTGGGTGAAGTTAGAAAGCTGCTGATTCTGTCATTAGCTTAAAGACCTTGGTTCCCTGGAATGCCAGGGGTTAGAGAAACTCCCACGAAGTTCGCCCATGGTTCCCAAACCATCTCAAATTTGTGCAGATTATCTGTTAGGATGCTAGCTATCCTTTCTTGTGTCATTAGCCAGGATGTCTTCTGGATAGCTGCTTTCAGAGAGACCCGTTCTAGTTTCCACGCCCTCGCTATCGTGATCTTGGCTCCTAACAGTATAAAATGAATTAATTTCCTCCGCAGAACTTTTTTCAGGGGGGGGGCATCATTTTAAGGTCACTCATGCTCCGCCCCTTTGGACAATGTCATGAAGGAGAGGGGCTTAGCCGCAACTCACAATTATTTATTTTAAAGGGGAAAATGGCAGACTTTATTCCAGGCATGTGCTATGTACAGGGTGCAGATTTCAGGCGTGTGCTTTGTACAGGGTGCAGATTCCAGGCGTGTGCTTTGTACAGGGTGCAGATTCCAGGCATGTGCTTTGTACAGGGTGCAGATTCCAGGAGTGTGCTATGTACAGGGTGCAGATTCCAGGCGTGTGCTATGTACAGGGTGCAGATTCCAGGCGTGTGCTATGTACAGGGTGCAGATTCCAGGCGTGTTCTATGTACAGGATGCCGATTCCAGGCGTGTGCTATGTACATGGTGCAGATTCCAGGCGTGTACTATGTACAGGGTGCAGATTCCAGGCATGTGCTATGCCAGTATACATATCCAATCCCCCACACAGAGCTCTCTCCAACCCACAGAAAAGAATTGTCTATAACTCACATTGGCAGGTCAGGCTCCTGGCACAGGCTTCTGCAGGCTCTGCAGGTCAGTGCTGTCTTAACACCGGACGATGGAAAGCCCTGCCGGCTGCCGTCCACAGTGCAATCTTCCTTCCTGTGCCAGGAGCTGGTACATGGAGTGTTCCAGCACCTGCTCACAATCTGCGCAGACACCTTGCGATCCCTGATTCCAGGGGGGGGCACTTGCCCCCCCTTGCCCCTACTTGCGGACGCCCATGAGTGGTGTTTAGTATGCCTCTGTAAGATCTGGAACAAGCTGTTTGCCATTTGTCCAGTTCCCATTCAAACTGAAGATCTGATTCCCAGTTAATCATAAATGCTGCTTTCTTAGTGGGGAGCGTGAGTGCTTCGTAGATGACTGAGATACCACCTTTCTGCAATGATGGCTGACCACACCAGCGTTCATAAGTAGTAAAACTAGGGGGGAGTGGTTTCTCCCTCCAAAGTTTATGAAGGAAATTTGATATTTGGTAAAATCTAAATGTCTCTGAGTTTGGGAGCTCCAGTTTATTTACACAATATCTGAGAGTGATCGGGCCGGTAGCTGTGAAGAAATGACCTATGCGGAACATTCCCTTGTCTAGCCACCATTGAAAGGCTTTAATATTTAATCCCGGGGAAACTCCGGGTTATTAAAGAGGTGCGCTAACGGTCTGACTGAGGACACCAAGGAGGGAATATGTTTGATTTTATCCCAAAGGGCCAGCTCATTAGAGAGTGAAGGGGCCAAAATGGGGGGTCTATCTCTGTGGGGACACCATAGGAGAAAGTCCAATGTGTGCCATGGGGTGGCCTGCCTCTCTATCCGCACCCAGTCCTGCTTCTCCTGACTCGAATAGATAGAAGACAGTTGGGCTAGCCTGGCGGCCTGAAAGTATCTCACTAGATGGGGTAGACCTAGACCTCCCTTTCGCCTATGCAGAAATAGAGTTTGTTGGGGGATCCTATACCCCAAGTTTCCCCAAACGAATTTGAGGATTTTGCTTTGAAAAGAGGAACGTTGATCTTTTCGAATTGGGACTGGCAACGAGCGAAAAAGGTAAAGGAGTCAGGGTAGCAAGGTCATTTTTACTGAATTAACTCTCCCTAGCCATGAGATATCCTGCTTAGACCAATGTTTGAGATCATCCTCAAGCTTGCGATACATCGGAGGATAATTAATACCATATAGGGTTTCGTATTTGGACGTGAGGTTGATCCCTAAGTATTTCATCGAGGTGTCGCTCCACCTGAATTTGAAGTCCATCTTAAGCTTGGCAGTAATCTCAGGAGGTAGAGAGATATTCAGGGCTTGAGACTTAGAATAATTAACCCGGAGCCCCGAAATCTCTGAGAAATTGTCAAGGAGCCGACATAGTAAGGGGATAGAAGACATCGGGGAAGTTATAAACACTAGTAAATCATCAGTAAATAGCCCACATTTATGTTCCTGCTGACCACATAGTACCCCTTTGATACCTTGATTTTCTCTAATGGCTATGGCAAGTGTCTCTATCGCAATAGCGAAGAGCAATGGGGATAATGGGCAGCCCTGCCTGGTGCCTGTTTTAATCGGAAAGGATTTGGAGTAAAGTCCCTGCAACTTAATCATAGCTTGCGGGAAGGAGTAGAGTGCTCCCATCAGACCTAAGAATCTCTCCCCAAATCCCCAATGTTTCAAAAGGGAAAATAAATAAGTCCAAGAGACCGAGTCAAACTCTTTACGTAAGTCTAGGGAGAGCATCATCCCCCTCTGGACCAACCCTCCTGCCCAGTTGGATTGAAGTATGGATACTATATTAATTGCCCTTCTAATTTGGTCGGGACCCTGACGTGCGGGGATGAAACCCACCTAGTCTTTGTCTATATATTTTTTTTTTAATTATCCTTTATTTTTATTTTTCATTAATGTGTACAACATAGACAAAGTTCAATTAAAATACAGAAACATATGAAATTTTATCCCCCTTTACCATCCATCTCTCCTTTCCTCCCCCCCCCCCTCCCCGCTCCCCACCCCCCCATTCACAGCAAGGTTGTGTCATTTCATACTTTTGTCCTCCTCTCTTGACCATCTTCCCCACCTTTCACTTCACAAGTGCCTCCCTAAATCCTGGACCCTTCCACTCTATCCATTTGCCCCAAACTTTTTCGAAAACACTAGCTTTCCCCCTTCCCAGGTACACCATTCTTTCCCTCACAATGGTTGCTTCCACCCTCTCTTGCCAGCTTTTTGAGGACGGTGGATTAACATCCTTCCATTTTGAGGTAATTTGCTTCCTCGCCTGGTATAAACACTTCTCCACTGCCACTCTCTTATACCCCATCCCCTTCCCCCCTTCCAGGTAGCCCAGGATACACAGAATCGGGTCCCCAACCAACGCCACTCCGAGGACCCGGTTGATCTTATCCATAACCTCACTCCAATACCTGTGCAACCTGGGACACCTCCAAATCATATGGGTCAGGTCGCACCCCTGCATCTTGTGCACAGCGCGTCCCGGCGACCCCCGAATTGGGATAGTCTTTTGGGGGTATAAAGGGCCCTATGGAGAATGTTAAGTTGGGTCCAGTTCCGTGGTGCCGAGAAGGTTACCCTGCTCGGCAGGGCCACAATGTCCCTCCACTGACTGTCCGTTAACATTCCCACATCCGCTTCCCACTTTGATTTTATTTCGTTCATTAGGTCCATTCCCTTCTCATCTGGCCCCACCTTTTGGTATATGTCCGAGATTAAACCCTTCTGAGCGGGTGCGTATAAAATCCTCCTCAGGAAGGGAATCTCACACCAGGTTGGTTTCCCCTCTTGTCTGAACTGTACTGAAATAGCGTGCCTCAGCTGCAGATACTGAAAGAATTCTTTATTTGAAATACCGAATTCTTTCCTCAATTCCTGAAAAGTTTTCAGGTCGTTCCCCCCAAATACCTGCCTCAGGTTCATTAGCCCCCTCCTTTTCCAGTTTTGGAATCCTTCCAATTTGGCCAGTTCCGGTAATTTCTCATTATCCCATAATGGTGTAAATTCGCTAAGCCCCTGATATCCCAGTAGGGCTCTAGCCATGCGCCAGATTTTCAATATTAGTGTTCCTAGTGGGCATTGGTTCTGGATCCCAACTGACTCCGCCTCTAGTGCTCCCAACCAGGACAAGTGAGGTGTACAGGCCTGTAGGGGGCACAAACTATAATTTGTGCCAGATGCACTCATCTCCCCTCCCCCTAGTTGTTGGAGCTGGGCTGCCAGAAAATACATCCAGGGGTGTGGAACCCCCAGCCCCCCCTTATTTTTGGGGAGCTGGAGGTACCTTAGCCCAATCCTAGCCCATTTGCCCTTCCATATCAGCTCCCTAAATAGTCTCTCTATTTTGTCTATATATTGACTAATAAATGATGCTAGCCGGTTTGCCATTATTTTAGATAGAATTTTTAAATCATTATTTATGAGGGAAATAGGACGGTAATTGTCTACGTCCTCTGGGTTTTTCTCAGGTTTGGGGATCACGGTGATGTAAGCAGTGTTTAGGTGCATCTCGATAGGGTCCCCTTTCTTTTTAATGTTAAAGAATCACAACATATGAGGGGCCAGTGTTTTGGCGAATGTTTTGTAGTGGGGCCTGAGAAGCAATCGGGTCCGGGGGCTGAACCTTGTTTGAGGTCCCTGACGACCTCCAACACCTCTTCCTCCGAAATTACTCTGTCCATTAAATTTCTATGTTGATCTGAGAGGAGGGGCAGTGGGATGTCGCCAAGAAACCGGTTTACTGTCTCTGCATTCTCGTCTGTCCCCGGGCTATAAAGATTCTCATAGTATTTTTGAAAGGCCCCAATAACTCTGTTGGAATTGGAGGAAGGGGGATTACCGTCCGCCCTAATTTTGGGCATAGAGAGATGCCTTGCCCTGGGGGTAAGTTTCCCAGCCAGATAGGAGCCCATTTTATTAGCCTGAGTATAGAATTTGTTTTTGGACCAGTGGATGGCTTTCTCTGCTCTCGTCGTGAGTGCGAGATTAAGCTCTATTTTTACCTTATCCAGTTTATCTAAAAGTGGTCGTGAAGGGTGAGCCTTGTGTTCTGCTTTAATAGCCGAGAAGGACTCCTCCAGCTTCTTCAAAGCTAATCCTCTCTCCTTTTTGATCCTGGATGCTAACTGGATAAATTTACCTCTAATAAAGGATTTATGAGCAGCCCAGACTAATTCTGCCGAGGTATCATCTGTCACGTTAGTGGAAAAGAAATCTTGGAGGCTTTTATCGATTTCAGCGGTATTTACTGGGTCGGTCAGTAATGACTCATTGAGTCTCCAGTGCGGTCTGGGAAATAATCTGGAGTGGAGGTGAATAGACATCGTCACTAGAGAGTGGTCCGAAAGGGCTGTGTCATAGATATGGGCATCTAAAATGGATGATAGAATATAGAAGGGAGTTATTAGGTGGTCATTTCTCGAATACGAGTTGTGGGGGCTGAAGAAGTGAGTAAAGTCCCTTCTAGAGGGATGCTTATCCCTCCAGACATCTACTAAGTTGTGCGTGTGTAAAAGTTTGGCTATGCGTAAGCTAACTTTAGATGGGTGCATCAGTTGGCTACCTAGGGGTCTAGATTTGTCTAAAGATTGGTTAAAGGCTACATTTGAGTCCCCACCAAAAATTATTGTGCCCTCCAACAAGGGGGAGAGGGCCTCTAACATTTTCTGAAAGAATTTCAACTGACCCTTGTTGGGGGCATAGTACGAAATCAGAGTAATGATTTGCCCATCAATGGTACCTTTTACTAGAATATACCTGCCTTCTGGATCCCTTACATCTGACAACCAGGAGAAGTTACAGTTTTTAGAGAATAGTATTGCTACTCCTTTTGTTTTAGTTTCAGCATTAGGTAAAAAAAAAAACGCGGAAAATAGGGGTGGAAGAAGTTAGGATTAAAACGGACTGGAAAATTAGTTTCCTGGAGCATTAGGATATCTAATTTCAGCCATTTATAATGATCACCAATCTTTTTGCGTTTAATAGGGGAATTAAGTCCCTGAACATTGTGGGTAGCAACCCTAAGAGGGACTTGTGGGAGGTCAGCCATCATTACTAGAGCAGAGGATACTTATGAAAGTGAAGTCACTCACCCTTCCCAGGGAAGGTCTTGAAGCCAGAATACTGATCAGCAACCACTCTAGAAAGAAAGAGGAGAAAAAGAAGGGGAAGAGAGGGAGAAATCAGAAATGACATAAAGTGAAAATTAAACACTGTAAACCATTCTCGACAGATAAGGAGCCCTGAAAAGGGCCATTTTCTCCAACTAAGGGGAATGCGGCCAAGGGGAGAGAAAACATAGAGCCCCTTGGGTACCCTTTTGTAGAGACCAAAAAGTCTGGCTTTTGCCGCCAGACAGCCCATCTCTGATCCGCCTCGAGAGGTCAGAGAGAGAGGGGCAGAGGCGCAAGTGGGCCCTCACCCGCCTAGGGGCCCTGTGAAAGACAAAAAAGAATGTCATGAACAAAACTAAAGTATGACAGTGTATATTCTAGTCCGATAAAAGGTCTTCAAACTGACCCCAAGCCCTAGTCGTCTCCCACTTAGGTAGGAATATTTGTCATCCCGACCGGTCCCGCCCCGCGCAAGCCCCCCTCCCCCCAAAAATGGGGAGCAGGTTGCCTCCACCAGGCAGGGCCCCCAACTGGGGGCCAGGGCCTAAAAGGATGGAACATGCAGTCCAAGGGGCAAAGGAGAACCCTTTAGTGTACCCCACCTTCGACTTTGACTCTTTGATAACGAAAAGTTACTAGTTCAAAACAAACAAATTGTCCGGAAAATACAAAGGTGTAGCCCGACTCCCGGAGCTACAGGGATAAATCATTGGGGTTATACGAACAAGGCTAACTCTAGAAACGAAGAAGGGTCAAAAGTCAGTGAGGGTCCTACGATAGGTTATGGTTATAAAGGACCCATAGATATAACTTGAAGGCTGTGGAGTTGACGTTTCCCCAGATCAGAAGACCTGCAAGTTAGAGGCCAGATAGTTATCTCCTGAGACCCATATCATGGGGGACCATTTTCTTTTGCTCGTTTTGGCTTGGCCTTCTTCCAAAGAGGGGTCCTGGGACTGGTGGGAGACTGTCTCTTAGATGAGCTGGTGTTATTGGAGATGTCCATATCGGATACTTGAGAGAACAATTTTAGGTGGAGGAAAAGTTTTTCTCCCTCCTGTAGAGAAGAGAAAGCATACTCCCTACCTTTGAAAGAAAATTTTACAGCAAATGGAAAGAACCATTTGTATTTGATTTCCTTCTCCATTAACACTGCCAGGAGGGGTTTAAGGGCTCTCCGTTTTTGAATGGTAGATGGTGCAAGATCAGCAAAAATTTTAACCGGGTGCCCCTTGCATAGAATCTTGGCGGAACTTCTGGACTGTTTCATAACCCCTTCCTTTATGGCATAAAAATGGGGCTTGACAATTATGTCTCTCAGGATGCCATCTTTCCGAGGGGGACCCAGAGCTCTGTGGGCCCTGTCCAGTTCCAATCGATGTTTAGGAGTATCCGGTAGTAAGTTGGTGATCAGATTTTGTATTGCGTCCGGGATGTCCTTGATCTCTTCCGGAAGGCCTCTCACTCTGAAATTATATCGTCTAGACCTATTTTCTAGGTCATCGATTCTTGATAGGGCTGTATCTAGCTGGTCCTGTAAGGAGCCTATAAGATCAGAATTCTGATTAGAGGTTGCCGTGGTTGAATCCAGCTTGTTCTCAATTGCTTCAATCCGGTTCCCCAACATTTGAAAGTTCGATTTGATCTCGCCAGTTATAGTGGCAATCGTGTTTGCTAGCCCCCTCTCTAAAAGAGTAGAAAATTTGTGGTAAAGGTCTTCCACTTGTAGGGAGAAGTCATGGCTGGGGGGGGGCTGGGTGAGGCTGGAACCGGGCTGTTAGGACCCAACTGAGGAGAGGAAAGTTCCCCCTGGATTCGGTCTAATAATGATTCAGTTGAGGAGGGGGAAGGCAAGGGGAGCTGATAGTGCCCTCCCTGCAGCCCTGGAGTGAAAGTTAGCATAGCAGGGGAAATCACTGGTCTAGAATCTGGGCGTAAAGAATGTCCAGGGTTCTGCAGAGGGAGGCCATCCGAACGAGAGCTTTCCAAGCCTCCCTAAGCAGCAACTGGAGCATTGGCCATCCCAGTACTCCCCTGCGGTGAGGCCGCGGCAAACAGCAGGCTCGGGTCCTTCTTAGCGGTCGGAGCCGACATGCAGGGGGATGTCGCCCTGCCTTGGGGACCGGGTCTCCCCTCCTAGTTATAATCCGTTGGGCTGGGGAATCAGGCTGGGTTCTAGGGATGGCAGGAAATGTCACAGGCCCACAACTGGGGGCTTATAATTGTATGGTGAGGGGCTGAAAAAAATAGATAAAGTCACTGTATTAGTGAGCTCAATTCCTGATGGTTCCTCAGGAGGCCTGGAAGGCTGCCCTGAGTCTCCGCAAATAAATTTGAAGGAGTCACTGGGGGTCTTGGAGAACAGGGAGCACTTTAGGCCGGAACAGCGTCCATCTTGGTACACCCATCAATCTCTGGTGCTGCTGAGGTGGGCTAGCAGAGGTACTGGGGACAGCCTTTTCCACTGACCTTCTCCTTGGGTGTGCTGACAGGTCGGTTTTGCCTGGAATGACTGCACCTGTGCGGATGCTGTCTTTGAGCTGAGTCCGACTTGTTCGTCAGGCCGCGGCCATCTTTGTACACCCCGCGGCTGCCACGGTGCGGCGGAGAGACTCGTGTGGCCGCCCCTGCACTGCAGTCCTGAGCCTTGGGCTTGCGGGGGGGCTTGGGGGGACGGGCTCCCCTTAAGGATGCCCTCTGAAGTGCCATCTGATGGAGCTTCGGGCCCCATAGGCGGGTGAAGGTGCGGAGCTCCGGGTCAGTCGGCCATCCTGGAGCTCCTGCAGATGCGCACTCTTTTAAAATATTTTATTAAATCAGCTCCGGCGTCTTCTCCCCTCTCCGGTGTCTTCTTTCTTCGGGTCTTTTGCGGGGTCTTCCATCTTCTGAGGGGGTCTTCTTTCTTCTCCTTCTCTGCGGCGTCTTCTGCTCTTTTGCCGGTCTTCTCCGCTGTCCTCTTCCCTCTGTTCTTCCTCTCTTCTTCTTCTTCTTCCCATGTTGACACAACGCAATCTCCTTCACGAATGCCCTCTCCACTGTGTGCTGTGCCTTATATTGGCATGGGGCGGGGCCACCCGCTGACATCACCCGGCAGGCCCCGCCCCTATGATGTCACACCATGGGGTGGGGCTGTGACATCATGGGGCGGGGCCTGACAGATGATGTCAGTGGGTGGCCTCGCCCATGCCAATATAAGTCGCAGCACACAGCGGAGAGGGCATTCGTGAAGGAGATCACGTTGTATCAATATGGGAAGAAGAAGAAGAGAGGAAGAACAGAGGGAAGAGGACAGCGGAGAAGAGAAGGTGCTTTGGGGTGGGGGCGCAGAGCCCCCCCTGCCCCGAAGCACCCATACTCCCCATATTGAGGGCACACGGCCTGGTATGGTCCAGGAGGGGGAGCGCTCGCTCATCCCCACCACCTTTCCTGGCCTGCCGGGCTGCGTGCTCGGATAAGGGTCTGGTATGGATTTTGGGGGGGACCCCACGCCGTTTTTTCAGCGTGGGGGTTCCCCTTAAAACCCATACCAGACCAAAGGGCCTGGTATGCTCTTGGAGGGGGACTACATGCCATTTTTTTTTTTTTAATTTGGCGTGGAGTTCCCCTTCAAGATCCCCAGAGCATAAGGTGCCTAGCATTGTCGGGATCAAAGTCGGATCCCTGTTCACAGACAAACGGTCCGACTTTGACCCTATGTAGGACCGTAAATCGCACAGCAAAGTAGGATCAAAGTCGGACCGTTTTTTTGTTGGATAGTGTGAACCCAGCCTAAAGCTCAAATACCTGGAGGACCAAGCAGCTGCTTTGAGCTGCATTGTGCATGGCCTTACTATAATGCTATACTTGAGGTACTGTTCTTTCTTGCTCCTCATACCTAACATTATTTAACCAACTGTATGGTTATTGCAGCACTTGGGTTGTGTACTTGTTGTGATGTCAGTCACTAAAAGTTTAAAACATGATGTCATGATGACATTTCTGTTCTGAAATTTTAGCTTTTTTCAAGGCAAGGCATCATGCACAGTTGAACAGTGCAGCTGCTCCAGGTGTTACAGCTGTTTTGAGCTATTTCTCTGTTAACTCCCCTCAATGTTAGCCTATGTGTCCAACTGTCTATGGCCAAGCATGCATTGCACACTATATAGGTATTTTCAGGAGTTTAGTGGCAGGGAAGTTTACAGGCAGAAAAAATTCCAAAGGTTTCATTTGGATTTTTTCTTCTGTCTGCCTGCCACTAAACTCCTGAAACACATATAGGGGTTGATTTACTAAAACTGGAGAGTGCAAAAACTGGTGCAGCTGTGCATGGTAGCCAATCAGCTTCTAACCTCAGCTTGTTCAATCAAGCTTTGACAATAAAACCTTGAAGCTGATTGGTTTCTGTGTGGACACATAGCATTGGCTAACAACATGGAGGGGAGTTATCAGGCAGAGAAATGGCTCAAACATCTCAAAAACCATCAGCTGCTTTGAGCTGCATTGTGCATGAGGCTTTACTGGCTCTGCAGTGCTACTGCTGCTAAGTGATAACAGATCCTCCTTTCCATCCTGGAACAAACAATTAATTTGTTCTGTGACTGTCTGTGAAATGCGTTTCTTTCACAAATGTGTACAAAGTTGAACTAGAAGCAAGCACACAAGACATGTTGCTGGTTTTTTTTTTTACAAAATGCTATGTCTTTTTGAGTTTTTGACTGATACTGTTGTAGTGTTCTTGCTCCTCCTCATGCCTAAATTACAGAACTGTATTGCACTTGGTTAGTTGTGAACTTGTGTTGTTTACGTGTCATTGACATTATAAAATGTTCTGTGCAATTTGAGCTTTCAGAACTTTTTGCCAAGCAAATAAAAACATTTTATTTGTTTCATATTGTATTTTGGAGTTACAATTCTTCATATCATAAAAAAAAATAACAGAATTCTTCATTCTCTTTAACCACTTGACAACTGGGCACTTAAACCCCCTTAACAACCAGACCAATTTTCAGCTTTCAGCGCTCTCACACTTTGAATGACAATTACTCAGTCATGCAACACTGTACCCATATGAAATTTGCGTCCTTTTTTTCACACAAATAGAGCTTTCTTTTGGTGGTATTTAATTATCGCTGGGTTTTTTATTTTTTGCGCTATAATTAAAAAAAGACCGAAAATTTTGTAAAAAAATGAATTTTTCTTCGTTTCTGTTATAAAATTTTGCAAATTAGTAATTTTTCTTCATAAATTTTGGCCAAAATTTATACTGCTACCTATCTTTGGTAAAAAAAAAAACTAATTAGTGGATATTATTTGGTCTTTGTGAAAGTTATAGAGTCTGCAAG
>BLSH010030078.1:0-14568 GCA_018402905.1 Glandirana rugosa
GGTAGCCCCTGGAAGTCGCACATCCAGGTGTCTTGGGATGTGCGACTTCCAGGGGCTACCCTGTTCTCTTAAGTGGATAGGTTGTTTCAGCCAATTGGCAGGGGTTTTATTTGGCTCCTTGGTCTGCTGGGAGAGCCTATTTATTCAGGAGGAGTCAAGTGATCGGGGTTCTGTGCCACCTGGATGGCTGTCTGAGTGGACGTGTGTTACAAGGCTCCGGGTTGCTAGGCCAGAAGCCTGAGGCCTATCCCAGGAGCACCTGGTTGCTAGGCTGTCTGAGGCATATCCAGGTTTGAGAGAAGCAGCGCAGAGTTGGGGCTTTCGGCCGGAAGTCCAACCAAGTTGCAGAGGCTCAGCCCAAGGGGAGCCTGTTCGTTGGGTTCAGCTGGATGGGGAACTGAGTGTTCCAGAGGTGAAGGAGAAGCAGTTGCCACATGGGACAACCACTCCTGTTACCAGAGGCAAGTGAGGAACAAGATCAGAGATAAAGGGGACCCAGTCGCCACTAAGGGACACCTACTCCTCTTATCAGAGGCCAGTCCATGGAAGTCTGAAGAAGTACCAGAGCAGCCTTTTTCACTACGGTGTTCACGACGGTGAATAGGTGGGAAAGCTTCAGCAGAGTGCTAAGCCAGGGACCCAGTGGGTTAGCAGGGGTGACGTTTGATGATTATACAGCGGGTTAGCTGTGGAAGAGCTCAGGGGATCCAGTGACATCTGGGATCTTGAACTCCAGTGAGAGACCGGGAGCTCAGTGAGTGAAGATCTACAGTAGAATACTATGAGATGCGAGAGAAGATCTATAACGGATTACTGTGAGTTACGTGTACAGATCTATATTGACTGTTGAAAGTTCAGTTGCCATAGGAGACAGCAGTTCTACAAATACAGCTGTTGCATCTAGCTTAAAGGCCCTCTACCTGTATAGCTGCCTGCCTATTATTTTTGTCGCAGAGTCTGCCAATTGCTATTGCATCTGCCTAACGGTGTCCTGGCCCTAGCCCTCTCTCCACCAGTTCTGTTTAAGAGACAAATCTTTTTTTTCTTGCATTCAAAATGTGACTGGCGCCCATGTTATCAACTTGCCCTACACCCAGCATGCCTCATAACCCATACTGTGAAGAAGGATGTCAGCTCTCCCTAACTCAGGAAATCAGCATTAGGGCCTTTAGGGGTCGGGGACACCGCTACACTATGCTTAATCATGAAAAACTAGTGAACCAATATAGAAAGGTTCCTAAAAAAATATTTTCTTTATGTCAGCCATGTTTAGATGTCCCAGGTCTCGCACCACATCAGTTGGTGCTGAACAGATTTTTGGAGGGATAATACTTTGCAATTTGTTTTCTTTTATTTTTCATTGTTCTTCTTTATTGCAACTCTGTACTGCTGCAAAGTACACTTTAAAGTTGTACATGTGTGATACTTTTCTCAAGGTTAGAGGTTGGTATTTTTTTTCTTTTTGCTGCTTTGTAATTGTTTTAAGTGATTTACTAATTATCCTTACATTGAACATTGTATTGTAAAGGATGTACTTGCTGTCATTTGTCAAAATTATGTTATTTTTTTATTTTTCTACAATAAAGCTTATTTTTTTTTTTATTTAAAAAAACTTGTTTTTTGCTCTTTTGAATTTTGTATTTTCGGATTTTGGTTCTTTCAGGTTTTCATTCTTTCACATTTTCGTTCTTTCTGAAAATTTGTTTTCGTATGCATTCGTCAAAAGAGTCTTTCATTTATTTGGATGCTTCCGAATGAGCGAATATTCCATATTTGGTCCGAAAATGAATTTGTAACAAAACAAATTGCACATGTCTAGTAGTCATGAGTTTCAAGAATTTTTTATAGGATATTATATCAGGGGGAAAGTATGGGGTGCTAGGGAGTTATAGAGAATATAGAGAGGGAGTGGGTGTAGTGCCAATATGCAACGGGCACAGCAGAGTAGAGCAGGTGGAATAAAAAAAGTGGGACTAAATCCCCTTAAATGGGGGTGCAGGCAAAAGTCTGCCAGGGGTTCTAAACCTTCAACAGTCTATCCAAAGTTAATTTTGCCAAATGCATCTCTTTTACTAAAAACTACAAAAACTGCTGAAGAATATATTCAGTAATTCTAGGAGATATTACGGAGGGAACACTTTGCACACTCTAACTAGTAATCCGTGGACTCCTTAGAAAAGTGTACTCTGAGCAAGATAAAGAGGCTCCAAAGGTTAATTCCACTTTAAAATGAGCTTGTTGGGCTAAGAAAGGTCCATAAAGAAACATCAGGAGAGTGGATTATTACCGGCATTAGAAAGGAAAGATTAGCACATAACGCTCTATTATTGGAAGAAACAGACAAGGAAGGCACTTTGATGGACTAAAGCATGCTTTTACCTCTCTGCTCTAATTATAGTGTTAGTCTTCCAATAATATACAATGAAAAACCTTCCTCACATCTATAAATACAAAAATCCAGAGTAACCACTAAGCTAATAGATTTGTCATTCTTTTAAAATAATTTTAATAATAATATATCAATCTGTACAACCCCTTTAAGTGAGCATTTGGTTAGAAATTGGTTGTACAGATTAACCACTTCAGCCCCGGAAGGATTTCACCCTTTAGGACCAGAGCACTTTTTGTGATTCGGCGCTGCGTCGCTTTCACTGACAATTGCGCGGTCGTGCAACGTTGTATCCAAACGAAATTTGCATCTTTTTTCCCCCACAAATAGAGCTTTCTTTTGGAGGTATTTGATCCCCTCTGTGTCATTTCTGATCACCGCTATAAACAAAAAAAAGAGCGACAATTTTTCAAAGAAAACTATTTTTCTTACTTTTTGCTAAAATACAAATCCAAAAATAAAAAAACATTTTTTTTTTCATCGGTTTTAGGCGATTTATATTCTTCCTCATATTTTTGGTAAAAAAAAATGCAGTCAGCGTTTATTGATTGGTTTGCGCAAAAGTTGCTGCGTTTACGAATGATGAGAATTAATTTCAGTTTTTTTTTAAATTTTTTACTAGTAATGGCGCGATCTGCAATTTTTAGCGGTAGTGCGATTTTGCGGCGGACATGTCGGACCATTTTGACACTTTTTTGGGACCATTGGCATTTATACAGCGATCAGTGCTATGAAAATGCACTGATTACTGTGTAAATGCCATTGGCAGTGAAGGGGTTAACCTGGAGGGGGCGCTCTAAGGGTTAACTGTGTTCCCTCAGTGTGTTATAACTGTATGGGGTTGCATTGGCTGGGGGAAGGGAGTGATCGCGGCTTCTATATACAGGAAGCCTGTGATCACACGGACCTCTGTTCTCTCACTGCAGGGGGGCCATCACGGGTAGCTGGCTGGCAGAGATCGATTCTGCCCTACCCTCTCCCTGCCTCCCTGCCCCCCCCCCGGAACACAGTGAGCGTGTGAGTGCGCCTCCGGCGGTGCGCGTGCACTCACAATACTAGTTATCGTGGCCCCCGTCGGGTGACGGCGGTTTTGTGATAACGAGCCACTTTGTCGCTGTCACACTGTGGCAGGCGGTCGGCAAGTGGTCAAAGTACTGTATATCTGAAGCATTTTTTAGAGTAGAGAATGGTTGAAGTCCCTGTCAGGTTTTTTTTTTGTTACCAGATCCGGTGTCCCATTGGGGAAAGTTTGAATCTGATATCACAGTCATTTTCTTGGCTATTAGGCCAGGGGTTGTTTTTTTTTTAATCAGATAACTTTTTACTAATTTTTCCCACATACAAAATAATACATACAAACATATCCAACCACATATGGAGAAAAAAAAAACCCCTCCAAGAACCCCCCCCCCCCTAACAAACTCGCCCCCCTCTGCCCTTCTGTCCCGACTCGGTCAATACTGCAATTCCATTCATTTTTTTCACATTTCTTTCAAATTTTCCTGGATGACCTCTATGTGAAAAAGTATATTTCTCCTTCATTATAGTTTCACTCATCTGTACTTTCCATTCCTCAACTGTCGGTGGATAGGCTATGGATTGTTAAACAAATGGCATGGAGGAGGGGCTGGGCACTGACCTGCGGGACATGTACTAATGCAAAGAACAATAAAAAAGTACACTATATTGTCAAAAGTATTAGGACGCCTGTCTTTACAAGCACATGAACTTTAATGGCATCCCAGTCTTAGTCCGTAGGGTTCAATATTGGGTTGGCCCACCCTTTGCAGCTATAACAGCTTCAACTCTTCTAGGAAGGCCGTCCACAAGGTTTAGGAGTGTCTATGGGAATGTTTGACCATTTTTCCAGAAGAGCATTTTTGAGGTCAGGCACTGATGTTGGAGAGAAGGCCTGGCTCATTAGTCCACTCTAATTCATCCCAAAGATGTTCTATCAGGTTGAGATCAGGACAAGTTCAAGTCCACCCCAAACTTGCTCATCCATTTCTTTATGGACCTTGCTTTGTGCACTGGTCCAAATCATTTGGTGGAGGGGGAATTATGGTGTGGGGTTGTTTTTTAGAGATTTGACTTGGTCCCTTAGTTCCAGTGAATGGAACTGTTAAGGCGTCGGCATACCAAGACATTTTGGACAATTTCTTGCTCCTAACTTTGTGGGAAGTTTGGGGATGGCCCCTTCCTGTTCCAACATGACTGCGCACCAGTGCACAAAGCAAGGTCCATAAAGACATCGATGAGCGAGTTTGGGGGGGAGGAATTTGCTGGCCTGCACAGAGTCCTGACCTCAACCCCATAGAACATCTTTGGGATGAATTAGACCGGAAACTGCGAGCCAGGCCTTCTCATCCAACATCAGTGCCTGGCCTCACAAATGCGCTTCTGGAAGAATGGTCAAACATTCCCATAGACACTTCTAAACCTTGTGGACAGCCTTCCCAGAAGTTGAAGCTGTTATAGCTGCAAAGGGTGGGCCAACTCAACATTGAACCCAACGGACTAAGACTGGGATGTCATTAAAGTTCATGTACGTGTAAAGGCAGGTGTCCCAATACTTTTGACAATATAGTGTAATCTGGCCCAGAAGCAGCGAATTTTAAAAATGGTTAAAGTAAAACATTAAAATACCTAATTAATTTAATTTTTGGATAAAAAAAAATGCCTAATTAATTAAAAAAATAATTCCAGGCATTAGTATACATATACTATTACACTGGTCCAGCTTGAATACCATACCTGGCTAATTACCCTGGAAGCTGGAAATCACTGAAGTAGACACCGCTACTCCAGTGCTCTCCACTTGCTTCTCGGTCCCACACTGAGTGGATGCACTCCTTCTTACTGAACGCAGAAGGTTTGCTGCTCGGCATGGGGGCCCTTCAGAGAATTTTTTTGCATTTCCTGAATGAATGTTAAGCATTTTCTGATTGGATGAAGCAGAGAGGCAGGGTAGTGATGCCATTCTCTGAATGGGGCCTGAGCTGAGTGGCCAACTTCCTATGTTCACAATATATCAAGCTCAGCATGGGACATAAAAGCAAGTGGAGATTATTGAAGTAGTGGTGTCTACTTCAGTAATTTCCAGTTTCATCAGACATTGGCCAGGTATGGTATATGCATAGTTACATCAGTCCAAGCTGGACCAATGTAATTATGTATGATATAGCCATGCCTGAAATTATTCTTTAACCACTTCCTTACTGGGCACTCCTCCTGCCCGGACCAATTTTCAGTTTTCAGCGCTGTCACTGACAATTGCGTGGTCATGCGACTCTGTACCCAAACAAAATTGGCGTTCTTTTTTTTTCCCACAAATAGAGCTTTCTTTTGGTGGTATTTGAACACCTCTGCGGTTTTAATTTTTTGAGCTATAAACAAATAAAGAGCAACGATTTTGAAAAAGAAAATTTTTTACTTTTTGTTATAATAAATATCCAAAAATAAAAAAACAAATGTATTCGTCAGTTTAGGCCAATATATATTCTTCTACATATTTTTGGTAAATAAAAAAAAATCGCAACTGGGGTGTATTGATTGGGTTGCGCAAAAGTTATAGTGCCTACAAACTATGGACATTGGTTTATGGCGTTTTTATTTATTTTTATTTTTTTACTAGTAATGGTGGTGATCTGCGATTTTTATTGGGACTGCGATATTGCGGCGGACATGTCGGACGTTTTTGACACTTTTTTTGGGACCAATGACATTTATACAGCGATCAGATCTAAAAATAGACACTGATTACTGTATAAATGTCATTGGCAGGGAAGGGGTTAACACTAAGAGGGCAGTGAAGGGGTTAAATGTGTTCCCTGGGTGTGTTCTAACTGTGGGGGGGGGGGCGAGGTTGGCAGGGGCATGACAGATCTAACTGATCCCAGTGACAGGATCAGTAGATCTGGCATGCCCCCCCCTCACAGAATGGGGAACCGCCATGTTTACATCAGCGGTTCCCTGTTTTGGCTCTCAGTGAGGAGATTGCGGGTCTCCAGCGGACATCGGGTCCGCCCGACCCGCGGGCACGCTCACGAGGGAGCGCGCCCAGCACGAGCCAAATGGGAGGACGTCTACTGACGGCCTCCCGGCATTTTAGAGCCGCGCTGTAGCCGTCATTCGGCTATGGCGCGGACAGGAAGTGGTTAAATAAACAACTTGGGGGTACCCTAAACCCATATCTGCAGTGACACATCTGTACATTGTATATAACTTACTACATCAACACTGACAGCCACAAAGAAAAAAATGCTATTCGAATGCCTGTAAACAACAGCTCCCTGCCAGATTGTTTTTCTCTGTAAAAAAAAAAAAAAGCAGCGGGGAACCCTCCAAATTACATACCAAACCTTTAAGGGTATTGTAAAAATTGTGGAGTAAATTTTGGGGGTCCCCATGCCTGAAAAAAAAAAAAGAAGCCATCAGTGAAACGCCAATTTATAAGTATTTTTTACATTTGTAATTTATGTAAATACATTGTGAATCACATTGTCCAGCCATCCAAATCCTCATCACTCCTGATGGATGGCATCTGCCGAAAAACCTGACAACCCTCACATGACATCAGAAACTTGCTGAATGGCAGCTCCCCAAGCTGTCATCTGCAATGTAAGGAAAGCGTCGGGGATAGTGATGACATCATTGCCAAAATATGGATATTGACCACGGCCAATGATGTTACCCCTCATTGTTTAAGTGACGGGATTCACAGACCAGTAAGCAAATGGAGCCATGTGACATCAGTGGCTGCTAAAGACAGCTATTACAGCCTTAGCAACGTGATTCTTGGCCATGCAAGTGAGTGGGCCAAGTAACATCAATGGTTGCAGGCACCCACTGTTCCATAACAACCATTGATAGCAGGAAGCTGTCACATTTGTCCACATGGAAAGCCCTAAACTTATGTTTGGACCAAACATTCAGCCTTGCTTTGTGCACTCGTGTGCAGTCATGTTGGAACAGGAAGGGGCCATCCCCCAAACTGTTTCCACAGAGTTACTAGAGCATAAAATTGTCCAAAATGTCTTGGTATGCTGACGCCTTAGGAGTTCCCTTCACTGGAACTAAGGGGCCAAGCCCAACCCCTGAAAAACAACCCCACACCACAATCCCCCTCCACCAAATGATTTGGACCAGTGCACAAAGCAAGGTCCATAAAGACATGGATGAGCGAGTTTGGGGTGAAGGAATTGACTGGCCTGCATAGAGTCCTGACCTCAACACGATAGAACATCTTTGGGATGAATTAGAGCAGAGACTGTGAGCCAGGCCTTCTCATCCACATGACCTGAGCTCACAAATGCCCTTCTGGAATAATGGTCAAACATTCCCATAGACACACTCCTAAACCTTCCCAGAAGAGTTGAAGCTGTTATAGCTGCAACAGGTGGGCCACCTCAATATTGAACTCTACTGACTAAGACTAGGATAACATTAAAGTTCATGTGCATGTAAAGGCAGGTGTCCCAATACTTTTGGTAATATAGTGTATGTCTGATTCTTGCATTTCACATTACATTCTGTGGTTTCTTCTGCTGGTTGCTAGGTTCCCTGCAGAGCTATAATAACCTAGTGAACAGTGGTTCGATTCTCGGCCAGTTCAGCAGGAACCGGCCAAGATTTGAACCGCTAATGGGCAGCCTGAATGCACCAACTTGATCGACTGCCAGATTCTCTATAACAGCCGCTAGTGATAAACACTGTCTTCTCCTGGAAGGGATGGCTTCCCCTGCCCGCCCCCATCCCCCCACCGGGAGATGTTAATGGCCTGGCAGGAGGGATTCCTGCATCAATACTGTCTGTGTTGATGGGGTATCGAGCAAATTTCTTTCCTGCATCCTGTGGTCGCAGGAAAGAAATTCACTCCATGTGTAGCTGGCCTTAAGGAGAGTGAAGATAGGAGTCACAAGCAATGAGATTGATGGTCAAAGACTGCTTTTTTCTTTCTTTATATTTTTTTTTGGGTTGACATTTTCCCATTAAAAACAGGAGCCACTTGGGGAGGTATGAGATGTTCTCATTTAGCAATGACTTCCACAGATGGAACTGCACTGCACACTGTCAAATCCCCATTAGGGCGTATTTTCCATTACTAAAGCCTTGTACACACAAGCTTATGGTTGGTCAAGCGAACGTCCAACTTTTGTCCAAATTGGACGTTGGAGGTTTGGTCTAGCGTACTAATGTGA
The DNA here is from genome assembly GCA_018402905.1 of Glandirana rugosa. Lineage (NCBI taxonomy): Eukaryota > Metazoa > Chordata > Amphibia > Anura > Ranidae > Glandirana > Glandirana rugosa. Next base: position 8,590 of record BLSH010030078.1, read on the forward strand.
ATCAAGTAATCGGCCAACAAAGCCGAACGTAGTGACGTGTTACGAGTGTATAACGAGAAAGTTAAGGTGAATGTAATTTGTGAATTACAAACACAGGTTACACGACCAAACACTTCCTGTATTCCGAGCATACATGCTTGCACTTCCAAATTTTGGTTGGTAAACTTCTGTACACGCGAGCCAACAATCGGTCAACTCCTTGTTGGCCAACACAAGTTTTCTAGTCTCGACGATTGGAAATCGGCTGTAGAAACGTGCGTACACACGATCGGATTTTTGGCCAACAGGTTGTTGGACGACTGTTGTTGACCAGCCATCGGACCTTGTGTAACAGGCCTTAAGTCATCTCTAAATTAAAGCTCTGTGCAACAGTTTGAGCTGGCTATGGGATACTACAAACAGTCTTGATGATGGTTTTGATGGGGACAGGTTTGCTTTAATATATGCGGCAAACAAATTTTGTCTTATATATTTAATTATCCGTGTCTTATATATTTAATTATCCGTAAATATACATATTATTCCCCAAGAAGTCATTTAAAGTCATGTATTTTATATTTGGATCATAAATGTCACATTGCTTATTAGCTTAAATTTATGAACTCAGTTCTTCACCGCTAGATAATTTTGGCAACTACGTAGACTGTTATATGGCGAAGCCCGCCTGGAGCTGTGATAATACATAAATAAACAGAAAATAATTGCCAATTTATTTAATAGATGAATGATTTATATGATCTCTGTCAGGAGAAAAAAAGAAAATCTGCAAAAAAGTTTCCATAACACAAACGAAAGTTTAAACTCAGTTGTATTGTTGCTGTATAATAATATATTTTATGAAATGTTATGAAGATTTTTTTTATACATAGGATAGGTAATGACCCTGGAATTTGGTCAAGGTAATAAAGTATATCTAAAGCCAAAGCTTATTTCATTTTGGAAAAGAGTTTGGAATGAATATAACTCTGGCCCAGATGACAATTAAGTTTACTTTAAAGTGGGAAGTAAACTTCCATCTTTTGCTTTTACCTATAATAAGGCTTACCTATAGGCAGGGGCATTGCTAGGTGGGAAAAAGAACAGGGGCTCCAGCCCAAAGAAATATGGCTAGCAAAGCGCACTGCAGCGAAAATGGGGCATGGTCTAAACTAAATAGTGGACGTGGCTTAAAAGGGCGTAGCTTAAGGGGGTGTGGCTCGAGTCTGAGGTGAACGAGGGATGGAGGAAGGAAGAAAGAAAGGGAGGGAAGGAGAGAGAAGAGAAGGAAGTAAAGAAAGAAAGAGGGATGGAGGGACAGTAGGATCCTACACCACAATAGCAATATGTGTATTCCAGAAAGTTTAACAATCAGCAGATAAAGATACTCCAAACACCTGGTGTTGGCACTTCAATCACCCTGACACCATGGTTGTTATGGTGTCAGGATGATTGAAGCTCATTATTTCTGTCATTACATTGTAATATAAAATGAAATAGTTCAACTCACCATATGCCATCAGGTGTCCCCAGCGGAGTCCCTCCTTCCATTAGGTGTCCCCAGTGGAGTTCCTCCTTCCATCAGGTGCCCCCCAGTGGAGTCCCTCCTTACATCACAGGTGCCCCCAGCGGAGGGCCTCCTTACATCACAGGTGCCCCCAGCGGAGTGCCTCCTTACATCACAGGTGTCCCCAGCAGAGTGCCTCCTTACATCACAGGTGTCCCCAGCAGAGTGCCTCCTTACATTACAGGTGTCCCCAGCAGAGTGCCTCCTTACATCACAGGTGCCCCAGCGGAGTGCCTCCTTACATCACAGGTGTCCCCAGCAGAGTGCCTCCTTACATCACAGGTGCCCCCAGCGGAGTGCCTCCTTACATCACAGGTGCCCCCAGTGGAGTTTCTCCTTAAATCACAGGTGCCCCCAGTGGAGTTCCTCTAACATCACATGTACCCCCAGCGGAGTTCTTCCTTACATCAGAGTTGCCCCAGCGGAGTGCCTCCTTACATCACAGTAGAGAGGTGATGTGGGGGGCAGTGAGAGATGTCATCTCTCTGCTCCCCGCCACACCTCCGACATTGCAGGGGCCAGGATGTGAGGACGAAAGAGCAGTGATGCGGGATGGGCAGAGAGAGATGATGTCATCTCTGCTCGTCCGTCCCGCTCGCTCGCTTCTCATCCTCTGGCTGTCTGCGGCTCTGTCAAGCCGCCCGCTCGCGGCTCTGTCAAGCCGCCCGCTCGCGGCTCTGTCAAGCCATGCTCTCATGTTAGGGACCCCAATGGACACTCGGGGCTATGGAGATTAGATCCGGGGCTGTTTCCTCGATAGCCACACCCTGTCAACACTCCTGCCTATAGGTAGTGTAAATAACTCCTAAACATGCACCGTTTAGGAGATATTTAGTGTACGTGCAGCCAGTGACATCACTGGTGCATGTGCTCCGAAAGAGCGGCCACCCGTGCCATTTATTCAGAGCCCCATGCTGTAAACGGTGGCTCCCGCACACATGCGCGGGAGTGACGTCATCGCGGCTATGGCCAGCCACAGAGCTGGAGTTTGTGAACACAGAAGCAAGGATCAGACAACTCAAAAACAGTATATTAATTGTATGTTGAACCCAGCATGCACCGTTTGGTGACGTCACATGGGGCGGTGCCACCAGGTGATGTCACCAGGTGGCTCTGCCCCTTACCTATTTAAGAACTGTCAGATGGCAGAGCAGGCACACGGTGGTTAGCCTTCGTTGTGGGTCGAGCATTTTTTTTTCTTTTTAAGGGTCCGGTGGTGGTGTTGTCATAGTGATTGGCGGTGGATCTACATCAAGGGACATTGTTTTTTTATTTTAATAAAGAAATTGTCAAAAACTGTGTGTAGTTTTATTTCTTTTGACACTTTTTTGGTGTATGGGTATAGCTATTGTGGCATGGGGGTCTTTTGCTCTCCTGGTAGATGCGTTCACGACAGCCAGGATCTCTGTTTGAGGGCATGGCAGCCCATGTTTATTAAACAGAAGTTCAAGAAAACAAAAATCAAAGGGGTTTCCCTCGCAGGGGTTTTCACTATCAACATCAAGTTATGATAGGTTCAGCCTCCTGGCTTACACATACAACAGTGGGCCTTCCACTTCAGGCTTGCATCTGTCTCCTACAGACCACTCCCTTCTCAGCACTGTCCACATAGACAACAGCTTCTCGCTGCTCTGACCCCCAGGCTTGGGTCTCTGGCAACTTCAGTGCACACCTGCACTCTCGGGCTTGCCCCTTGCAAGCCTGGACTCCTCGGGAGGGTGGAGCCCAGAACCATGGTCCTGACCCTCCCATAAGGCCCACACACACCTGGACAATCAGTGTGCTGGCTATCCCTAAATCTTGGTACCAGGATTGGAGATTTCGTCCCTCCCAGATCACTGAGAAATCTCCAAACTCCAGGCTCCCAACTGGATCTACCAAGCCTGGAAGAAACTGCCCAAAAGGGATTCTTCCATGTCATATAGTCCTGGAGCCTGTCAACCTGCCTGGTTGACAATCCTGGGGACCGCACACCATGACAGGGAACCACCCTATCACACTATGTATCTACAGGGTGGGCCATTTATATGGATACACCTTAATAAAATGGGAATGGTTGGTGATATTAACTTCCTGTTTGTGGCACATTAGTATATGTGAGGGGGGAAACTTTTCAAGATGGGTGGTGACCATGGCGGCCATTTTGAAGTCGGCCATTTTGAATCTAACTTTTGTTTTTTCAATAGGAAGAGGGTCATGTGACACATCAAACTTATTGGGAATTTCACAAGAAAAACAATGGTGTGCTTGGTTTTAACTTTATTCTTTCATGAGTTATTTACAAGTTTCTGACCACTTATAAAATGTGTTCAATGTGCTACCCATTGTGTTGGATTGTCAATGCAACCCTCTTCTTCCACTCTTCACACACTGATAGCAACACCGCAGGAGAAATGCTAACACAGGCTTCCAGTATCCATAGTTTCAGGTGCTGCACATCTTGTATCTTCACAGCATAGACAATTGCCTTTAGATGACCCCAGATCGGGAGACCTTGGGGGCCATTCAACTGGCCCACGGCGACCAATCCACTTTCCAGGAAACTGTTCATCTAGGAATGCTCGGACCTGACCCCCATAATGTGGTGGTGCACCATCTTGCTGGAATAATATTATGGGTGTCAGGTCTGAGGATTCCTAGATGAACAGTTTCCTGGAAAGTGGATTGGTCGTCGTGGGCCAGTTGAATGACCCCCAAGGTCTCCCGATCTGACCCCCTTAGACTTTTATCTTTGGGGTCATCTGAAGGCAATTGTCTATGCTGTGAAGATATGAGATGTGCAGCACCTGAAACTACGGATACTGGAAGCCTGTGCTAGCATTTCTCCTGCGGTGTTGCTAACAGTGTGTGAAGAGTGGGAGAAGAGGGTTGCATTGACAATCCAACACAATGGGCAGCACATTGAACACATTTTATAAGTGGTCAGAAACTTGTAAATAACTCATGAAAGAATAAAGTTACGTTAAAACCAAGCACACCATTGTTTTTCTTGTGAAATTCCCAATAAGTTTGATGTGTCACATGACCCTCTGCCTATTGAAAAAACAAAAGTTGTATTCAAAATGGCCGACTTCAAAATGGCTGCCATGGTCACCACCCATCTTGAAAAGTTTCCCCCTCACATATACTAATGTGCCACAAACAGGAAGTTTATATCACCAACCACTCCCATTTTATTAAGGTGTATCCATATAAATGGCCCACCCTGTACTTCATAGTCATTCACATAGGTGGGGCCTGGATATGAAGACTTCCAGATTCCCGATAAGCCCCCTGCCCGGAGACCCCCACAACCACAGCCCAGGGTTGTCGGGAATAGACCCTTGCCCCATCAACATGGGGACAAGGTGCTTTGGGGTGGGGGGGCACTCGCTTGTCCCCCCCTTTCCTTACCTGCTGGGCTGCATGCTCAGATAAGGGTCTGGTGTGGATTTTGTGAGGAGCACCATGCCGTTTTTCTAACATTTATGTATTGCCGGCAATGGTATTGCATTGCCGGCAATTTAAATGTAATTTTTTTTCTTTATAAATGTCAGTTTTGCTGCAGCAGGTTCTATAAATGGTATAGATGTGCCAAATTACAGACAGACTAAGAGGACCCCCCAGGCACTATATTTAGAGGAATTTTTATTGTTTCACTTTAAGCATCATTAAAATCACTGCTCCTGTAAAAAAAGATCTTTTTTTTTTTTTTAAATGGTGCATTGATACATGTCCACCAGGGCAGTACCCAGGCCCCATACCCTTTTTATGGCCAATAACTTGCATATAAGCCTTCAAAATGGGAACTTTTGATTTTTCACGTTCAGGTCCCATAGACTTTAATAGAGTTTGTGGCTCAGGTCTGAACTTTTTACATGTTCTGGAGTTCTGGTGCTTACCAAACAGGCGGGTGTCTGGCCCAACTCTACTCAGCACATGGTCAATATGTCAGGACATTGATATTTGAACAACTAATGCTCATGCACATACTCGTGCAGCTAAAGCATGTGCACATGTGCCAGAACCCAGATGGACTGTGCTAACTGGTGTGCACTGACATGCCGGCCCACCTGTGTGCACCAGCACGCACATTGACCCACGACCACGCATGCCCAATCCTGGGAATGGCCCCAAACAGCCTTTTTAAAGGAGACCCTTATGTGCGCTAATCTCTGGATGTTCTTGAGCTCCCCTATGACCTGTGCTCCTGAGCTCCTGTTCCTGCTGGCTGACCTTCTGTTGCTTACCTGGCAGGTTCCTGACCTTGTACTGTGAATTCTGAGTCCCGACCTCAGCTTGTCTCTATCCATGCTATGCTGTCTCCAGTGCTGACCTTGACTCACCTCTTGACTAGTGTTGAGCGAACCCGGACTGTAACGTTCGGGTCCGTACCGAACTTTCGGGTGTCCGGGGCACGGACCCGGACCCGGACATTTCAAAAATCGTTCGGGTTC
>BLSH010030124.1:12298-28837 GCA_018402905.1 Glandirana rugosa
GTCCATGAGCTTATGAGACTACCCGTCCACTGTCCATGAGCCCATGAGACTACCCGTCCACTGTCCATGAGACTACCAGACCACTGTCCATGAGCCCATGAGACTACCAGACCACTCTGAGTACCCGAGTACCTGTCACCAACCCATTAAAGTACCCGAGTACCTGTCACCAGACCATCAGAGTACCCGAGTACCTGTCACCAGACCATCAGAGTACCTGTCACCTGCCCATCAGAGTACCCGAGTACCTGTCACCTGCCCATCAGAGTATTCGAGTACCTGTCACCTGCCCATCAGAGTACCCGAGTACCTGTCACCTGCCCATCAGAGTACCCGAGTACCTGTCACCTGCCCATCAGAGTATTCGAGTACTTGTCACCTGTCCATCAGAGTACCCGAGTACCTGTCACCTGCCCATCAGAGTACCCGAGTACCTGTCACCTGCCCATCAGAGTATTCGAGTACCTGTCACCTGTCCATCAGAGTACCCGAGTACCTGTCACCTGCCCATCAGAGTACCTGTCACCTGCCCATCAGCGTACCCGAGTACCTGTCACCTGCTCATCAGAGTACCCGAGTACCTGTCACCTGCACATAAGAGAACCTGAGTACCTGTCACCTGCCCAACCGAGTACCCAAGTACCTGTCACCTGCCCACCTGAGTACCCGAGTACCTGTCACCTGAGTACCTGAGTACCTGTCACCTGCCCTTCAGATTACCAGAGTACCTGTCACCAACCCATCAGAGTACCCAAGTACCTATCTGCAGCCCATCAGAATACCTGAGTACCTATCTGCAGCCCATTAGAGTACTCGAGTACCTATCTGCAGCCCATGCCTCATAGAATATACCTCGGGTGTTTGCTTTCCAAAATGGGGTCATTTTGGGGGTAATTCCACTGTCCTGGTGCCCCGGGGCCTTCAAAAGTGTGATAGGTATGAATGAAATTTTAGGTGTAATTTATGCTCCTAGAACGCCTGACGGTGCTCCCTGCATGTTGGACCTCTCTATGTGGCCAGGCTGTGAAAAAGTCTCACACATGTGGTATCGCCATACTCGGGGACAGTAGCAGAATGTATTTTGGGGTGTAATTGGAAGTATGAATATGCTGTGTGTGAGAAATAACTTGTTGTTATGACAATTTTGTGCAAAAAAAAAACAATTTCTTAATTTTCCTAGGGATTGTGGGAAAAAAGTACAACTTCAAAAAACTCGCCATGCCTCTTGCTAAATACCCTGGAATGTCTACTTTTCAAAATGGGGTAATTTGGGGGGTATTTGTACTTTTCTGACATTTCAGGGCCTCAAGAAATGAGATCGGCCGTCAGTACATCAGGTGTGATCAATATTCAGTGATTGGCACCATAGATTGCATACTCTATAACTTTCACACAGACCAAATAATATTCACTAATTTGGGTTATTTTCTACCAAAGATGGGGAGCAGTGGAGGTTTTGGCCCAAATTTATGAACAAAAATTACTTGCAAAATTTTATCACAGAAAGTAAAAAAAGTGTTTTTTTTTTTCAAACTTTTCGCACTTTTTTCCCTTACGTCGCAAAAAATAAAAAACCCAGAGGTTCTTAACCCCTTCAGCCCCGGAAGGATTTCCAGCTTTAGGACCGGAGCACTTTTTGCGATTCGGCGCTGCGTCGCTTTAACTGACAATTGCGCGGTCGTGCGGCGTTGTACCCAAACTAAATTTGCGCCCTTTTTTTCCCACAAATAGAGCTTTCTTTTGGTGGTATTTGATCATCGCTGCATCATTTCTGATCGCCGCTATAAACAAAAGAAGAGCGACAATTTTGCAAAAAAAAAAAACTAATTTCTTACTTTTTGATAAAATACAAATCCAAAAAAATATATAAAAAAACATTTTTTTCATCAGTTTTGGCCGATTTATATTCTTCCTCATATTTTTGGTAAAAAAAATCACAATCGGCGTTTATTGATTGGTTTGCGCAAAATTTGCCGCGTTTACGGATGATGAGAATTCATTTCTGTTTTTTTTTATTTTTTACTAATAATGGCGGCAATCTGCGATTTTTAGCGGTACTGCGATATTGCAGCGGACATGTCAAACACTTTTGACACTTTTTTGGGACCATTGGCATTTATACAGCGATCAGTGCTATAAAAATGCACTGATTACTGTGTAAATGCCATTGGCAGTGAAGGGGTTAACCTGCAGGGGGCGCTCTAAGGGGTAACTGTGTTCCCTGGGCGTGTTCTAACTGTGGGGGGACTGCCCTAGCTGGGGAAAGGGGATGATCACGGCTTCCATATACAGGAAGGCTGTGATCACAGCCCTTCCCCCTCTATGAGAACGGAGATCTGCGTTTACATACACGGACCTCCGTTCTCTCACTGCGGGGGGGCCAACGCGGGTAGCCGGCGGAGATAGAGTCCCCCCTACCCGCTCCCTGGCCTCCCCCGAACACCTCCGGCGGCGCGCGCTCACAATATTCGTTATCGCGGCCGCTGTCAGGTGACGGCGTTTCGAGATAACGAGCCACCTTGCCGCCGTCACGCTGCGGCGGGCGGTCGGCAAGTGGTTAAATACCACCAAAAGAAAGCTCTGTTTGTGTGAAAAAAATGATAAAAAGTTTGTTTGGGTGCAGTGTAGCCTGAGAGAGTAATTGTCATTCAAAGTGTGAGAGCGCTGAAAGCGGGGCAGGAAGGGGGTATAAACGTCCGGTATTGAAGGGGTTAAATGAAAATCGTACGATCTGGTATCATATGAGGAAATTTTTTGCGTTTGTCCGATTGAATAATATCGGATGAACTGTCATGATCGGCTCTCGAAAGCTCTGTACTAACGATCCGATTATCATACGATCGATTTGAAAGCGGTATTTTTCATCTGATTTTCGGATCGTGTGTGCGGGGCCATTGGTGAGCCAGGGTGTCTCAGAAGAAAAGATGGGCTGAGGTTCACCAATGAAAATAGCTTACATTCTGTAACCCAGTACTTGTGTAACGCTTCGGCATAGCCAGGGGAGGGCTGGAAGCCTTACGCCTGGGGGGCAAGTCCAGTCAAGTGGCCCATTGAACCACCGAATCAGCTCACCATCCATGCCCACCTGGTTTTAGAAGAGATATTGATGTTATGAAGCAAGACAAATATGATACAATGTGGTAACATCATTTATTGTTAATAGCAACAAAGGAGGTTTAACAAAAATAATGCAGCAATGCAGCTCATCAGTGCCCACCAAATGCAACCTGATCAGTGCCCATCAATGCAGGCTTGCCAGTGCCCATCAGCACAGCCGGCCCTGGGTGCCCCCCTTTGCCTGCAGTTAGTTGGTAGGTGAGCCCCTGGCCCCTGCTTCCTTCCTCCACATGAAGAAAAAAGTGTGAGTGGTCAGCGGCCTTCGGCCATTTTGAATGTAAGGTAGGGTGGCCTGGGGGGCAATTGCCACCATGGGCGTCCACAGAAATTTTTTCAGGGGGGGCATCATTTTAAGGTCACCCATGCTATGCCGCTTTTTTATATCACATTATCGCGGTCAGAGACTGCAGACATAGTACAGGAGATGGTCAGAGACTGCAGACATGGTACAGGAGACGGTCAAAGACTACAGACATAGTACAGGAGACGGTCAGAGACTGCAGACATAGTACAGGAGACGGTCAGAGACTACAGACATAGTACAGGAGACGGTCAAAGACTACAGACATAATACAGGAGATGGTCAGAGACTGCAGACATGGTACAGGAGATGGTCAGAGACTGCAGCCATGGTACAGGAGATGGTCAGAGACTGCGGACATGGTACATGAGATGGTCAAAGACTGCGGACATACTACAGGAGATGGTCAGAGACTGCAGACATGGTACAGGAGATGGTCAAAGACTGCGGACATACTACAGGAAATGGTCAGAGACTGCAGACATAATACAGGAGACGGTCAGAGACTGCAGACATGGTACAGGAGACGGTCAAAGACTGCGGACATACTACAGGAGATGGTCAGAGACTGCAGACATAATACAGGAGATGGTCAGAGACTGCAGACATGGTACAGGAGATGGTCAAAGACTGCGGACATACTACAGGAGATGGTCAGAGACTGCAGACATAGTACAGGAGATGGTCAGAGACTGCAGACATGGTACAGGAGACGGTCAAAGACTACAGACATAGTACAGGAGACGGTCAGAGACTGCAGACATTGTACAGGAGACGGTCAGAGACTACAGACATAGTACAGGAGACGGTCAAAGACTACAGACATGGTACAGGAGATGGTCAAAGACTATAGACATAATACAGGAGATGGTCAGAGACTGTGGACATACTACAGGAGACGGTCAGAGACTACAGACATAGTACAGGAGACGGTCAAAGACTACAGACATAGTACAGGAGACGGTCAGAGACTACAGACATAGTACAGGAGACGGTCAGAGACTGCAGACATAGTACAGGAGACGGTCAAAGACTATAGACATAGTACAGGAGATGGTCAGAGACTGTGGACATACTACAGGAGACGGTCAGAGACTACAGACATAGTACAGGAGACGGTCAAAGACTACAGACATAGTACAGGAGACGGTCAGAGACTGCAGACATGGTACAGGAGACGGTCAAAGACTACAGACATAATACAGGAGACAGTCAGAGACTGTGGACATACTACAGGAGACGTTCAGAGACTGCAGACATAATACAGGAGACGTTCAGAGACTGCAGACATAATACAGGAGACGTTCAGAGACTGCAGACATAGTACAGGAGATGGTCAGAGACTGCAGACATGGTACAGGAGATGGTCAGAGACTGCAGACATAGTACAGGAGACGGTCAGAGACTACAGACATGGTACAGGAGACGGTCAAAGACTATAGACATAGTACAGGAGATGGTCAGAGACTGTGGACATACTACAGGAGACGGTCAGAGACTGCAGACATAGTACAGGAGACGGTCAGAGACTACAGACATAGTACAGGAGATGGTCAGAGACTGTGGACATGGCACACGAGATGATCAGAGACTTCATACATAGCCCAAGAGGATAAGGACCTAGTGGGCAACCCCCGATCCAATCCCTGATTCCAGGGGGGGACAATTGCCCCCCCTTGCCCCTACCTGCGGACACCCATGATTGCCACCCTGTTCCCTGGCCCAGCCCTCCCCTGGGCATAGCATAGGACGCCTCCATTATGACTACTGTCTTCCATGTATTTCCTCCCTCAGTATGCGTGGATGCCTATAATCTCGTGCATCGGTCACATGGGCTCCAGGAAATGCCTTGCAATGTGGAAACATTGGTAGGAATTATCGCGTTAGGTTGGGGTTGGCGCCATCACAAGGAGATGACGCAGCCCCGGCATAGACCCTGCATTTTTCCTGCAGCCTTAGCTTGCCGGTAAATGGGGGGATAACGGCGCATGCGCCAGACACGTCACATACAGAGAAATATACAATATCTCGGAAATGGAGCAGGAAAGAACACAACAAACACTGGCATGCTCATCTGGATTACAGGTACGATCTTAGTTCAGAAAATGTTGTGGAGGGGTCTACAACCGCTTTCACGCTCATCGTCTACAGTGCATTATATCATCAAAAGATTCAGAGAATCTGGAGAAACTTCTATGTGGAGGGACCTGAAACCCAATATTGGATGGTGGTGATTTCAGATGGCACTGCATTATAAACAGGCATGATTGTGTGATGGGGTTTCTAGGACTTTGAATGAAGCACATGGCACAATAGGCTCAGTGCCTCCATCCCTGATTTGATTTACCACTTAAAAGAGAAGTACGGTATTTTTAATTGTTTTAAATTTAATTTCACCTCGGTGGGTGCTGCTTCTGTCCCCTGGCGCTTCTACACTGAGAACCGAGCGATCGAACACCGTTCTTCGCCCTTCGCCCTGCTCCTCCTTGTTCGCTGAGTTGTGGAGGGGCGGCTCGCTGAGAGGCTGAGATGGGTGTCGGTCCAGGCACCCGATGGATCCACACTTCATTGGCATCATGACGTGGTGCCTGGATGGACACCGGTGACGTCAGCAGACAGCCGACTTCATCCCACTGTCTGCTGAAAACAGGTCACTGGAGTGCAAAACGAACTGCGCTCCTGTGATCCAAAGGAGAAGCCCAGCCAAACCGAATCTAATGTACGAAACAAGGTAGCCATACATCTTTTCATGTAATAGATACTACAAACCTAGGCGTGCGCACATAGGGTGGCAGGTGTGCCTGGGCACACCCTAATCACCCTGTACTGTGCAGATTCCCCCTGCTGCCTGGCTGGGGACAGGGGAATCTCTGTCCTCAGTCTCTTTCTCTGTCTCAAAAGTGAGACATCAGGGGTTTGTTTAGACCCCCTGTTATTTCACCAAAGCCCCCCAGCAGGGCTCCTAAAAAAATGTATAAAAAATAATCAAATATAATATTGTAAAAAAAAAATAAAAAAACAAAATTGTAAAAAGCAAATAAAATAAAATAAACTACTGACACCGATCTCTGCCCTTCAGACGCCGATCTCTGCCCTTCAGACGCCGATCTCTGCCCTTCAGACGCCGATCTCTGCCCTTCTGACACCGATCTCTGCCCTTCAGACACCGATCTCTGCCCTTCTGACACCGATCTCTGCCCTTCAGACACCGATCTCTGCCCTTCAGACACCGATCTCTGCCCTTCAGACACCGATCTCTGCCCTTCAGACACCGATCTCTGACCTTCTGACACCGATCTCTGCCCTTCAGACACCGATCTCTGACCTTCTGACACCGATCTCTGCCCTTCAGACACCGATCTCTGCCCTTCAGACAGATTTACACTCATGTGTGTTTGCGCTTTGTGGTGCTCCCCCAATGCAAAAGGCTGCGCACACCAATGACTGCAAACAAGAGAGCACCCCTGGTGGTGGGACTTTAACCACTTCTGGACCAGTGCCGTCACCTGACGGTGGTCACTTTGAAGTGGAATACCATTGTTATAGCCGGCGATTCTGAACAAGATAAAATCTGATATCATAAAGCAGCTCTGGTAATTTATCTGGAATTGGGGTATCGGCAAAGCTCTGCTTATATTACCCGGTGTATAACTGAAAAGGCAGTCCCTTGCCTGGAGGGAATCACTTGGGGGTGGGAGGAAAATGACCTCTGAGAGTGGTAATTTTACCAAACATGTTTTACTTACAGGGGGTTGGGCAGAGAGGGGGTATAAAAGGAAGCCTAGTGCCTTTGTTCTGTCGGTTTGGCTGCTGATCCTTCCATGGTGACAGAAGATTCCCTGTCTCCATTTTGCTGTGTTCCTTTCCTTAGCAACCTTCTGTTTTTACATTGAACAACTATTTCCGGTTTTGTAATCCTCACCTTGTATTTTAGCAATAATTTTGAAGCTTTTAAGATTGTAACATTTACCCCATATTTGGTTATATTTAGTGACTGGGCTTCATTTCTGTAACAATAAATTAGATCTTTATTTTCCTTTAGCAAAGGTGTCATTGATTATTGATTTTATTCGTAATAATCGCAGCAGCATTGGTTGATTTTTATATATACAAAAGCTTGTGATCACTTATTTTATTTATCATTAAGCGTATAAATGTGTTAGGTAAACATCGCTTTAACACTGCCCTCTGTCATACCCTCCACACTCCTCTCCTGTACATACCGCCCACTGTCATACCCTCCACACTCCTCTCCTGTACATACTGCCCACTGTCATACCCTCCACACTCCTCTCCTGTACATACCACCCACTGTCATACCCTCCACACTCCTCTCCTGTACATAATGCCCACTGTCATACCCTCAACACTCCTCTCCTGTACATACTGCCCACTGTCATACCCTAATTTTGTGCCAGGCACTATAACTGTACATTCCAGTCATAGACATCTGCTGTCACTTTGCATATATATAAACAGGGTATGGAAACCCCTAAACATGGTGCCTTCAACAACTTTATTGTGGACTGGGCACTGTGGCAGATGGAGAGATTCCCAGTCTGTCCTCCCAATGCTGGTTGTGCTGCAGGAGAAAAGCATGGAGGGTATGATGAGGGTGGAGAAAAATTTGGATAAGATATTCGCCCGTCTATTCCCATGATTCTTCCAAGCTCTCTGGAATCACTTCAACCAGGGGAACCAACATAATCTATGTGTATCACTCACCGGTCACATTCAGGGTCTGCTCTCTTTCCTCCCGGTGATTTGTAGAGGGGTGGAAGGTTCTACAGATATAGGTCACTCCATCATCTTCTCTTATAGTTGGTTTCATGGTCAGAGCACTTATATAGCTGTAGGATTTATCTTCATGCTCATCTTCCATTAGCCTATGGGAATACCTCTCACTGCAAATGTTTTGGCTCCCAGAATTCCATTTTACCAGTTCGATCGTTCGGTGGTTCCTCTCCCTCCTCAGCCAGGTGATGGACAAAGCTCGAGGTTTAAACCCATTGATAGGACAGGTCAGGGTCAGCTGCTCTTCCTGGATGACGCGGTCCGGGCTCATGATAAACAGTAACTTCGGAGGAACTAAATAAGAGAAATTATAAGTATTAGGTAGGAATTTATTCAGTAAAAATATAAAGCAGTGACAATCATTACTTTTGTATAGTCCTATTTTATTTTGATCACTACAGCGTACACCCATTCAGGCCATGTTTGCCTGAACAAGGATGCACAGATGTTCCATGTATCCCCATGTAGGCAGTCTCATTCATGTCAGTTGGGGCACAGTGGCTGCTACCAGTTTGACAGCATGTGGGTGCGGGTGCATGACTTTGTGCGCACACTTTCTGTGCACCCATACAGATGTTATATTGGGAAACAGCGGCTGTGTCTCTGGTAATCTGTATACATTCTCTGAAGCACTCATTGTCTGGGTCTTTTCCTGCAGATGATCAGTCCAACCTGGAGGGCTGCTGGTGCTTCCATGTGCTTGCTGTTGGTGAGGCCTCAGGTGGGCAAACTGGATGCTGGCCTGGATGCTGAAGCTAAAGAGAGCTGAGTGAGGGGCTGTCTGCTGAAGGTCTGGCAAGGTATCACTGGAGAAAAGCTTCACTCAGAAGTTGAAAGGAGGTAACCAACTTTCCTTGGACATGGGGGCGTGGCTTGGCACGAGCGGCGTGAGGACGCACTTCACAGGAGCTCCGGGCACAGATCGCTCTATCTGGAGGAATCCTGCCTCCACAACAGCAGGATCCAGGTAAAATTACTCCAGATAGATAGCCTACACTCCCCGCTACCCTCCGATACCATTTTCGGGCTGAAAATACCCCATACTCCGCTGCGGCCTAGGCCGCATCAACATCCCCGGCCTCAATTGCCAGCCAGCGGCCGTACGGGCCTACTCCACCAGCGACATACAGACATGCTACGGACCCAGAAAATGCCACAATCACTATAAAGTAGGCAGCCTACCACCACCCTACCCAACAATCACGTTCACGGGTTGGATTAAGGCACAACTGAAACGGACCAGGCCGCAGAGACATCCCTGGCCTCAGGTACCTGGAAAGAGACATTCTGACCACCATACTAGTTACACTTGTGCAATAGGGCGATACCGTCTTCGAAAAGCCTACCCCTGCTGGCAATCATCACCTCAATCAGCCAGCTATTAGTGGCCACATCTGGGTAAGCTACTTTGGGCCTAGCAACGGACTTTGTGGGGATAAGGCCTAGTACTTAGTGAAGATGGCAGCCTAGACACAGAGAGCTGCATACCCACGACCTACCCCATAGCTATTGCCAGCATATGCACATGATGGGCAAACAGACCAAAACCATAAAAGCTACACCGGGACCCCGTGCCCCAAGATCTTCATCCACACCAGATATTAGAGATATCACAGACATCTTGAAATCACAGTCCCCTGGTCGAACTACGACCAAAATGACACCCCAGAGACATGAGGCAGAACACAGTGATGACTCAATAGCAACATCTGAAGATATGATAAGTGACTCTGCCCCACCAGACCACCCGCTTCTGCTCTCTGAAATGCACACTATTGCCGCATATATTAAGAACACTTTCTCTTGTGCAATCACCAAACTAAAAGCTGACATTCTCTCACTCACTGAACGCATGACAGCCTCTGAGCGGGCACACATTAAAAGAGACAGAGTGGTGGAGAACCTCGAATTGGTGGTTGTCTCACACGCCACACACCTAATCCTTATGAACCGCCAAATTGAAGACCTGGATAACAGGGGGCGCAGACAAAATATAAGAATCAAAGGGATCCCTGAATCCATAGAACCCACAGAGATCAAATCTGTATTACAAGCAACATTCAATGAGATCCTAGAACGTCCAAAGGATACTACCATTGCTTTTGTTAGGGCTCATAGAGCCTTGAAATCGAAACCCCCAGACACTGCGGGACGTTGTCTGTTGCCTTCAAAGCTTTCAGCTCAAAGAAGAAATCCTTAACAAGGCTAGACTAAATGACCAGATAACCATTAATGATCACACAATCGCACTATATCAGGATCTGTCTCCAATCACATTACAGAATAGGCGAGTACTACGCCCTCTGCTGGAGGTACTCCGAAATGAAGGGATTTCCTACAGATGGCGTTTCCCATTCGCACTGAACGCCACCTTCAAAGGGAAACAATTTTATCTTAAAATGCCTGATGAACTTCCGGTATTCTGCGAGCAACTACATATTGCCTTGGTGGACCTGCCAGATAGGTACAGGGAGTTCCGCACCTTACCCCCAAAACAATCTGCCTCACAAACCCCAGGCTCTTCACCCACAAAATCTCCATTGGCCAAGAAGGCTAACTTCGAAAAACGTTCAAGCTCCAACAGAGGAAACTTCACCCATGGCTCACAAGGCCCAAGAATTAGAGAGTTTACTTGAGACAACAGAGAACCATCAACTTCACTAGAAAGTCAGACTCTAGACCTACCCGAAAGAGCTTCTGCCCAGATTTGAATAGGCACACAGCCGTATTTTGATAAGAATGTGGCATGTTTTAATTTGCCACCTTTTTCCCCCCTCTTCACCACTCCGGTCTTCCTTTATAGACAGAAGGCCCTACCGTCTATAGACACTACACGGATAAAGGATACCTGCAAACATGGAATTCTATATTGTGGGTTGATCACCACTACTTCGAGTTTGTCCCATATAAGCCTGAACTGCCTGGCTAGACCGTGCTTCACACTCTCGCCCCAAAGTCTACAAATCTGGCTTTATGGGCCTATATTATTGTCCCTAAATCCTGGCCCAGAAGCCCTGCAAGCTTCATTCACACAGGTTGAGCAGCTGCATTGTTAATCAGTTTTGGCATTTTTGAGTTTGCCAGGTTATCTTTTCTGCAAATTGCAGCTGCTCATTACTCATTATGCAAGGCTTTTGTGCCCAGTCGAAACTCTGGACTGCATTGGGACAGACATTTGTTGAACCCGATGGGGCTTAGACCCAACACACACTATGACCTAAAGTTCCCCCAAGTTCCAAGGTGGCTATGGCGTTTTTTAGTTTGCCATCTTATTTTTGCCACTTCCACTGATTGATAACCACTCTCTTCCCTCACGGTACAACCCTAAATATCGGCAGACTGCTCTGATAACAAAGTTTGGTCTTCTCGAATAACCTTTTATAGTCGTTGTTATATACAGGCTCTGAGGCCCCGGGCCCCTCTCTGTAAAACTATGATTATTGAAACTGTATATTAGAATTTGCTCTATACACTGTTTAGTGACGGCCTCTAGGCTGGCAATTCAATTCAAAGTTTAAAGGTCCTTGTTTGGACCACTACTGAAGCAAGGTCGTGGGAGATACTACATCTATACCACATATATACCAACTTTCGATAATTGTTCCTATTGAATACATGCGCAGTGCCTCCCACTCCCTACACCAGTGGCTTTACTCCCTCCCCGGAGAGGGTGAACCTACACTACAATTCTCCACATAGAAAGATAGGCGGAGACGGTTAAAATATTTTTGTTTAGAGATATTATCTCAATCTTGTTCTGTCTTCTTCTTTTTTACCCCCCACACTGGTCTCTCCCTCTCCCTCTCTCCAGCTGATCTGCATCTCAACTCTGTCTTTCTTTCTTATTCTCTTTTTTGGTTCGGTGGATCTCACTGAAACAGGCATAATACGGAAGAGCATTGCACTAATATTCAGTGTCTAATCATGTCTTATTCCATGCTAGGCAAGTCTCCGACCGTGGTCTCACATAATGTTAGGGGTTTGAACGTTCCCGAAAAGAGAACGGCGCTCCTAAAGGAACTACATAAGGTAAAAGCGAAAATTGTATTTTTACAGGAGACCCACTTCAAAACGGGATCAGCTCCCAAACTTTATAGTACAAAATACACACTACCACTCAACCAACCCCATCTCAAAATCAAAAGGTGTATCGATTCTCATACACAAGGATGCGGACATAACTATTACAGACCAACTTACAGACCCTAACGGTAGATACGTTTTCCTCAAAGGGCAATGGGCTGGGAAACCGGTCACCTTAGCCAATATCTATTTTCCTAATATGTCACATGTGACGTTTTGTTGGCATGTGATAGAGGAACTGAAGTCCTTCGCCAAGGGGTGTATCCTATTGGGGGGGGACTTCAACATACCTCTGGACCTGTTACAAGACACCTCCAACCATAAATCCAGTATTACATATCGGAAACTTCGCACAATAAAACTTTTACTGGCACAACTTATGTTAGTGGACACTTGGCGTACAGCTAATCCGACTGATAGAGACTACACTTATTTCTCTGCTCTCCATAATAAGTTTTCTAGAATTGACTATATTTTTATGACGCAGAGAGACCTTCCAAACATGAAAGAAGCAAAAATTGGTATCAAGACGTTCTCAGATCACGCACCAGTCTCTCTAACATTGAACACACCAACAGCTCACATTAGAAAAGGAACATGGAAACTCAATCCAACAATATTAACCGATTTGACGAGACAACAGCACATTGCTGCCGCAATAAAATCTTACTTCATTGACAACACCACGGGGATCTTTCCCCCATAACAATTTGGAATGCCCATAAATGTGTAACTTATATAAGCATGGGAGCTAAAAAGAAAAGAGAGACTGAGAAGGAAACCAATGATTTGATTACGCGTATTAGACTCTTGGAAACACAACACAAACATTCTTTAGCTTTGAATATTGCTGAGGAACTGCAGGAATTAAGAAAATCCCTTCAAAACATAATTGATACTAAAGCAAAAAGGACACTGTTCCTGAAAAAAGGGTTTTATTATGAACATAGGGACAAAACAGGCAAATTTTTAGCCAAGGCTCTAAAGGATGTGCAACTAGCTTCCAACATCCATGCTATCAAGACCCAAGACGGGAAACTGACACACAAAACTGATAAAATTGCGGAAGCATTTCATGTTTACTATTCCAAACTATACCACTTACAACCCCCTCATAAACCCGCAGAACTCACAGGCACACGAGCACAAATTCTGAAAGACTATTTATCCAATAGCGGTCTCCCTAAACTTGCTGAGGGAGATGCACACAAATCAGATGAACCCCTAACTGAAAAAGAACTCTCTGATGCCATTCAAACATTGAAACCCGGGAAGAGCCCGGGCCCAGATGGTTTCACCGCACATTATTACAAAACATATGCCGAACTACTAACACCTCACTTACTGAAAGCCCTAAACTACTTCAAAGAATCCCAAGAGGTCCCAACCGAATTCCTTGAGGCACACGTCACGATACTTCCCAAACCAAACAAAGACCACACAGACTGCGGTAATTACCGCCCAATCTCGCTACTAAACCTAGATCTGAAACTTTTCGCTAAGATTTTAGCAAACAGACTCCGACCTTTTCTGATTGACCTAATAGGCCCAGAACAGGTAGGCTTCATGCCGGGAAGGGAAGCCAGGGATAACGTTACCAATGCTTTGAACCTTATACACAGGGCCCATACTGATGACTTTGAAGGCATGCTGCTGTCTACAGTCGCAGCAAAAGCCTTTGATAGGGTCTCCTGGGATTTCCTTATAGCAACATGTTCACATATAGGACTTCAAACACATATGCTAGCCTGGATTTCTACCTTATACCAATTCCCGACAGCTAGACTGAAGATAAACAATACTTTATCTGAACCCGTTAAGATACACAATGGGACAAGGCAGGGCTGCCCCTTATCTCCCCTACTTTTCATCCTGACACTAGAACCCCTTATAAGAACAATTAACAACACACCAGCAATCCACGGATTCCAATCAGACAAGAGACTATATAAAATAGCGGCATGCGCTGACGATCTATTATTTTTCCTAACACAACCTCACATATCCATTCCCAACCTATGTAAAGCTTTTGACACTTATGGATATATGTCCAATTTTAAAGTCAATTATGGGAAGTCCGAAGCGTTGAACCTAACCCTATCTGATGACAATCTGACCAGAGTCAGAGCGAACTGTCCTTTCACGTGGGAAAAGAAGGCTCTTAAATACTTGGGAGTGTGGCTTACGCCAGATCTGAGCTTAATGTATGCCTCAAATTTTACGCCCTTGTTAGCCAATATAAATAAAACCCTCTCCCAATGGAACCTAAAAAACTTTTCTTGGTTTGGAAGGTCAGCGATAATAAAAATGTCAATCTTGCCACAAGTCTTATATCTGTTCCAAACTATCCCGATAAAATTACCCGCTCGATTCTTCCTATCATTGCAGACGTTACTTCGGAAATTTTTATGGGCTTCAAAAAAACAACGCATTCAGTTGCAACTTCTTATGAGATCTAAACAGACCGGAGGGCTAGGTTTCCCAGACTTTAAACAATACTATTACGCTACTCATATCACACGCATCATAGACTGTAACTGCCATGCTGACAAGGACTGGGTATCTCTGGAAACTGGCACAGACGAATCTTTGGTGAGACTATCACCTTGGATACCCTGGGAGAAATGCCCAACCATTCTGAAAAACCATCCCCTGATAGGGGCCACGTTAGAGGCGTTTAGAAAGTCATGCAAAACTAGAGGCATTTCCTCATCACCAGGACGCCTAACTCCCTTACATAATAACCCAGATTTCCCACCAAGGCAATCATTACATCACCTAGGTCTCACATACAGACACAAAACCCTAACGGCCAGTAACTGCTTAACCCAAGGCAAAATGAAACCCTACACTGTACTCCAAAGCGACAAGGACACACAGATCTGGACTTTTGGACTTATAGGCAAATACATAACTATATTACTAACACCTCCAGGCTACCACACTTTCAAAGAGAGCCTACACCTCTCGAAAAAATATGCTTAAATGGAACTCCAACAACCAAATCCACCTCCTTAGCATATAGTCTGTTGCAACCCACCATCTCTCCTGATACAAACATACATAAACTATTCTGGGAAAAATCCCTCGCAACAAATATATGGGACGAACAGTGGCTACATGCCTGCGTCCTCACACATAAATGCTCTATTAATACCAGATTCCAAGAAATGTCATTTAAAATTCTCACTAACTGGTACCTAACACCAATTAAATTGCACAGATGGTTTCCGGACCTCCCCGATAGCTGTTGGAGATGCAATAAAGATCCAGGAACATTATTCCATATATGGTGGGAATGCTCCCACATTCAAAAATTTTGGGAGCCAGTAAGAGAAACGATAACACAAATTACCGATACTACTATAGCCCCAACGCCTGCATGTTGCCTTCTCCACATTTCCAATCATTCGTTGTCAACATACAAAAAAATCATTGACTAGACACCTACTTACGGCGGCAAGATCGTTAATACCTAAACATTGGAAATCTACATACATACCTACCTTAAAGGATTGGCTGATTGCAGTAAATGAAATATACACACTAAAAGAAACCAGGGCAATTGCCAACGAAACAACAGATAAACATAACAGAACATGGAATAGCTGGGTAGCATTTAAATACACCTCCTCATATGAACACATCCTCAGAAGCTGAAACATTCATTTCAACTACATAGATCCACCAACCAAGTTTCTGATCCGATCATTCCCTCTTCCTCTTTCTCTTATTTCACTTTATCTTTATTCTCTGTATTTTTCCTTATTTCTGTAGCGGGGTGCTAAATTTGTTAGGCTGTTAGGCAAAATATATTTGCAAGACACTACTGGTCTTGCTGTAATTTGTAGTTCCAGATTACTGATTTCCTCTTTTTAGTGTACTTCTCCACTATGTCAGTAGGTGGCACTGCTGCCTAAGATATGAGTGAGATGAGTCATAATATTCCAGAACATTCTGGAATGATCTCATTCTTTTCCTAGCCAATCCACTCGGTGCAAGTGCATTGTGGGTAGGTGGGAAGAGACCATATATGGGGAGGAAGTCATGTGATCGGGGCAGTCGTCGGTGAGAGTCCAGCCCAGCTCCTCTGGGGTAGGCCCCAGTCGCTCTCCCAGTTCGCTGGGAGGGGCCTGCATTGTAGAAGCCTCATGGCAGCCAGGTCTGAGTCCTTAGGCCTATTCAGGAGTCTCGGATGCCAGGAGACCCATGCCTGTCCGGAAGATGTAAAGTGTTGTGGTGCG
>BLSH010030124.1:39078-53328 GCA_018402905.1 Glandirana rugosa
CCCCCCCCCCCCCCCCCCACACAGACAAATTGATCCCAAGTTGGTATTAAGACCCCAGGATTCACACTGACCAATCATCACCCATGTATGGAGGGCCCTGCACATCATATCACACTTAGTTATGCCACCAGTGTGAGTGAATTAATGTTTCCTGGAGCAAATAGGTACATATGTAGTGGGAGGATCCCCCAATGAGGGTTTTATGGCGGCAAGAATACATAGTTACATAGTCAGTGAGGCTGGAAAAAGACACGAGTCCATCAAGTCCAACCCATGTGTGTGCTTTCATGTCAGTATTACATTTTATATCCCTCAATGCTGTGGTCCCTTAGGTGTGCATCTAATAGTTTTTTTAAATCATCTATAGTCCCAGCAGAAACCACTGCTTGTGGAAGAGAATTCCACATCCTCACTGCTCTTACCGTAAAGAAACCCCTACGCATCTTAAGGTTAAACCGCCTTTCCTTCATCCTCAGCGAATGGCCGCGCGTCTTCGTGTTTTCCCTTGCACTGAATAGTTTTGCCCCTATAGGGGGGTCACCAGTACAGTATTTGTACATTGAAATCCCCTCTCAAGCGTCTTTTCTCCAGAGAGAATAAGTTCAGTGCTGTAATCTTTCCCCATAACTGAGGTCCTCCAATCCCTTAATCAGCTTTGTTGCCCTTCTCTGAACCCTTTCCAGTACCAGGACCTCCTTCCTGAGGACTGCTGCCCAGAACTGGACGGCCTCACCAGGGACTTGTATAGTGGGAGAATTATTGATTTATCCCTGGAGTTAATCCCTTTCTTTATGCCAACACTTTGTTAGCTTTGCTTGCAGCAGCTTGGCATTGCTGAGCCTCTCCTCCACCAGGACCCCCAGGTCTTTTTTCATCCTAGATTCCCCCAGGGGCTCTCCCCCTAGTGAGTAATTTGCATTCATGTTCTTGGTACCCAAATGCATTATCTTACATTTTTCTACATTAAATCTCATTTGCCACTTGTCTGCCCACCCCAATAATTTATTCAGATCTTCTTGCAAGGTTCCCACATCCTGTGGAGAATTTATTGCTCTGCTTAGCTTGGTGTCATCAGCAAATATTGAGATTGAGCTCTTCACCCCGTCCTCCAAATCATTTATGAATAAATTGAAAAGGATTGGTCCCAGGACAGAACCTTGGGGAACCCCACTTTCTACACCGGACCATTCTGAGTTCTCCCCATTTATCACCACCCTCTGGACTCTCCCCTGCAGCCAGTTTTCAATCCATGTGCTCACCCTTTGATCCATGTTAAGGGACCTTAGTTTGTACAGTAAACGTATATGGGGAACTGCATCAAATGCCTTTGCAAAATCCAGATACACCACATCTACAGACCTTCCTTTATCCAGATACACCACATCTACAGACCTTCCTTTATCCAGATACACCACATCTACAGACCTTCCTTTATCCAGATACACCGCATCTACAGACCTTCCTTTATCAAGATACACCGCATCTACAGACCTTCCCTTATCTAGATGGCCGCTCACCTCCTCATAGAAGGTTAATAGATTGGTTTGACAAGAACGTTTCTTCATGAACCCATGTTGATTACTGCTAATGATACCGTTCTCATTACAATAATCTTGTATATAATCCCTTATTATTCCCTCCAAGAGCTTGCATATTATTGATGTTAAGCTAACTGGTCTGTAGTTCCCGGGGAGATGTCTTGGTCCTTTTTTATATATTGGCACCACATTGGCTTTCCTCCAATCAGCTGGTATCATACCAGTCAGAAGACTGCTCCTAAAGATTAGGTACAAGGGTCTGGCAATAACTTGGCTAAGTTCCCTAAGGACCCTCGAGTGCAAGCCATCTGGGCACGGTGACTTATTGGTGTTCAGTTTTTCCAGCCTATTCCTGATTTTATCCTCAGTCAGCCATGAGGGTGTTTCCTGTGATGGTCTTGAGGACCAGCATTTTGGTTCTGCATATTTGAGCCCCCCATTTCCTTTGTGAATACAGAGGAGAAAAATGAGTTTAACACCTTTGCCATTTCTCCATCCTCTGTAACCAGATTACCTGCATCATTCTTTATTGGGCCCGATATGATCTGACCCCCCTCTCTTACCATTTATATACTTAAAGAATTTCTTGGGATTCTTTTTACTCTCCTCAGCTCTGTGTCTTCCATGTTCTACCTTGGCTGCTCTGATTGCAAATTTGCATTCCTTATTGCGCGTTTTATAGATATGAAAATCTGACTGAGACCCCTCCGCCTTGTATTTTTCGAAGGCCTTCTTTTTTGCTGTTATGTGTGCCTTTATGTCGGCATTAAGCCATCCTGGTCTTTGCTTAGCTCTTTTAAATGTATTTCCTGCTGGGATACACCGGCTAATACCTTTGTTTAGTGTGTTCTTGAAGCATTCCCATTTTTCCTCCGTATTCATTGTCCCTAGAGTTTTATCCCAGCTAACATCTTCCAGCAATGAGCATAGTTTCTGGAAGTTGGCTCTTTTAAAATTCAGTGTCTTCGTATTCCCCTTAGGTTTCCTAGATGTGTGATTTATACTAAAACTAATTGTCCTGTGATCGCTATTTACTAGATTGCCCCTTACTTTCACATCTGTGATCAGGTCGGTGTTGTTGGTAATCAGAAGGTCCAATAATGCTTTTTTTCTTGTTGGTGCATTTACCATCTGACCCATGAAATTATCCTGCAGGACATTTAGGAAATGGCGAGATTTAGCTGAACGTGCAGTACCTTCCTCCCAGTCAATATCTGGATAATTAAAATCCCCCATTATAATAACATTTCCCATTCTAGCCGCTATTCCAACTTGTGAAAGGAGGTCCGCCTCCCCCTCCTCCCTCTGATTAGGGGGTCTATAGCAAATTCCTAGTAATACTTTCTCCTTGGTATCTTCCCTTTGTAACTCTACCCATAAGGATTCAACCTCCCCCCCCAGAACCACTATTAATGTCATCCCTCACATTAATTTGTAGGTCATTTTTTATATACAGGCATACCCCTCCCCCTTTTTTGCCCTCCCTATCCCTGCGATATAGGGAATACCCCTGAATGGTAGCTAGCCAATCATGAGAGCTGTTGAACCAAGTCTCCGAAATTCCCACAAAATCAAATTCCTCCTTGTACAGCAGCAACTCTCAGTAGTTCTCCCATCTTGTCTGCCAGACTCCTGGCATTGGTGAACAAGCCATGTAGTTTTGTCTGAACGCCTACTGTTTCCTTGCTGGGTATTCCTTGTTTGCATATAGGACTTGTTACACTACTTGCCACATGTTTAAATTCCTTGATTGGCCCACCACTCCTCCCACCAATACTACCCCCTGAACTCTGTTCCCCTCTGGCTCTTAGTAAGTCTGGGCCCCCCCGTTGCCTAGTTTAAAAGCCCCTCTAACTTTTTGGCCATCCTCATTCCCAGCCGGTCTGCACCTTCCCCGTTTAGGTGCAGCCCATCCTCTCTATAAAGCTCGTAGCCAATTGAGAAATTGGCCCAGTTCTCCAGGAACCCAAAACCCTCCTTTCTACACCAAATCCTCAGCCACTTGTTGACTTCCCTAATCTCCCGCTGCCTCTGAGAATACCACCTTGGAGGTCCTAAGCCTCAATTTTGCTCCTAGGTCCCTGAAATCTTTTTTTAGGACACTCCACCTACCTCTAACTTTGTCATTGGTGCCAACATGCACCATGACAGCCGGGTCTTCCCCAGCCCCTCCCAGCAATCTGTCCACCCAATCCGTGATGTCCCAAACCTGAGCGCCCGGTAAACAGTTTACAGTTCGGTGCTTCAGGTCTTTGTGACAGATTGGCCTCTCTGTGTTTCTAAGAATCGAGTCCCCCATCATCATAATCTGCCTTAACTTTTGCCTGACTTCATCCCCACCCTCGCTGGAGGAGTTACTCCCCTGGCAGCTAGGGGCGCCACTCTGCTCCAGCGATGCTGATTCCTGGCTGGTTTCCGCAATATCACACAATGGGGTGTATCTATTGGGATGCTCCAGCCCAGGATCAGCCTCCCTGACTCTCTCCCTTCTCCCTTCCTAATGTGTCACCCATCTACTCTGTTCTGGTGCCTGCACCTCTATGTCTCCACCCGCCTCTGTGCTGGCCCCTGCCGAGTACGATCCCAACTCTCCTTAAGTATGGAGAGTCATCTCAGTGTTGACAGTTGCTTCCTTAGATTCAGCCCTGAGCAAAGATTCAGGACCTGAGCGATGGCAAATGTAGATAAAAATGGATATATGAAACTGGAATACCAATTATTGGTTTCAAAATTTATTGGTATTTGCTATACATATGTGCATATAAAAACAAGATCTCTGGTTATGCGAACAGGGTACATTTGCATGCAAAATAGTGCTTTGACGAAACATGGAATGGCATACGATACACCCAGAGCTGCATCTGATTCCCAACGTGTTTCGACCTTTAAAAAGTAGTATACAGGTCTTCCTCAGTGGGAAGTATTCCTTTCTACAAAAGTAGCAAAGAAAATATAATTTAGCCATGATATTAAAGTTATACAGTCATCATACTTAGACATTTTGAAACTTACATCTGCTAGGGACTTGCAAGGGACCACACTCTGTCCTCTCAATAGAAAAAGGGGAGTTGCTCATTACTGTATAAGGTGCATGTTTAAACAAGCAGAGTATATGGACATTACTCCACAATAAACAAATAGGATATTTATGAAACATGCCATTTTACCAGCCAGCACACTCCTTTCCTTTATCACTTTCACTTCCCCACTCTTCACATGCACATCTCAATGTTTCCCACACTTCCTTCTCCTCTGGAAACGTATAAAAAGGAACATACTCAAAATCCAAACATAAAAATCTCTTACATGTTTCATAAATATCCTATTTGTTTATTGTGGAGTGATGTTCATATACTCTGCTTGTTTAAACATGCACCTTATACAGTAATGAGGATACTTGGCCAACCTAATCTACTATTCTAGGAGACACATTTTTGCAGCATACTGCAACCTCCCCTCTTTCTATTGAGGGGACAGAGCAGTGGCGGCTGGTGAAGTTTTAAGATGGTGGGGCGCCAGACCCCGCCCTTCCTTTTTGCCCCATCCCACTTCTTAGAAGCCACACCCCTTATAGGCTCCATCCACTCTGTACACAATGTACAGTATAACTCAGCTGTCAGTCTTAATTCTCAATAAAATATTGCTGGCTCATTCATCCATTAAATCCCAAAGGTAAAGAATTACATGAGCTGTGAGGTCTGCACAGGAACCCAGCACAGACTGGCATTATGTGGGGTTTCATATCCCATCAAGCTCCACCCTAATTCCTTATTTTATAATAGGAACGCTGGAAATCCTCCACTAACCCCTGACACATAGTGAGCCATAGAAATGTCCCTGGTTTTTGGAACTGAGCAGCTTCCCTAACATAAATCTGCATTATCTGTAAAAAAAAAAAGTTCAAAATGTAATTATAAAATCAGGTGCTTTAAGAATCATTGTAAAGCAGTTATTGTAGAGGAATTGTCATGACTATACATTCCTCTTGTTCTGATGTTTGATGCTGAGATACACAGAGGCTGAGCACAGGCAGCTTCAACCAACACAGCAACTCCACTCCTGGTGACTTGTTGTTCCCTGCATTGGAAGTCATGAATCATCACCTACAATGCATTGAATGCAGGGATGAAGAAGTCACCAGGAGTGGAGTTGTTGCTGTTTTGGTTGAAGCTGCCTGTTAAACAGTAAAGTATGAAGAGGGTGTGCGGTGCTGCTGAGCTCTGTAGTCCCCCAATGTCAGCAGACTAATTTCAGATCAATTACTGCCTGTGTATCCCTGAGAACTCCCTGTGACTTACATGCCAGCTCAGAGTTCTTATCCTACTGCTGAGCTTTGGAAGGGACCTGGTCAGCCTTATCTGTTATCTATGGATGCAGACTAATCACTGCCTGTGTATTGCTGGGAGCTCCCTGTCATGTGTGGACAGAGCTCTGACCTTGCAGACATTGCTTGATCTTTCCCTCGATCTCTCATGTCCTCTCCCTCTGCTCTGCACAGGATGGTGGGTGGGGGAAGGGTCCTTGGTGGAGAGGGGAAACACTGCTGGAGGTAGAGACTAAGTGTCGGAGTGCGACTTGTGGAGGGGGGGACCTGGCTAGACAGCAGGATAGAATGTGTAACTGCAAGCAGAGAAAATCTTGGCTTCCCCCCAGGCAGAGACCAAATGGACTAGGCACTTTAAGGTCTGCAGATTTAGAAGTCCTAAAAAGCTCCTATTCTCAGAATGGAATGTTGGAAAGCAGCCAATGAGGGTGGAGAATTCATTTTACTGTGTTCTAGATAGGGTTTTTTAATGAGATTTGGGACGTTTGCCCTGTTGCTAGGTAGATTACACTTCTCTTTCTTATCTAATCTGTCTATTCCTGCAATTAGCAACAGAAGCACAGCTAGAGAGAAATTCCAAAGATTTTTTTTTTCTTTGGAGTTTCTCTCTAGCTGTGCTGCTGTTGGTTAATAATTATAGTTCATTTTTATTTTTATTTATTACTTATTTTTTATGTGGGGTGCCGTCCCTACAGCCCTTATGGACGAGCCTCCACTGGGACAGAGTGTGGTCCCTTGCAAGTCCCTAGCCTGAGGTGGGATGTCCGGATGGGTGGACAGGGATAGCCCAAGATGAACGCTGCCGTTCTGTTGATTTTATCTAGACTCTGGTTGATTGGGACTGGTGCTTTGCAGCCAATGTTCTTTAGCAGATGTAAGTTTCAAAATATCTGTAAGTATGATGACTGTATAACTTTAATATCATGGCTAAATTATATTTTCTTTGCTACTTTTGTAGAAAGGAATACTTCCCACTGAGGAAGACCTGTATACTTCTTTTTAAAGGTCGAAACACGTTGGGGATCAGACGCAGCTCTGGCTGTATCGTATGCCGTTCCACGTTTCGTCAAAGCACTATTTTGCGTGCAAATGTACATGTCCCCTGTTCGCATAACCAGAGATCTTGTTTTTATATGCACATTTGCTATACATATGTCAATACATTTTGAAGCCAATAATCGGTATTCCAGTTTCATATATCCATTTTATCTACATTTGCCATCTTTACATGTATTCTTGCCCCCATAAAACCCTCATTGGGGGATCCTCCCACTACAAATGTTTCCTGGAGGAGAACTAGTGGCATCTCTTGGTGTTTAGAATTCGGGCTCTTCACTTCCAACCAAACATCTCACCTTCTATATGACAGACAGGTAGTAACCATGACGTTTATGGTATGTAAAATAATAAGAGATATTACTGACCTGTCACTGTCAGGGTGAGATTCCTGGACAGTTCAGTCTGCAGAGATCGGTGGCTGATAATACAGGAATAGATGTTCCCACTGTCCTCTATCTTGGGGTTCAGGGTCAGTAGACTTGTCTCATTGTATGTCCCGTCTGAATTCTCAAGCAGTTTCTTCCAGATCTCCAGGATCTCACAATCAGAAGAACCCTTACGACATCGAACCCAGCTCATGGAAACATCTTTTGGATAAAAATTGTAAACTTCACACATCACAGTCTTCTCCGCCCCCTCCTCGATGGTCGGATCTGCCGGTGTCACCTCAGCTGATGGTGGAACTGTACAGAGAATAATCATTATTTATCCAATTTGCAGAAAACACAGAGATCATATCCACAGACTGTGCAAATTATACCTGTAATAATGCGTATGCTTTATGTTATACTCAAGTTCAATTGTTATGGCTAGTTCTTTACGCAGTTAGGAAAAAGTTAACATTATAAGTCATGTGATCTGGGGCGCGGAGATCTGTAGTTGTAAGATGGATGCTGTTGATTAAAGACAAGCCTGATGCTGAAGCGCCATGCTGTCTGCCTATACTTGTGTTAATTCATCACATGGTACCAGAAGTGGGGTCAGAAGAATCATGTGCTGTGCCCTGTACCCTGATGTGCTATGCCCTGATGTGCTGTACCCTGATGTGCCGTGTCCTGTACCCTGAAGGCAGGCCCGGAGAAAAAAAAAAAAAAATGGGTGCGCAGGGCCACATGACAGGGTGCCCTGGGCCGGGCTATAGAGGGTTAAGTGCAGCAGGGAGGCGGGCTAATTCCCTAGGGGTGGGGAGGGTTTTTAAAGAGCGGGGCGGGGTAGCCAAGGCAGTCGGCCGAACAGTAAAGGGAACTGCGGAGACCTGTGTGCCTGCTGTTTCTAACTACTGGGCCTGAGGCGTCCGCATGGCCAACATTGACACCTTAATCCACCAGCTCCGGGTGGCCGCAGCACATTGCTACAGGAGCAGCTGTCGGCGCTCTGCGAGGACCCGGAGGAGGAGGGGGAGCGGGTGCCGCCAAGCGCTCGGCGGTCTCGGCACCCGGATCGGTACAGTCCGGCCACTTCCCCTGGAGCTCGTGCCACCCTGGGAGCCCGGAATCTGACCCTCCAGGCGGACCAGCACAGCCTGCTCCATCTGCGGCTGGCCGGTCCCCTGGGAGGAATCCCCATCTTGGGCGGAGCTCTGCCAGGCGGGGCCGCTTTACATCCAGGTCTCCCGCCCCGCCTGGCCGGCGTGGGAGTCTGCAGTGAGCGGTTGCCCCGCATGGCGATGTTCCGGCCAGGGGGTCGTCAACCCGACGTGGGAGTGGAGCTCGCGGTGCCTGCCAGTCTGTGGGAGCGGCAGGCACCCCTACCCAGCACACGCGCAGTGCGGCCGGTCCCGAGGATGATCCCCTGCAGGAACGCACTGAGGAGTCAAACAGGAAGCGGAGGAAGTCGGGACGCGGGAGGAGGCCATCGGTGCGGAGTGTGGCGGTTCAGCGGCCTGGCTCTCCCAAAGGTACAAGCGACCATCCTGGGCCTCACCAGAGGAGATCAACGCCGCGGTCGAAGGGCGAACAATTCAATTCGGAAGAAGGTGAAGTGCCTGATGAGCCCACAGCGGTGGAATCCGGAGCAGCGGCTGCGGGGGTCCTGCCTGGGCAGCCTGATGAGTGTGTGCCTAATTCTTTGTCTTTTTTATGTGATAATCTGTGTATGCTGCTTGGGGTGGGTAGGGGGGCCCCCGCTTCAAATTTGCCAGAGTCTATCCCGCACTCAGCGGCAGTTGGGTCCGCTGCGTCTGGGGTAGCTCCAGGTTTGGGGGACTTTGTTTCTGGCTTGCAATCCCTGGTGCAGCGCTTTAGGGTGGGTTCTCCGGTGGACGCCTGGGTGGCACCTTCCGCAGGGGCGGTTTTCGCCTCGGAGGCGGGGCCCATTACTAGCAGGCCAGCGGGGGCTCCCCCCAGTCTCCGCCACCGGGGTAGCGGTCTGCGTGCCTGCTGAAGCGGTTGGTCTCTCCGACTCTGCCAGGTGCGAAGTCTATGTTTGTTTTGAAGGCCCCTTGGGGGCTCATTTGAAACAGGAGGTGCGTGACCGGATCTGGAAGGGTGAGTATATAGACATCTTTTCCCTGCTACCCTTAGAGAAGTTTAACCTGGACCGGTTTCGGTCGGAGGAGTCTCGGCGCGACGAGGAGGAACGCCGGCGTTCCCGTTTGATTCCGCGGACGTTCGCCAACTGGCTGCAGGCCTTTGCCATAATGGCCAGCGTCATAGGGGAAAGACAGCCGGAGTGTTGTTCCCCCCTTTTTTGCTATCTGGACGCCATCAGCGAGGCCCACAGGGTGTACGGGGGCTTAGCATGGCTGCGGTATGATGAGCAGTTCCGGCAGTGGAAGGCTCTGCGCCCGTCGCTGCGGTGGGACCACAAAGATATCAGTCTGTGGATGAAGCTGATGACGCGTGCCAGGACAGGGTCTTCCCAGTTTTTTCAGGGGGGGGGCGGTGGTTCGGGTGCCCCGGGACAGCTGGTCGTTAAGCGCAAGGGGTTGTGTTGGCAGTTCAATGAAGGGGGTTGCCGGTTCGGGGGAAGTTGACGATTCTGGCACGAGTGCTCAGGGTGCAGCGGTTCACACCCCCTGTCCCGTTGTCTCAGACAGGGCAAGGGGCTTGCCGCCGACGTTGCGGGTAAAGGGGATGACTCCTGTGAGCGTTCAAATGTTGCGCCCCTTTCTAAATAGATACCCCGACCGGGCGGCTGCCCGGTTGTTGGAGGAAGGCTTTGCAGGCGGGTTTGTTATCCCTTTTTCCCTGTCGGTGCCCCCCCTTTGCGGACAACTTGCGCTCTGCCCGCCTGCATCCGGAGGTGGTGTCAGAGAAGCTAGCCAAGGAAGTGGCTCTGGGTCGCATGGCGGGCCCCTTCCAGGTTTCCCCCCTCGGTAACTTGGTTGTTTCCCCCCTAGGGGTGGTCCCTAAGAAGGAACCTGGGAAGTTCCGTCTTATTCACCACCTGTCTTTTCCTAAAGGGGGTTGGTTCAATGATACTATCGATCCGGTGGCGTGCGCGGTGTCGTACACTTCTTTTGATGCTGCGATTGGATGGGTTCGCCGTTATGGTCGGGGCGCGCTTATGGCAAAGCCGGATATTGAGTCTGCATTTCGCCTCCTCCCGGTCCACCGGGACTGTTTTCTTCTTTTGGGGTGTAGGTGGATGGACCAATTCTACGTGGACCGTTGTCTTCCCATGGGTTGTTCCATTTCCTGCACTTTGTTCGAGCAACTTAGCTCTTTTGTGGAATGGGTGGTACGGGAGGTGTCGGGGGGGGGGGGGTTAACTCGGTTATCCACTATTTGGATGACTTTTTGTGCATTGGCCCTCCGGAGAACAAGTTGTGTGGTGTTCTGTTGGCCACGGTACAACATGTCGCTGAGCGCTTCGGGATTCCCTTGGCGGCGGACAAGACCGATGGTCCGTCCCCGCAAATTACCTTCCTTGGTATTGTGATTGACTCCCTGTCCATGGAATGCCGGTTACCTGATGATAAGTTGTTAGCCCTGCGGCGAAAAAAAGAGGGGGCGGTGGGGCGTCGTACCATTCAATTGCGGGCCCTACAATCGCTTCTGGGCAAGTTAAATTTTGCCTGTCGAATCCTGCCTATGGGCAGGATATTCTGTCGCAGGTTGTCGTCGGCTACCTCCGGCGTTTCCTCTACTCGCCACTTCATAACATTGAACAGTGTTCACCGGGCAGACCTGCGGGTTTGGGATAATTTCCTTCAGAGCTTTAATGGTCAGTCGCTGTGGCAACAGGGCCCGGTCAGCAGCTTTGACTTGGAATTGTACAAGGACGCGGCAGGGGGCCACCGGGTATGGCGCGTTTTTGGGAGGTAGGTGGAGTGCAGAGCGTTGGCCGTTAACATGGCAGGAAGTCAGGTTCTGTAAGAACCTGGTTTTGCTGGAATTGTTCCCGGATCTGGTGGCGGTGGAGGTGTGGGGTTCCTCTTTTGGCAACAAAAAGGTTAGGCTGCACTGTGACAACATGGGGGTAGTACAGGTGATCAAGCGCTTGTCAGCAGCGTCCCCGCCGGTGGTTCGATTGCTTCGTCATCTGGTGTTACGCTGCTTACAGGCGAATGTATTTTTACATGCGGTTCATTTACCTGGGACTACTAACGAAGTGGCGGATGCATTGTCTCGCTTTCAGCTGGACAGGTTTCGGGAGTTGGCGCCGGGAGCGGAGCAACATGGAGCACCCTGTCCAGTAGAGCTGTGGCAGATCGCCTTGGAGTCGCCGCGGGTTTAATCCGGAGGTCGGTGAGTGAGATTACATGGGTGGCTTATTCCAGGGCCTGGCAGGAGTGGAGTGCGCTGTTGTGGGAGACGGGAGTTGACTTGGGCGGCGCAGAGGCTGGCTCTGTATTGCTGTACTTTATAGGCAGGAACTTCGAACAAGGGGTATCGGTTTCGTCATTGAACCGGAAACTGGCCAGCTTGGCCTTCTGGTGCAAACTCTCAGGTGTTTGGGACGTGACGAAGGGTTTTTTGGTCCGCCAGGTGTTGAAGGGGTACAGGAAGGGCCGCAGTAGGCCGGACGGCCGGCGGCCTGTTACTTTTGACATCCTTCAACGGTTGGGGGACCGTGTTGGCAAAGTTTG
This sequence comes from Glandirana rugosa, assembly GCA_018402905.1. Taxonomy (NCBI): domain Eukaryota; kingdom Metazoa; phylum Chordata; class Amphibia; order Anura; family Ranidae; genus Glandirana; species Glandirana rugosa. Next base: position 51,032 of record BLSH010030124.1, read on the forward strand.
CTCCTCGCCATATGAGGCGCTGCTGTTCAGTACGGCATTTTGCCTGGCCTTCTTTGGGGCATTTCGGGTGGGGGAGCTCGTCAGCCGGGTTACGGCCCGGCACGGTGGGCTCCTGGCGGAGGACATAACTTTCGACGGGGCTTCCGTGGTTACTCGGGTACGGCGTTCAAAAACGGACCAAGTTGGTAAAGGTTCGTACGTGAGGCTTTTTCCTATTTCTGGTTCCCCAGTTTGCCCCATAGTGGCTGTTGCGGAGTATCTGCGGCGGCGCCCCGTGGGAGGCGGGTCGTTTCTGGTCCACGTGGACGGTAAACCTTTATCTGTTTTTCAGTTTACCGCAGTTTTTCGGTGCTGCTTTGGGGCGGGCGGGTTCCCTCCGGGCGAGTTCTCGTCGCACTGCTTCCGCATTGGGGCAGCCACTGAGGCCGCCAGGTAGGGTTTGGACGACGCGGTGCTGAAACGCATCGGCAGGTGGGAGTCAAATCGTTTTTGGCTCTACATACGCCCGCAGCTTATTCTGGGGGCTCATGCCTTTTAATGTTAGGTTTATGTACTACGGTTTCATGGGGGCGGTTGTTTGTTATGTTACTTTGTTGTTCTCTTACAGATGGCGAGCCGGCCCTGGTATGGGTGCTTGGACACTCTTATGTTTTTTGGGGGGCCAACGGCCGGCAGTTAGGTTTGCCCCGTGACACGGCCCTGGTGAGGTGGATCCGGGCTGCTGTGATGCCGGGTTTTACCTGAGTTTCGGAGATTTGCCACCTTGGACAGGGCCCCGGATGTCTTGGTGTTACACACGGGGGGAAATGACCTGGGGGTCCGCTCCATGCGACACCTGATACGGGATATCAAGTTTGATTTTTTACGATTACAGGCTGATTTTCCGAAGACGGTTTTCGTGTGGACTGGGATAGTCGGCCGCACGATGTGGCGTTTCACGAGGTCGGTTTCTAAACTCAATAAAGCTCGGGTAAAGGTGAATAAGGAGGTCGGCCGCTTTATTGTGCGTAACGGCGGCTTGGTCGTTAGACACACCGATTTGGAGGTGGGCACTTGGCACTACTTACGCGGGGATGGAGCGCACCTTAACGCCGTGGGCATTGACTTGTGGAGTTTGGGGCTCCAGGATGGTGTTTACCGGGCGTTGCGCGTGTGGAGGGGCTTGCAGGCGTAAGGTTTTACGCCCGTGAGCGGTGGCGGTTGGGTCTTCGGAGGCCTGTCAGTTCGTTAGTTATGTTGGGTATGGATCCATCTCAGGTATTGAGTCCTCAGTGTTGTTGCTCCAGTTAACGTTTTAACTGGAAAAGGATGGTACCTGAGCCGGCGTAGTGCGGCTGGGAATTTTTGTCAAAAATTAAGATTTTTGGTGATAGGGCCTCCTAGGACTACAACTTGTTCAACAATTACAGGATACTGTTGTTAATATGTTTAACCCCTTCAATACCGGGCACTTAGAACACTTTACTACGAGACCAATTTTCAGTTTTCAGTGCTGTTGCGCTTTGAATGACAATTGCGCGGTCGTGCGACGCTGCACCCAAACAGATTTTTTATCATTTTGTTCCCACAAATAGAGCTTTCTTTTTCTGGTATTTGATCACCCGTGCGTTTTTTATTTTTTGCGCTACAAATAAAAAAAGACCGAAAATCTTGAAAAAAAAAATTCTCTATTTTTGTCACAAAACTTTGTAAATAAGTAAATTTTCTCCATCACTGGTGGGCACTAATGAGGCTACACTGACGGGCACTGATGTTGCAGTACTGATTGGCACTGATGAGGCGGCACTGATGAGGTGGCACTGATGATGAGGCACTTATATGCAGCAATGATGAGCACTGTTAGGTGGCACTGACAAGCAACACTGACGGGTACTGATAGGTGGCACTGATATACAGCACTGATGGGCACTGATATGCAGCACTGACGGACACTGCTAAGCGGCACTGATGGGCACTCATAGACAGCACTGATTGGCACTCATAGGCGGCACTGGGCACTGATAGGTGGCACTGATGGGCACTGATAGGTGGGCACTGGTAGGTGGCAATGGTGGGCACTGATATGTGGCACTGGTATGCATTGATAGGGGCACTGGTAAGCACTGATAGGGGCACTGGTGGGCATTGGTGGGCATATATACTGATAAGAGCTCATTCCCTGGTGGTCTAGGGTGGCACTGAGTGCCATCCACATTGGGCACTATGTCTCTTACCTGTGGTCTAGGGGGGTCTCCCTGGTGGTCCAGATCGGCTCCCTGGTGGTCCCTGGTCGGCTCCCTGGTGGTCCTGGGTGGGCA
>BLSH010030124.1:57094-68444 GCA_018402905.1 Glandirana rugosa
CTGTGTCGTGTAGCCCTGTGTCGTGTAGCCCTGTGTCGTGTCCCGATGTGCTGTGTCCCGATGTGCTGTGTCCTGATGTGCTGTGTCCTGATGTGCTGTGTCCTGATGTGCTGTGTCCCGATGTGCTGTGTCCTGATGTGCTGTGTCCTGATGTGCTGTGTCCCGATGTGCTGTGTCCCGATGTGCTGTGTCCCGATGTGCTGTGTCCTGATGTGCTGTGTCCTGATGTGCTGTGTCCTGATGTGCTGTACCCTGATGTGCTGTGTCCTGATGTGCTGTGTCCTGATGTGCTGTGTCCTGTACCCTGATGTGCTGTGCCCTGTACCCTGATGTGCTGTGCCCTGTACCCTGAGCCCTGTACCCTAATGTGCTGTGCCCTGTACCCTAATGTGCTGTGCCATGTAGTGTGCTGTGCCCTGATGTGCTGTGACCTGGGCTGGTCTGGATGAAGTCCTGGGCGAAATGTTTGTCCCAGTCCTGCCCTGGGGACAAGTAACACACAAGCAGCGTATGGATATAAAAATAGCAGATCTGCAATAAATGCAAGAAAAGAGGACATTTTGCCAGGGTCTGTAATCTGTCCTCACAAACCGCAAGGCCAAAAACATGGTCTGTACCACGCCATAGAGGACAATGGTGACAATGCAGGGTCAGACTGCACCCCAATATATCTTCCAGCAGTACAGAAAACACATCGGTCTGCAGATGAAGCGACTGTAACACTACAGATAGAAACAAAACTCCAGTCACAGTCAAAATAGATACAAGAGCACAAGTCAATTGTGTGCCAAGCCACGTATACCTGGAGCACCTTGGGGTGAATCCCCCTTAGAGACTCAGGACCTACAAAACTAATGGGATATGGGGGTGAAAAGCTGAAGGTAATGGGTTGCTGTAATGCAAAGGTACTGTGATCTATTCAAGGGCCCGGGGTGCCTCCCGGGTATAAGCCACATTCGTATAAAAGAGGGTGCTCAGCCTGTCAATCACGCCCCAAGGAGAATACCTTTAACCCTTGTAGATAAAGTCAGACAAGAACTCACTAGGATGGAGAAGCTGGGAGTAGTAAAAAAGGTCACAGAACCATCAGAATGGGTCAGTTGTATGGTTGTGGTGGAGAAGAACACAGGTATAATCTGTATACGCATTGACCCAGGTGATTTGAACAAAGTAATAATGAGGGAACACTACAAACTCCCCCCCATAGAGGATAGCGCACAGGCTGGTAGGAGCAACGCTATTTAGTCTACTAGACGCCCGGTCCGCTTACTGGCAATTGTGTCTTGGTGAAGCCAGCAGTTACTTTCAACTCCCCTTTGGGTCGACGGTGCTTCACAAGGGTACCTTTCAGCATCTGCACAGGAGATATTTCAAAAGAAATCACATGAATTGATTGCTGGTCTGCAGGGTGTGGAAGTAATAATTGATGATTTGTTGGTCTATGGAAAGGATCAAATGGAACACGACGGAAACCTTACTGCTTTGCTCAATTGGTGTCGTGAGAAAAATCTTAAACTCATTCCAAACAAAATGCAAATTGGGGGAGAAGAAGTTTCATATTTTGGAGACCTACTAACCATAGAGGGCCTGAAGCCTGATCCAAAGAAGATTACAGAAGTTCTTAGCATGAAGGCCCCAACCTCCAGAAAGGAGCTGGAGACATCGCTGGGCATTTTCTATCTATCCATCCAAATTCTCTCAGGGCCTTGCTCATCAGATGGCACCACTAAGTGCACTGCTATAGGAGGATGCTATTTGGTGTTGGGATGCAAACATGGAAAAGACTTTTGACAAAGTGAAAAAACGGATCACTAAACATCCAGGGCCAATACTGAAATATTTGGATGTGAGCGGTGACGCTGTACTTCAAGTGGTGGCATCCCAGTTTGGGTTAGGTGGCATCCTATGGCATTTGCTTCACGAGCACTGAGCACAACGCAAGCCAATTATGTTCAGATTGGGAAAGAGATGCCGGCCATTGTGAATGGATGTGATAAATTTCACCAATACATATCTGGTCGCCCGGTAGTTGTGGAACCGGACCACAAGCCATTGGAGTGCACCCTACAAACACGCTAGCTTCTACACCTCCACGCCTGCATGATTGTGAAATGACAGCGGTCACAGGGAAGTATAAGCCTGGGAAGGAAATTCCAATGGCAGATACCCTGTCCAGGGTGTTTCCAGAAGGACATGAAGCATGGGATGAGTTGGAAGAGCAGATAAATACAATACTAGTGGACATCTCAATATCCGATGTACGGCTGGAGAAGGTAAGACAAGACACCAAACTGGATAAAGTCCTAGAAAAACTACCTTGTGTCATGTGCAATGGTTGGCCAGAGAAACGAAAGAAGCTGTGTCCTGAACTGCAGGCATTCTGGGCTGTGAAAGATGAGCTCTCCATTCATAGGGATATCATATTTATGGGTGACCGCATTCTTATTCCTAAGTCCCAGCAGGCAGAAGTATTGGAAGAAATTCACCAGGGACATTTGGGCATCACTCTGTGTAAGCGCAGAGCGGGGGAGGTGGTCTACTGGCCCAATCTGCACTCTGATATTGTGAAGAAGGGCGAAACATGGCAGACATTTCAAAAGAACCTCTTACACCGTGGAATGCTCCTTCACCGGCATGGCAGAGACTGGCTACAGATATCTTTCATTTTGAGGACAACCATTACCTAGGGTTGCCACCTCATCTCTTTAATCCAGGACACATAGGAATTACACAGGTTGTTGTTCTGTGGCTGATTCAATGCAGATGAGGCACCAAGTGAGTTTAATTACCTCCTTAATCAGCCACAGAACAACCGGGGTAATTAATATATGGCAGCCCTACCATTACCTGGTAGTTGTAGATTACTACAGCAAATACTTCCAACTAGTGCAGCTGAGAAATCTCAAAGCGCCAACAGTCATGTGGGCTTTCCAAACAATGCTTTCAAGGCATGGAGTGTTTGAAGAACTTGTGTCTGATGATGGCCCACAATTCCAGTGCTTTCTGTGTGAATGGGGAATCAGAAACAAACCCACAAGCCCTTATCACCCACAGGCCAATGGTCTAGCAGAGAAGTATGTTGGCATAGCCAAATGCATTATACAGAAAGCACAATCAGGGCAGGATGTGGGCTAGGCCTGTTAAACTATCATGCAACACCTATTGAAGGTTTATGCTCACCTGCACAGCTGCTACACTGAGGACCACAGTGCCCATTGCACCACACAAATTGCAGCCTCAGTCGATCCCACCCGATCGGGTAACAGCTCCGAGGAGCATTAACATGGAAAAGCAAAAACTGTATTTTGATTAATCTACTTAATCCCTGCGTCCACTCTGCCCTGGGCAAGCTGTGAGACACAGAGTCACAGGGAATACATGGGAACCGACTCGGATTGTCAGAGAAGCCAATTCACCAAAATCATATGTAATTGAAACGGAGACGAAACAGGCATCATCTTCGTCCAGACGCTGCCGCAGATACCTCATCAGAGGAACTAAATGACAATGGAAATAAAGAGCAAACCCATGATGGCCCAGAATTCCTAAACATGGATATTGAGGATACCGAGGACAACATAAACGTATCAGCATGTGATAATACTGCCTGGACACCAATCCTACCAATGGTGAGCCAACGGTTACTTCCTCTCGCTGTGCTCAAGCCATTAAACCAAAAATAGGGAAGGACTTTGTTTTATATTAACTACTTCCACACTGCCTACCGTACATTCACGGCGGCAGTGTGGATGCTTCCCGCGAATCGCCATAAAAAAGCAGTGATCTGCGGGTGGCCGCTAGGGGGTGCGTGCACGCCCGCCGTACTCCCGAGGAGTGTGCCCGCAGCTCGGGCGGACCCAATGTCCACCGGCGAGCCGCGATGAGCGGCCACAGCCAAAGAACGGGGAACCGCCGATGTAAACACGATGGTTCCCTGCTCTGTTAGTGGGGGCATAGGAGATCTACTGATTCGTGTCACTGGGATCAGTTAGATCTCTGGTACCCATGGTAGCCCAGCCCCCACACAGTTAGAACACCCAGGGAACACAGTTAACCCCCTAGATTTCCCACTGCAGGTTAACCCCTTCACTGCCAGGGACATTTATTCAGTAATCAGTGGATATTTAAATTTCTGATCACTGTATAAATGTCATTGGTCCCAAAAAAGTGTCAAAATGTCCGACATGTCTGCCACAATATCGCAGTCCCGCTAAAAATCGTAGATTGCCACCATTACTAGTAAAAAATAAAAAATAAAATAAAAACCCCAGAAATTAATTCTCATCATCCATAAACGCGGCCACTTTTGAAGTATAAAAATTGGCCAAAACCGATGGAAAAAAATGGTTTTTTTATATATATTTTTTTTTTGATTTGTATTTTAGCAAAAAGTAAGAAAAACAGTTTTTTTTGCAAAATTGTCGCTCTTCTTTTGTTTATAGCGGAGATCAGAAATGACGCAGCGGTGATCAAATACCACCAAAAGAAAGCTCTATTTGTGGGGAAAAAAGGACACAAATTGAGTTTGGGTACAACGTCGCACGACCGCGCAATTGTCAGTTAAAGTGATACATTGCCGAATCACAAAAAGTGCTCTGGTCCTAAAGTGTGAAATCCCTCTGGTCCTTAAGTGGTTAAATGTTTCATACTTGAGAGGGAAGATGTAATGATGCGTATGCTTTGTGTTATACTCAACTTCCATTGTTATGCCTAGTTCTTTACGCAGTTAGGAAACAGTTAACATTTTAAGTCATGTGATCTGGGATCTGTAGTTGTAAGATGAATGCTGCTGATTAAAGACAAGCCTGATGCTGAAGCTCCATGCTGTCTGCCTATACTTGTGTTCATTCATCACAATACCAAGAAGAACCCATTGTAATGGTGGATCAGATGGAAGGGACACAGGAGACCCCTCCACTCAGTAGATGAGGTCACTGGGCTCCCTCTGGTCTCTCACATCCACCACTAGAGGGGGCACTTCTCTGGGGGGGAGATTCCTCATAGCGGCTGATCTACTAAAGGAGGAGAGAATGTTCTCTCACAAAAGGTCAGTTCAATTTTCAATTATGGCATAAGAAAATTCCTGTTTATTTATTTAATCTGCACACGATTGGGTATTCAGAGTGAACACAGAGACAATTTATTGAGTGGAGATTCTCAACTCTCTTAGTTGTAGTGCTAACCCCTCAGGAGCCACTGAATATTCCGGGTACCCTGTTCACTACTGAGCCCTAAGCAGAATTTTGCCCCTGCTAATACCACCGAAATACCTTGGCCAGGTGACTGCCTGGCTGTTACAACAAGGATAAACATGTACACACTGATGAGATAAATGTTTAACTTGTATTAATGTCATGGAAATGACATAACAGGCAAAAGAAAACAGTAGCCACTCCCACCCATTCTGCAGGACTGAAGACAAACGTGAGCCGCCAAACTGAGAACATTTCCCCAAGTAAGCGAATGGGATAAGAAGAAAAGAAAACACACTGGGCTAGCTTATCTGCGGACTCCCAGTGAGAAGAGTTGGGGTTTAACTCTCAAGAATTTAGGCAAATACATTTTCCATAATATACCCCAAACACATAAATAACTCTTCTGCCGACTAGTTGGTGCACAATAGGGACTCTTCTGCCGGCTAGTTGGTGCACAATAGGGACTCTTCTGCCGGCTAGTTGGTGCACAATAGGGACTCTTCTGCCGGCTAGTTGGTGCACAATAGGGACTCTTCTGCCGGCTGGTTGGTGCACAATAGGGACTCTTCTGCCGACTAGTTGGTGCACAATAGGGACTCTTCTGCCGGCTAGTTGGTGCACAATAGGGACTCTTCTGCCAGCTAGTTGGTGCACAATAGGGACTCTTCTGCCAGCTAGTTGGTGCACAATAGGGACTCTTCTGCCAGCTAGTTGGTGCACAATAGGGATGCAGTCTCTTTGAAGAAAATGGAGTTACCCAAGGGATGGAAAAATAGCTAAAGGAGCGAAGAGTCATTTTAAGGATATCAAATGGTAACACAGTTCGCTTTGGAAGAAAAAAAGGTCGGGGGGGGGGGCAGAATTTGGCGGAAGTGTCTCTTTAAATGGAAACCGGCACTTGTAAAGCTACTTTTTCTTTCTTGGATAGCTTTAGTCTGAAGTAAAGTGTGTGTAGAATTTCTGCCTAGCCGGGAGGTAAAAAGGGGTGAACTCTGGTATCCTGCAGGAAGTGTTGATAAAGACATTAAGGCTTGTAGATTGCAGCACTGGATGGGGTGTATCCTTTGTGCCTAAAGGTAGAGGACTGCACTTTAAATCATCCTTAACTCTTGCAACTGAAATCAACAAACTGGCTTGCAGACCGTGGCCCAGTTGTGTGGGTTGGGAACCCTCTCACCCGGTCCCACAGTGCAGCGGGGCAAATCTATGATGTTTCGTTTTGTCCTCCTCTGGTATGGCTGTGAAGATGGCAAAGACCCGGTGCCCGCAGGTTCCATTAACCTGCCCCCTCAGGATGATCAGCTCTCTGATGGCTCGACCCAATCCAGCCTGGGCCCACATAGGAATTTAAGGAATGACTGGAGTATTGGGACTTTAGAGGCACTGTACTTAAAGACTAGAACAATCTATATGTAAAAAGTATAAATTGTATTGAGACAAATATGAATAAAACCATTCCATATAAAAAAATATTTTTTTGGGTGTGCTACCCCTAAAAACATTGCACAATAATAGTGGTCATTGCCTGAACCCCTATCAATCAGTGCCCCAACCACTGGGGCCCCCAATCATGTCAGTGGCAGCAAAATATGTTGAATGGTAAACTAGACCGGCAGACCCAGATAATAATTACACACAAAAGAAAGGATCACAAATTTTTTTTTCTTATAAAAAACACATAGATCCACTCTGTTCTCTCTCTCACTTCCAGCCTCCAACACAGTCTCTCTCATCTACCTTTGTGTTCCTGGGCTTTTCCCTTTTTAAATGCTTCCGCCCCTTTGCCAGTCCTCTAGCTAATCTGGATGAAAGAATCCTGCTTAAAGCATACCAGTCCCAGCGTCCCCAGCATTCCTGTATGCATAAGACTGCCATCTTGTGGCCAAATACAGTTCTGCATAACAGTAACATTGCACAGTTTTACATAGGAAATCATCTCCAGAGCCATGTATGGGGGAAGGGAGGGGATTGTCACTCACCTGACACCTGCAGGGTAGCTCTACCCCTTGCTCTATCCGGAGTGTTTATCACTGTACAGGTGTATTCCCCCTCATCAGAGAACTGGACCCGGGGGAGGTGGAGCTCGGCGTTTCCTTTTGGGATCTCTGTATTCTTCATGGAACATCCCGGTCTGAATACCGTCCCCCGTCCATCATTGTATTCATAGACATCATTCTCAGTGCCGTTCTCTGATGTCCTCTTCCATAGGATTGTAATGGCTCTCTTAGTATTTAGACCGGAGATATCACATGGGATGGTGACATCCTCACCCCTCAGCACTGAGACAACCGACGTCCTCATTGTCACCCTCAGAGCTCCTATAAAATATAAATAAAGTTATTTATGCCCAAAAACTGGGGAAAGAAATATCATTTTGACATCTACACCGATCAGCCATAACATTATGACCACCCACCTAATATGGAGTATGACCCCCTTTTGCTAAAACAGTCCTGGCCCACTCAAAACTATCATTATTATACAGGGTTTATGTACAGCCAGCAGTTTGCACAGTAGGTCACTGTCCCAGCAGGGGGCGACACCTTTACCTCCCCCCGATTTCAGTGTCAAGGAGTCCCATTCACTCCTCTTTAAATAAGAACTACAGTATCTGCAATGTTCAATACTAAAATATACTTTTTATAATAAGGTTTCATTCTATTAGTCTTGTTCTCCAGGACTGAATCTGATGGGTGGCTGAGGACCACAGACAGTTCATATTTCAGACACTGAAAATAGAAGCATAGAAACAGTGGCGGCCTGTCCATAAGAGGCGCAGGGGCGCCGCCTCCCCAATCCATGCGCTCAGCCCCTATTCTACATGCAGGGCGTTGGACGCAGGGATTCCAATGGGGTTTTTGTATTTTTAGAAGCACATGATTAGAGCCTGAGGCTCTAATTGGCTTCAAAAAAGGGTGGGCTTGGGGCGCAGAGCACTGTGCCCTGAGCCCACCCAGTTGTATGACATCAGCGAATTATAGTGGTGCTATAGGGTGTGCTCCCCCGCTACCACAGAAATATATCAAGAAAATGTTGGGGTGGCCCACTGCTGCAAACACCTAAGGGTGATTCCGTGGCCCAGGGTAGTGAATATAGGTAAAAGATGGTGTTGCGCTGTGGTATGGTGCAGGTATTAAAGTGTAAGGATACTCAATGTTTTAAACAAAGGCAGAATGACGTAACATCAAAGTATTCAAATCTAAATAAGTGACTCAATAATGTGGGCTGTATCAACCAGACATAAACATGAATAATCAATAATAGGTGACAAAAATGTGCTCAATATCCAAAAATCAAAAGAAAGCAAAACAAAAATAAAAATAAAGACATTAAAAATGATAATGATGTAAAAGTGCAGTCCCAAACAGGTGGTGAAATGAACAAAAAACGTCCTGTATAGTGATCTACATTATGTGAATAGTCAGCAAACGGTGTTACTTCTTCCCAAGTGTAGACACCTAGATGTAAAGCGGCCCCTCACCTTCCTGCTATAAGATAACAGCATGTGTGGGTTCAAAGCCCACATAAGACTCCTCTCCAGGGTGCTCCTCTATGTGGCTGCTAGCTGGAAGGAGGTTCCTGGCCGGCTAAGGATATCCTTAAAATTCCTGTCCTGGGATGGATGGTGGCTGCACTGTTCCATTATGCAGGGGTGTCAAACTGGCGGCCCTCCAGCTGTTGCGGAACAACAAGTCCCATCATGCCTCTGCCTCTGGGAGTCATGTTTGTAACTGTCAGCCTTGCAATGCCTCATGGGAATTGTAGTTCCGCTACAGCTGGAGGGCCGCCAGTTTGACACCTGTGCTATAGGATCCTCATATAAACTCCCATATAGGTGTAGTACCCTCTACTTAGGTAGTAGTTAATGTGAGGATTTTGTGTTAGGTGAGGTAAATTTAGCCAGGCCTGATGTATATGAAGGCCTGATTGTTTCGATTCTGGGCTGGGAGTTGCTCAGGGTAGGACTGGGTGATTCACAGATGATGTCACCAGGACCTCCCACTTCCTTCCAGAGCAGCTTCTGGAGTTTTCTGGAAAGAGAGATGGGATGGGGGGTGTTGCCATCTGGGTGTTGTGGGGAGCCCTGACCAATCCCCAATCTGGATTGGCAGGGGGCAGGCCTCCTCAAATACCCAGGGTCAGCCCAGTCATAGAGGGGAGTTTGGGTGGATGTTGGAGAGATGAGATAGAATGGAGGCAGTCGTGGCCCCGGGGAGCTCCCAGTCTGGGGCGGGTGACCCTGGCCGGGTAGAGCTCGGGTGCAGCCAGGAGGGGCAAGATCTTGATGGCAGGCACAAGGGAGAGCGAAAAGGACAGCTGGAGGGAGCGCTATTGGGGAGATCTTTAGGAGGAACTACAAGTCACAGGTGTCGGTGAGTGACACACCCTGGGAAGCTGGTGGAGAGGCATGCTGGAGAAGATTGAGATGAGAGACAGTCTAGGAAGGATGCAGAAGCCAGCATGGGACTGTGGCAGTGGAGATGGCCGTTGAAGCCAGGAGGGTTGGCAGGGCCTGAAAGAGGATGGGCCAGGAGCAGCAGTCTATCAGGCTGGGAAGCACAGTAGTATTTTTCTGCACTTCGGGGACCAACTGTCCCTGACTGTAATGGGCGGTCTGGAGGCCCTGCTTTAACTACAGCAGGCCTCACCATGTGCTAGCTAGGCTGGACAAGAGGATATGGAGGCCTGATAAATATCACCGGGGAGAGCAAGTATTGTGCAGGAGAGAGAAACAGAAGTCTGAGAATCAAGCGATTTGCTGGAGGAAGAGGAAGGAGTGTATTCAATGGAAGTGTATATAATAAGGTCCCAAAGCAAATGGAATTGATCTGATGGACATCCCACAACTTCCCAACGCCCATCCAAGATAAATCCGCTAATAAATAAAACAAAATTACTGGCCTGTTCAGTGACTCCAGGTGCGGTATGGATGTGAGGGCAGTGTGATCAGGTGAACCACAACACTCAGCCACCCCTAAGGGGGTTATGGCTACATAGGTAAGAGAGGAAAGAAGGAGAATGCCCAGAATGGTGTGATAACATTTGATAAAAGGTTTTATTAAGTATAAAAAAGGAACACTCACATTTACACTGCAAGACACCATATAACATCTGCAAGCTTGTCCTATCGCATCGCTTCTGGTATGCTAGTGGACCAATCCCGATGATCCGATAAGATAATAAGAATGAACAATGATGACTCCCACAGGACAGCATATAGGTGGATAACCCTGGATATATTCTTAACTCACCAATAGCTCTCAGACAGTTTGCTCACCCCCGTGAAGCGGCCACTGAAGTTACACTCTGCAGACCTCAGTGAGGAGAGCTCTGAGAGCTGATTGGAGAAAAGGGACACACCCCCTCTTCACATAACGCACAGGAACAGAGCTGAGGCTGTCAATCACAGGCTGTGTGCTGGAGGTCCCTCCCCTGTCACCTTTTATCTCTTGGTGTCAGGAATGCCACACCATGTCACAAAAACTCCCAAGGGGGGTAAAAGTTCTCTTACTTAGGTAGCACCCTCCTAGGTGATAGGATAGCTAGATAAGACCCCTTTCACACTAGATCGGTTTTCAGGCGCTTTAGTGCCTCTGCTAAGTGCCTGAAAACCGCCTCCCATTCATTCCAGTGCGTCTTTTCACACTGGGGCAGTGCACTTGCGGGATGAGAAAAAAGTCCTGCAAGCAGCATCTTTGGGGCGGGTTGGGTGTATACACCGCTCCTCCACCGCCCCTGCCCATTGGAATGAATGGGAAGCGGTTTCAAAGCACCTTAAAAGCGATTTGAAAGCACCGCAAAACAGGGGTTTTTAACCCCTTTTTTGGGGGACAAAAGCTCCACGCTATTGGCCAAAAAGTGGCGCAAAAGCGCTGCTTAAACAGCGGCAAAGCACTGCCAAACAAGCTGAGCTTTACCACGGCCGCGGCCACAATGTGAAAGGGGTCTAAGCGTTAGAGTCTGTTTTTGGTAATAATTTTAGTTGGCACACTGTAGTCAGTATAAATGTTGGGTAAGGTAGTTTGGCTCGCTGCAATCAGTAAGCTGTGATTGCTTAGTTACATAGTTTGTCAGGTTGAAAAAAGACACAAGTCCATCCAGTTCAACCAAAAAAAAAAAAAAAAAATATATATATATATATATATATATATATA
>BLSH010030134.1:5927-19665 GCA_018402905.1 Glandirana rugosa
TTAAAGTCTAACCAGACACAAAACTGGTTCCAGGATGGAGCAACTCCCTAAGCAGGCTGGGAACTTTTATAGAGGCCTTAGGGCTCATTTACGCTTCAAAACAGGGCATCAGACATGCTTTGTTAAAGCTCCCTTAACGCCAGTCAAAGCACCTGTCACTGAATAAAATGGTTAGCTTACAATCCTGTTTACACCTTTGCTTTGCTTCAGCTTTGCGTCAAAAATTATACCCCATGTAGCTTTAGCCAGGCTTCAAAGCCTCTTCAACGCCTCCATTCAAGTCTATGACAAAGCTTGTTTGAAGCTCGCTTGAAGCACCTGCGGCTTTTCAGAGGCTTTAATTCAGCTTTAGCTTCACTTTGTTTTGGAGAAATTACAGGTTTGAGATATCAACAAACACACAGGGCATTGGCCAAGCTTCAACAAAGCTTCAAAAGAGTAAAAAAGGGGAAGAGTGACTGAAACTCACCCCTATTTGAGGCAAATTTTAAGGACTTTCATGGTACCGTATGAACTCATAATTGAATACATCTGTACGTACATCTATACAAGATAAAATAATGTTTCTTTAAATCACATTTCACAGTGACATTATAACATCCATGCACATATTGATAAATGATACTTATACAGATTCCTGTAGACTCAACATGTTTCGCGGATTTAATGGAGTATCACCGCTTCCTCAGGAGTCTTTCTTACAGGAGAGTGCATGTGTTCTGTACATTCATATCTGCATGAGTACAAGGAGTCACTGTGTTCATGGATAGGGGAGCCACAACTCCCCAGCGGATGTGGTCAGAAGGATATTTGCATCTGCCGCTGTAGGGTGTAGTCAGACAATAGGTAATGAGGAGGGGAAGCCAGACCTCATAGCTGCAGCCGCTGGAAAAATCAGAGGGGACAGACCATGACCCTTTATGGAACCTATCTTGTATTTTTTCCTCATATTTCATCAGCCAACCTTTACTAGGGCATCTCTGTCTTCAGCTGGGATAACCGTTCAAGCTTTGAGGTCTGGTCTGGCTATATGACGTCTATCTATGAGTGACATCTAGTGGACATTGGAGATAATGACACCCAATGTGCAATTGAATAAATAGCTCAGGCCTCCAATCCCTCCCTAGCTCTGAGGAAATTGGCGGTTGGCCAATGAAACGCGTCAGCCGTGCGTCATCACGCACGTGACGTGGGAGGGGCCATCCAGGAAGGGCGGAAGTGATGCATTGAGGGCGGGTGGAATTCATGCTGCTGAGCCCAGTTACTGCCTGTGGCCATCTTCACTGTGGGAATTTCCAGGAAGCTATGATTGGCGTGTGAGGCAGTCTCTACAGCCAGGCTAGCACCGTTTTGAAGAAATAGAAGTGGTGTTTATGGGGAATGAACACTGGAAGTGAGTGTAAGAGTGTTTTTGCTTTGCCCCCTCCCCACCATCTATGGACTTATGGGGTACCAATGCCCGGCGGATACGGTGAGATTATTTGTGCCTTACCTTCAGTTACTGTGAACCTCCAGCACACCACACTGTCTTTCGGGGTAGAAACAGAATCAATGTTCCCCCGTCTTCAATGGGAGCGCTGTGTTACCTGCTGACATGGGACTGATACCAATTGCCTTATTAGAGTGCTCCAACCCTACCACCCTTAACTCCAGTGGAACTCCAGCCCAAACTGGCACGGATCAATTTTTGTTCCACTGGCACAGGAGGTGTGGGCCTCTTTTTTAACTCCAACAGGGCCTCCGCAAACTGTCAGTTCAACTCCTGCTGAGCCCCTTGTTGTGCTGTGATGGCCTGGCAATTCTCCTCCCGCTGAGCCTCATATTGTCGGCGACTCTCCTTTCACTGAGCTGCAGCGGCCTCTGGGACTTGGTGGTTGGTTTTTCGCTGAGCCACATTGATTTGCAGCAGGGCTTTCAATAATTCCTCTATCTTGGAAAGCTGCCCGCATCCTCCACCACATGAGGGAGATTAGCTCGTGTGGATCACCTTTCCTGGGAAGAAGGCAGCTTGTAGGCAAAACTTTCTTAAAATTCTGGCTGGTTGCCAGGTTTATTGTGGTAAAAGGTTGCAGGTTTTTAAAACAAACAAAAACATCAAAAACAAAACCTTAGCATCTGGTGCTAAATTCTTACAGACAGGATACCTCTCTATACGATGTCGGGCTGGTCCCTGACATCTTCGAACAAACAAACAAAAGCAAACCTTTACCTTTTTGCAGTCTTTTTATAGCAACCAAACACGTGCTCTTAGCTCGCTCAGTCTAGCTTACTGAGTCCCAGGGTGAGCTCCCGTCAGATCGCTTCCTGGTCATTATATGCAGCTGGAGAGGGGTTTGAGTCGATCTGAAAGTCCAGGCCTGAACAAGCTCTGCCACGGTGGTCAGCAAAACCTGGGTCGGACTCCTGCTAATCGCCTCAAAATGATCACATGCGAGGCGACAAGTATCGCCCGTCCATTGTGGTGCCTCACATAATGTCACAATATACACTATATTGCCAAAAGTATTGGGACCCCTGTCTTTACACGTACATGAACTTTAATGATATCCCAGTCTGTAGGGTTCAATATTGAGTTGGCCCACCCTTTGCAGCTATAACAGCTTCAACTCTTCTGGGAAGGCTGTCCACAAAGTTAAGGAGTGTGTCTATGAGAATGTTTGACCATTCTTCCAGAAGTGCATTTGTGAGGTCAGGCACTGATGTTGGACGAGAAGACTTGGCTCACAGTCTCCACTTTTATTCATCCCAAAGGTGTTCTATTGGGTTGAGGTCAGGACGCTGTGTAGGCCAGTCAAGTTCCCCCACCCCAAACTCGCTCAGCCTTGTCTTTATGGACCTTTTTTAAGAAAGTAGGCTATGTTAGTGTCATGTACCTGACAGGAGACCGAGATGATGATGGCAACCTTTCTTGAATCTCCTGCCTAAGCGGCCCTGAAAGTGAGAGAAAGGATGAAAATGGACAGGAACAACACAAGTGCTGCAATATGGAGCTTTCAGAAACCCAGGCCAGAGGTGGCAACCAGGATGATCCAGCATGACGTGCGGGCAGGAATATCAGATGAGGAGTCAGTAGAAGAACCAGCAGGGGTTAAAGAGGAACTCTGAGTAGGTAGGTAACTTGCAGCTGGAGGTGGACACCGTGCAAGCAGGCACTTGGAAATGGCCTTGAGCAAAATCAGAAGTTTTAGCAAAGACGTGGATCAAGCTGGGGTCAGCTACGAACAGGCAGTGCAGTATCAAATCAGATGAAGCTGAGGTCATAAACTGGATGAGCAATAGTATAGATCAGGATCCAAAATCAGGTTGTGGGCCGGGGCCACTATGTTGCAGATTAAGAGTAATGCTCTTTTAAAATTCTTCCAGAAAGGAAGATCACAGGGACCCTGGGAACAGCAGAAGATAAGTAAACTGGATTAAGGAAAATGGAGGAGATTGGTTCCTCTAAATGCCACCCCCGCCATCCCTCCTATTCAGGTGTACAAGGGAGGCACATGGGCCCCCTGGACCAAGGGGCCCGGTTGCAATTGCAACCCCTGCAACCCCTATCATTACGCCCCTGGAACCTCAGTATTCTTGTTATTGTGAAGTGGGATAGCACATTGTTAGGCCATGCTAGACAGTGCACCTTATGAACTACCCATACGGTGAGCCCGGTGTACCCCAACCATATGCAAACCCAGATGGGCTAAGGCAGGGTTGCCTTCTGATGTGGCCTACAACCCCCTGCTCTGTGATGGCGAGTTGGCAAGCCCAGATCATGGGTTCCAGACCTGCCATCCCAGAGCAACAGTGTTAAGAATAGAGCCAGCGGAAAGGAAGCACACAGCTGCAGCAGAGAGCAGAGCCAATGCTTCCTGTATAGCACTGGCTCCTGTCACTGGGACAGCAACAGCCGGCGATACCTGCAGGGTGATTTTGGAAGTGAAGATTGTGTTTAAAGGTCTGTTTTTAAAAAAATTAAAATCACATAGCAATCGGCATATCTGTTCTAGTTCTGCACAGGTTACTCTGGGCTGCTTTCAAACTGATCCGCAGGTGAAGGGTAGTGCACGTGCAAGTGACCTGCACTGACCCTCGCAGGAGACGGACGGATGGGTGAGCCGCTGCGGGTGAGCCTACCATGGAGACCTCGCTCCGTGGCCATTACTTCTCCTCCTGGCCAAACAGGAATTGGGTTCTGAGACTCCCTGGCCAATCGGGTCTCAGGAGCCACTTCCTGATTGGCCGGGAGGAGAATCAGCAAGGCAATAGCGAATATTAATTTGTTACTGTCACACAAGTGGGTGGGCCGAGACCAAACTTTTTTGAAGCCAATTAGAGCCTCTGGCTCTAATCATGTGGCTTAAAAAAAAAAACCCATTGGAATCCATGGGTCCGGTGGCCTGCATGTAGATTGGGGCTGGGTGCATGGATTGGGGGGGGGGGGGAGACGCCCCTGCACTCCTTATGGACAGACCGCCACTGACACCTGCAGGATACAGTATCTCACAAAAGTGAGTACACCCCTCACATTTTTAAAAATATTTTATTATATCTTTTCATGTGACAACACTGAAGAAATGACACTTTGCTACAATGTAAAATAGTGAGTGTACAGCTTGTATAACAGTGTAAATTTGCTCTCCCCTTAAAATAACTCAACCCACGGCCATTAATGTCTAAACCGCTGGCAACAGAAGTGAGTACACCCCTAAGTAAAAATGTTCAAATTTGGCCTAATTAGCCATATTCCCTCCCCGGTGTTATGTGACTCATTAGTGTTATAAGGTCCCAGGTGTGAATGGGGAGCAGGTGTATTAAATTTGGTGTTATAGCCTTTACTCTCTCATACTGGTCACTGGAAGTTGAAAATGGCACCTTATGGCAAAGAACTCTTTGAGGATCTGAAAAAATGATTTGTTGCTCTACATAGAGATGGCCTAGGCATTAAGATTGCCAAGACTCTGAAACTGAGCTGCATCACGGTGACCAAGACCATACAGTTTAACAGGACAGGTTCCACTCAGAACAGGCCTCGCCATGGTCAACCAAAGAAGTTGAGTGCACGTGCTCAGTGCCATATCCAGAGGTTGTCTTTGGGAAATAGACGTATGAGTGCTGCGAGCATTGCTTCAGAGGTTGAAGGGGTGGGGGGTCAGCCTGTCAGTGCTCAGACCATGCGCCACACTCTGAATCAAATTGGTCTGCATGACTGTCATCCCAGAAGGAAGCCTCTTGCTTAAGACAAGCAGACTAAGAACATGGGTTACTGGAACCACGTCCTGTGGTCTGATGAGACCAAGATAAACTTATTTGGTTCAGATGGTGTCAAGCGTGTGTGGTGGCAACCAGGTGAGGAGTACAAAGACAAGTGTGTCTTGCCTACAGTCAAGCATAGTGGTAGGAGTGTCATGGTCTGGGGCTGCATGAGTGCTCCAGCCACTGGGGTGCTACAGTTCATTGAGGGAACCATGAATGCCAACATGTACTGTGACATACTGAAGCAGAGCCTGATCCCCTCCCTTCGGGGACTGGGCCGCAGGGCAGTATTCCAACATGATAATGACCCCAAACACACCTCCATTATGACCACTGCCTTGCTAAAGAAGTTGAGGGTAAAGGTGATGGACTGGCCATGTCTCCAGACCTAAACCCTATTGAGCATCCGTGGGGCATCCTCAAATGAAAGGTGGAGGAGCGCAAGGTCTCTAACGTCCACCAGCTCCGTGATGTCATCATGGAGGAGTGGAAGAGGACTCCAGTGGCAACCTATGAACCTCTGGTGAACTTCATGCCCAAGAGTGTTAAGGCAGTGCTGGAAAATAATGGTTGCCACACAAAATATTGACACTTTGGGCCCAATTTGACACTTTTGTTGCCAGCGGTTTAGACATTAATGGCTGTGTGTTGAGTTATTTTGAGGGGACAGCACATTTACACTGTTATACAAGCTGTACACTCACTACTTTACATTGTAGCAAAATGTAATTTCTTCAGTGTTGTCACATGAAAAGGTATAATAAAATATTTACAAAAATGTGAGGGGTGGGGGGGGCGTGGCCGGCAGCGGAGGTGAATGGTCGCAGCTTAGTGCAGCTCCCAGGACCGGAGATCTCCTAATGCGGCACAAAGCAACCTAAACAGCTCCTGACACCCTAATCTTGCACCGGAGGTGGGGGAGAGTACCCAGAAGTTTTGGGTAAGAGAAAAGATCGAGGCATTCCCCGCAAACTGGATGAGTCCGGCCGGGACACAGGAATCCCAAGATGGCACCGGAACGTCCTCACAGACACATGCTGCCGTTGAAGCAGAACGGCACGGAGATAAGCAGAATGGACACAAGGAATCAGCTGAGATCACAGATAAAAGCATTCCAGAGGATATTAACAGCCCACTGAAGCAGAGAAGAAGATACTCACTCTCAGAAACTAAAGTAAGTGACAATGACACTGACACACATTGCATGGAAATACAACTCCCTAGCAATCCCCTTGCTGACAAACTACAAGCATTTGACTCTGACACTGACATTAAACAAATGCTTCTGTCACTAAGGGGCGCTATTCAACAAGATATGCAAGCATATATGCACAAAATAAATGAGGACATGTAAAAACTAGAAGAGAGAGTGGATTATTTGGAAACGAAAATGCCAGATTTCACTGATGCGCATAATGAATTGGTTGATGCCCACTTTGACCTCGAAGAGGAAGTTAAAAATTTGCGATTAAAAGTCTCGGACCTGGAGGACAGGTCCAGGCGAAATAATATTAATTTTAGAGGAATACCAGAAAACATCAAAAATTCTGAATTGAGTCAATCCCTTAAGAAATTGCTGACAGATCTTATCCCAGGTATCCCGAAACAAGAAATAGTAATTGACAGAGCCCACAGGCTACCCAAACCATCTCACATTCCGGAGAAACTGTCCAGAAATGTGATTGCGAGATTTCACTTCTATCATGCAAAAGATATGCTTATGCAATTTGCGTGCCAAAACTCACCACTACCGGACTCATACTCAGGTATCCTCCTCTACTCTGATCTATCGCAAGCTACAATTCAAGCCAGGAAAAACCTCAATTCGCTAACCAAACTACTACGTAACCATAAAATCATTTACAAATGGGGATTTCCGACAAAGCTCCTCCTTGATTGGAACCATAAGTCCTATTCCATCTACACCTTGGAGGAAGGCTTAAAACTGATGGAAAAGTGGGGTCTACTCCTATCAGAAGCTCAATCAATGCATAGAAACGCACAACCCGAGAAACTCCCCCAACAATGGCATCAGAAATAAAACTCACACTGAAGGAGTAACAAAGTAACCTCCGATTATCTGATCAATATTAATCATCCTCAGGATATGACCTTTCCCTATAGAAATCTCCTGTTACTTACAGAACAAACAGTATTACCCCCTACTTTAAGTGCAAAGTTATGCAAAAATTAGTTGTTGCACAACAACTGGTTCTTTTTTTATGTTTACATGTTTATTACCTTTATTTCCTTGCCATTGTACTAATAAGACTGTACTGCCTCTACGTTCCGTACATAACTTACAAACAAACTCTAACAGCTATCTGCCAAAAAAAACATCACTCTTCAAATACAAGATGAGCGGACCCATCTTCTATCAAATAAGATGCCATCAACATCAAAGAACACACTATGACCGATGACAACACTTAAACTTTTATCGCTAAATGCGAAAGGCCTAAACAGCCCACATAAAAGAAAGGCGCTCTGGAAAAATGCAATACAGGTCAAATCCAATATTCTATGTGTGCAGGAATCCCATTTTGCAGCAGATAAACCTCCAAAGTTTTCCCACCCAAAATTTCCCCACATTTTTTGCTCAAACGGACCTAAAAAGAAGAATGGAGTAATAACAGCCATAAAGGACGATGTTACTTTTCAACAACTGGATATCGTAACAGACCCACTTGGTCGATAAATTATACTGGTGGCAATAATTGATAATGCTACATACACTATGCTCCCAACAGACACCCCATGAGATTTATCAAAAAAATTATGATCAAAATTAAAAAAATTCAAAGAGGTCATGTAATAATATGTGGAGATTTTAATTCCCCAATGGACCCCGTCTTAGACACCTCCAAAAGCTTACACTCCACCAGAACAGGACTTGGGAATTATTTCCATCAAGAGGACATGTTTGATCCCTGGAGATGTCTTCATGCGAATGAGAAAGATTTTACCTTTTTTCCAATAGACATAAGTCCTACTCTAGGATTGATTACTTCCTTGTGGACAGATCCCTCCTACAGAAAGTTCAAGAAGCCCTTATCTATAATATCACATGGTCAGACCATGCCCCCATCTCTATAACTATAGAAACGAATACCCAATCAACTAAATTCACCAAATGGAGCAATAACACTTACTTATACTCTCTGGGGGAGGAAATGTCCACAAAGAAGAACAAAATTAATGAATTTTTTGTGCTTAATGATAACAACGCAACATCCATAACAAATGTATGGTGCTCTCACAAAGCCTACGCTAGAGGTCTATTAACTGGCTTCAAGGATTAAAAAAAAACCATAACCAAAAATTAAATGACCTCCTGGGGATAATAGCTGAGATAGAAAAGGATCTTTAGAAAACCCCAAACAAGCTGTCTCTAAACACACAACTCAACACATTAAGAATGGAATTGAGAAATATTTTAGTAGCTAATCAAGAAAAATATCTAAAAAAACTTAAACTAAATTATTATTCGCAAAACAATAAAGCAGGTAAACTACTGGCTAATATACTGCAACAAAGACCAAATTAAACAAAATATCCCTAAACGTATTCACCATAAAACAAAAAAAAAATTATATAATCCACAAGAAATAGCGGACACATTCTCAGATTACTACAAAGATCTATATAATCTAAAGAACGACCCTAACACCCCTCAGCCCTCCCAGGACAAAATTAAAGACTTTCTACTGAAAACCATTCTACCCAAAATAGACCCAGAAGCTCTTGAATCACTTAACAAACCTTTAGCTGAAACCGAAGTCCAAAAGGTAATACAATCCCTCCCACTACATAAATCTCCAGGTAATGATGGTCTATCGAGTGAATACTATAAAACATTCACTAAGATCCTAGTCCCTCAACTAACTAAAACATTTAACGAAATAATTAACCAAAAAGAGCTTCCAAAAGAAATGCTAGAAGCAATTATTGTTACCATTCCTAAACCGGGTAAAGACCCTTCATCCCCAACAAACTATAGACTAATAAACTGTATGAGGCCAATTTTCCCAATCTACTAAATCAAATTAAAAAAGACTTTAAAAATTTCCAGCTATCTTGGATAGGCAATATGGCAGCATTTAAAATGCAATCCCTCCCAAAGATACTGTATCCAAGATACAAGAAACCATTGTTCTTCTTGTGAAATTCCCAATAAGTTTGATGTGTCACATGACCCTCTTCCTATTGAAAAAACAAAAGTTGGATTCAAAATGGCCAACTTCAAAATGGCCGCCATGGTCACCACCCATCTTGAAAAGTTTCCCCCCTCACATATACTAATGTGCCACAAACAGGAAGTTAATATCACCAACCATTCCCATTTTATTAAGGTGTATCCATATAAATGGCCCACCCTGTACATCACAGGTGATATCATTTGCTGCTCAGTGAGTGCAGTGTTCTAGTCTGCATCTCCCCAAGGTAATACTTAAAATCTGGCCAGTTGGTGGGTCCCAACGACCGGAGTTGAGAACCACTGACCTAAATAATAAAAATCAGAGATCTATAAAATCTATAAAGGGAATAGCTTTCTTTTATAAAATATTGCAAGAAACAACCCAGCACACAAAAAAACCCCAACATGTTGAAATGGGAAAAAGATCTATCCCAAACAATTGATATTGACAAATGGAGGAAAGCTCTCTCAATGAGCAAGAAAGCAACATCTTGCATAGAACATTGGGATAATTTTCAAAAAATGATTAATAGATGGTATCTTACGCCTTCCAGGCTATCCAAGATATCCCCCACAAACTCCCCACTCTGCTGGCGCTGCAATGATCACACTGGGACTCTGCTCCATATGCTATGGGAATGTAAGAACCTTTCTAGCTTCTGGAACTCAGTCTCTTCCCTTATGGCTTCTATAACATGCAATCTAAACAAACTTACTCTTACCATGGCTCTCTTAAACATAGACACATACCCAATGAAATATAGAATTATAATAGCAAATACTCTAATAGCAGCTAGACTATTTTTTTATTCTAAACTATGGAAATCGAACAAAGCACCAAACCTAACGGATGTTATAATCAGACTAAATAACCAAGCATCTTATGAAAAAATGCTAGCCCACAAAAACTTCAAAATAGAGCTTTATGAAGCTTGTTGGCAAAGTTGGATTCTACATCCAAAAGCCTCTAAATCCTTGAAATAGATAAATCTACATTTATAGTATAATACATCAGAGCTCTCCGCTCGGACAACGTTCTTTCCAATAATAACTTGAGACTAACAAAGATTTGTTCCTCTTATTCACATATCCCTGCTTACAGTATGAACCCATTGGGGTAAGCAGGGTAATTACTAACGCTCTTCTTTTCCTCAATGAATAAGAGTACCAAATACCAAATTCCAACTAATTGAACACAAAAGCATATGTTAAAATGAGACATAAGTGATTCAGTTATATAACAAATCTGCTTGGCATAATTTAAGTTGATGTACATGTAAGATTCAATGTAGTGATGAGCAATGGCAATATCCTTCTCCCTTTGTTGTTTTTTCCCTTTTCCCTTCCTTTTACTTTTTCCCCTGTATTGTCCCTACCCTTCTGTTTACCTTCACGCTGGATGGAATTTTTCTTTCTAGCGATTTTCTGTACTATTTGAAAAATCAATAAAAATCTTTAAACACCGAAAAAAAAAATGTGAGGGGTGTAATCACTTTTATGAGATACTGTATAATAAAAGTCTATGGCAAAGGGAAGCTAAATCACAGGAAAGCCACAGGTGCACTGTGCTGCACCCGCGGTGCAGGTAAACTGCAGTGCTTCAATGTGAAAGCAGCCTTAGGAACTTTTCACATCATCTGCCTGTTTTTCAGGCGGACCCAACTGGGTCCTCCAATCACCTCTATGGTGGACTTGTGTCCATATACAGTTGTATGCAAAAGTTTAGGAACCCCTGACAATTTCCATGATTGTCATTTATAAATATTTGGGTGTTTGGATCAGCAATTTCATTTTGATCTCTCAAATAGCTGAAGGACACAGTAATATTTCAGTAGTAAAATGAGGTTTATTGGATTAACAGAAAATGTGCAATATGCATCAAAACAAAATTAGACAGGTGCATACATTTGGGACCCCAACAGAAAAATCACATCAATATTTAGTAGAGCCTCCTTTAGCAGAAATAACAGCCTCTAGACCAGTGGTTCTCAACTCCTGTCCTCAGGACCCACCAACAGGCCAGATTTTAATATTGCCTTGGGAAGATGCAGACTATAATATTGCAATCACTGAGCAGCAAATGATATCACCTGTGATGCATTTCTTCTTTTTTTTTTTTTTTTTAAGATATTTTTATTGATTATAAAGACATACAAACATATAAACCAACAACCGTATTTCGGGCAACATACCCGATCAGCAAAGTATTGGCAGCTTATACATGGTTAGTGAGAAACTTTCCCTTTTACATTTTTACAATAAATGGCACTTGGGTATATCTTTAAGTAAGCATACTTGAGTCCATTAGGTATATGACATAGCATGTTGTTATTTATAACAAGTCAGATGGGCCAGTGTTAATCTGGAGTGGAGGAGACAGCGTAACCCCCTATGGTAAGACGGGACATAGTGTAAGGGGGCTGGCCAGCCACCCACCCCAAATGTGAAATCCTTTACTCCGTTTTTTGAGATCAAAGGGGATTTTATATAGGGGTAGTGCCTCATTCACCAATTTCAACCACAAGTTTTTATTCAGTGTCTGTGCACTCTTCCACGTCAACAAGAGAGATTTCTTCGCGTAAAAGAATAGGATATGAAGGAGCCTCTTTGTCGAGGCAGACAGTGACAGGTCCCCAAAGATTCCCAAAAGGCAATTCTTGGGGTTAATAATATTAGGAAGGCCCAAGGCTGTCGAGATGAAGGAGCCAATATCTTTCCAGAAGTGTTGTACAATCGGACATGACCAGAAGCAGTGCAGAAAATCTGCTTGTTGGCTGCAGCCCCTAAAGCATGTGTCTGTGGATGATAGGCCCATTTTATATAGTCTATGAGGGGTGAGATGGGACTGGTGGAAGACTTTATTTGAATCACTCGATCTCTAGAGGAGATTACCGAGGACTTGAAGGTGTCGGAGAATTCCGACCAATCCTCCTCTGTGAGTTGTATATCTAGATTAGTCCATTTAGTTTGGGCATTCCGGAATCTGGGGTTATTGTCCGCAGCTAAGGCCATGTAGTAGGTTGAAATTAGTTTAGTGGGGGCCGGGTCCCTAAGTAATTGTTCTTTTTTTTTTATCAATTCTTTATTTATAGAAATCACACAGGACATACAGAGACCCATAACAGAGTAATGCTGGTATAGTACATCAAATGAAATGTCCATCTCCTGACCAACAGAGATATACTGTCTGAACTCATGGTTTAAGAATGTTGAATGTGTCAGGATCGGCTCAGGGAGGTCTCCGTCACCTGCATGGCTTTTAACTCCTTCAAGGAAAGAGCAATAAAAAAAAAGATAAAAGAAAAAGGGGGGGGGGGAATGGGGGAGGAGGGGGGGACAAAAGGAGAGGAAGGAATCAAAGAAGAAAAGAGAGCGAGGGGCCGCCCTAGAAGAAAGAGGGAGTGAAAGAGCCAGTGATTGCTCCCCCCAAGTATTTGTTCTAAGGGGGACATGTGGATTACATTATCTAGATTGCCAAATTGCGCTTTAATTGCATGTCTTAATTGGTAATAGTAAAATAGATAGGAGTTCGGAAGATCAAACTCCTGCTGGAGTTGTCGGAAGGGTTTAAATCCCTGTGTGTCAAAGAGATGACACAGGTATTTGACTCCCTTTGATGACCATTTCACCGGGTCCGGTATAGATTCCAATTCCCTAAGCGTGCCATTGTACCATAGAGGTGTGTTCGGTGAGGCGTCCCATGATTCCTGGACAAGTTTGTGTTTGACTGTCTGAAAGAGTGATAGGGTCATACGTATTATAGCTGTCCCTGGCCTATCAGGGACACTATCTCTATAGATCACATTGTGGAGTGTTTCCATGGACGAGACAATGGCCCCCTCCGTGCTGGTACAGGCATTAGTGTCACTAGGGTGTAGCCAGTCATGGACAGATACTAACTGAGAAGCCAAGTAGTATAGGTAAAAATTAGGCAAGGCCAGACCAGCTAAGTGAGACGGAAGTCGGAGCGTCTCAAGTGCTATTCTAGGGGGTCTACCCCGCCAGAGGAAGGTCATGCATGTGGAGTCTATACATTTAAAAATGGATTTGGGGACCCTACATGGCGCATTGGCTAGGACATAGAGTAGTTTGGGAAGATAGATCATTTTAATAATATTGGCCCTGCCCATGAGATCCAGCGGGAGATCCATCCACTTTTGAGTGTGTTCTTGTAATTGTTTCAATAAGGGGCATATGTTGTTCTCAATGTATCGCGGGAGCGGTAGTTGTACCATCACTCCCAGATATCTAAATGAGGAGACTACCTGTAGTTCCGATCCCGCATATATTAAGGAAGTGGCC
>BLSH010030134.1:43273-54254 GCA_018402905.1 Glandirana rugosa
TTATGATCAATTGGTGAATTCCTGGCCTTCCTAAAGGTCGAAATCCTGGCCTCGGGAAAAAAGTTAAACCGTGAAGCGGCGAAGTTTACCATTAACGCGCCAGTACGTTACGTCATGGGTTTGCTTTAAACGCAGGAAAAAAAGGGTGTTTATCTCGAAAGAAAACCACCATAAACAAGTGGTGACGCGAAAAATTAAAAACGCTATATTTGTTTTTATATTGCCTTTAAAACTTTTTTTTACTATAAAAAAAAATTGAAATACAATAATGTTTTTATGTTATTTGATCTAAAATCAGTATTTAAAAAAGATTTTACGTAAGTCGGTGTGATAGGCAGTCATAAAATAAAAGCTGCGGAAATTCCAGAAAATGTACCCTAGTTTGTAGACGCTATAACTTTTGCGCAAAGCAATAAATATACGCGATTTTGCTTTTTTTTTACCCGAGACATGTGGCTGAATGCATTTTAGAAAAAATTTATGACTAAAATCTAGTTTATTGTATTTTTGTAATAACATAAAGTTAAAAAAAAATATCATTTTTTTTCAAAATTTCCGTTATATTTTTGTTTATATCGCAAAAATTAAAAAGCGCAGTGGTGAACAAATACCACCAAAAGAAAGCTCTATTTGTGGGAAAAAAAGGACGCAAATTTCGTTTGGGTACTGCATTGCATGACCGCGCAATTACCATTTGAAGCGGCGAAGTGCCAAATTGAAAAAAGGGCTCCGGTCCTAAAGCTGGAAATCCTTCCGGTCCTTAAGTGGTTAACTAGTATTCCAAATTCTTGGATCCAACAGTATATACTGTATGCTTCAGCCTTTTCCAGACTTTAGAGATGTAGCAGATAAACATACAGTTCTTCTACATTTTTCTGCCCACTACTGTATAGCTATAAGTTAGTCTTACAACACATACAGCAGGTAAAATAAGTATTGAACAGGTCATCATTTTTCTTGGTAAAGATACTTCTAAAGGTGCTATTGACATTACATTTTCACCACATGTCTGTAACAGCCCATGCAATCCATACATACAAAGAAACCAAATAAAAGAGGTTTAGAAATTAAATTATGTGTAATAAAATGGAATGACACAGGGAAAAAGTATTGAGCACATGAAAAAAGAGAGGTGCAAAAGACACAGAAAGCCAAGACACCAGCTGAAATCTATCAGTAATTAGAAAGCAATCCTGTCCCTTGTCAGTGCAAATTAATATCAGCTGGTTCAGTCTCAACTGATGGCCTATAAATAGGCGTCTCATTACCAAGAAAGAAACATCTCATGATGGGTAAAAGCAAAGAGCTCTCTCAAGACCTTTGCAACCTTATTGTTGCAAAACATACTGATGGCATTGGTTACAGAAGGATTTCTAAACTTCTGAATGTTTCAGTGAGCACTGTTGGGGCTATAATCTGAAAGTGGAAAGAACATCATTTCACCATAAATCAGCCACAGCCAGGTGCTCCTCAGAAGATTTCTGACAAAGGAGTGAAAAGAATTATCAGAAGAGTTGTCCAAGAGCCTAGGACCACTTGTGGAGAGCTTCAGAAAGACCTGAAATTAGTTGGTACAATTGTTTCAAAGAAAACAATAAGTAATGCACTCAACCGCTGTGTCCTGTATGCACGCTCACCACGCAAGACTCCATTGCTGAAGAAAAAGCACATGGAAGCTTGTTTAAAGTTTGCTGCACAACATTTAGACAAGCCTTTGAAATACTGGGGGAATATAGTCTGGTCAGATGAGACCAAAATTGAACTCTTTCGATACCATAATGCACACCATATTTGGAGGTAAAATGGCACTGCACATCACCCCAAAAACACCTCCATACCAACAGTGAAGTTTGGAGGTGGAAACATCATGGTGTGGGGCTGTTTTCAGCAAACTGGCAAACTTCATGTCATTGAAGAAAGGATTAATGGAAAAATGTACCAATATATTCTTGATAAAAATCTACTGTCATCTACAAGGTTGATGATGTTGAAACAAGGGTGGACATTTCAGCAAGACAATGACCCAAACATAAAGCCAAGGAAACTCTCAATTTTTTCAAAGAAACAAAATAAAGCTGCTAGAATGGCGCAGCCAATCACGTGACTTGAATCCGATAGAAAGTCTATGGAAAGAACTAAAGATCAGAGTTCATAAAAGAGGCCCGCAAAACCTTCAAGATTTGAAGACTGTTTGTACGGAAGAATGGGCCAAAATCACACCTGAGCAATGCATGCGACTATTTTCTCCATACAGGAAGTATTTTGAAGCTGTCATAACCAACAAAGAATTTCAGTTTGCATATTCAATACTTTTTCCCTGTGTCATTCCATTTTATTACACATAACATAATTTCTGAACTTATTTGTTTTAGTTTCTTTGTTTAGTTTCTTCTCACTTTTGTGAGATACTGTATATATATATATTCACTATATTTATTTATTTATGGTACTTATATAGCGCCATCAATTTACGAAGCACTTTACATATATATTGTACATTCACATAAGTTCCTGCCCTCAAGGAGCTTACAATCTAAGGCCCCTAACTCACATTCATACATACACATACTAGGGACAATTTAGACAGGATCTAATTAACCCAGCAGCATGTCTTTGGAGTGTGGGAGGAAACCGGAGTACCTGGAGGAAACCCATGCAGGCACAGGGAGAACATGCAAACTCCAGGCAGGTAGTGTCGTGGTTGGGATTCGAACCAGCAACACTTTTGCTGCCAGGCGAAAATGCTATCCACTACACCACTGTGCTGCCAAAAGTATTGGGATGCCTGCCTTTACACGCACATGAACTTTAATGGTCTTAGTCCATAGGGTTCAATATCGTGTTGGCCCACTCTTTGCAGCTATAACAGCTTCAACTCTTCTGGGAAGACTGTCCACAAGATTTAGGAGTGTGTCTAAGGGAATGTTTGACCATTCTTCCAGAAGAGCATTTGGGAGATCAGGCACTGATGTTGGATGAGAAGGCCTGGCTCGCAGTCTCCGCTCTAATTCATTCCAAAGGTGTGCTATCAGGTTGAGGTCAGGACTCTGTGCAGGCCAGTCAAGTTCCTCCACCCCAAACTTGCTCATTGATTTCTTTATGGACCTTGCTTTGTGTACTGGTCAAAATTATTTGGTGGAGGGGGGATTATGGTGTGGGGTTGTTCTTCAGGGGTTGGGCTTGGCCCCTTAGTTCCAGTGAAGGGAACTCTTAAGGCATCGACATACCATGGCATTTTGGACAATTTCACGGTCCCAACTTTGTGGGAACAGTTCGGGGATGGCCCCTTCCTTTTCCAACATGACTGCGCACCTGTGCACAAAGCAAGGTCCATAAAGACATTGATGAGCGAATTTGGGGTGGAGGAACTTAACTGGTCTGCACAGAGTCCTGATCTCAACCCAATAGAACACTTTTGGAAGGAATTAAAGCGGAGACTGCAAGCCAGGCCTTCTCATCCACATCAGTGCCTGACATTACAAATGCACTTCTGGAAGAATGGTCAAATGTTCCCATAGACACACTCCTAAACCTTGTGGACTGCCTTCCCAGAAGATTTGAAGCTGTTATAGCTGAAAAGGTTTGGCCAACTCAATATTGAACCCTACGGACAAAGACTGGGATTCCATTAAAGTTCATGTGCGTGTAAAGCAGTGGTTCTCAACCCCTGTCCTCAGGACCCACTCACAGGCCAGGATTGCAAGCTAACTGAAATACATCACTGGTGATATTGTTTGCTGCTCAGTGATTGCAGTATTCTAGTCTTCATCTCCCCAAGGTAATACCTAAAATCTGGCCTGTTGGTGGGTCCTGAGGACAGGAGTTGAGAACCACTGATGTAAAGGCAGGTGTCCCAGTACTTTTGACAATATAGTGTATATATATATATATATATTGTGATAGCAGGCAGGTAAAATCGCCTGGTTGCGTTCAGGATGGCAGGTACATTTGTCCCAGGTTTAAAATATATACGGATTTCTATCACTATGGGGAAGTGCTGGGAGTTTTGCAGGGGTAGAGGTAATGAGCCAGCTGAGTTGACCTGGCTCATTAAGGCCGTTACAAAAGTTCCCAGCAGGCCTAGGGGAGTTGCTCCACCCTGGAACCAGTTTCTGTCTCCATAGACTGGGGAGCGTAACATACGTCCTGTGCAGTAAGACCAAGCCTGTGTGGCTAAGTATTCCATCAGAGAGATAGGTGCTAGGTATAGCAGAAGGCTGTATCTAGCTGACAGACAGGGAAACCTACACATGTAGTCAGTGGCCAAGTTGGCAAGGATTTATTTTGATGTTTCTTTTTGTTTTGCTGTTTTTTTCCATTTGTACATAGTGTAATAAACCGCATTTTTGTTTTCACCTGCAACTGCTGTCTCACTGTGCCTATTTTGTGTAGTGAACCCTTCCAGGGGGTCACACACACCTGAGCTAACCTCCTTACATTTGGTGGAGGAAGCCAGGGGCAGTTTTTTTAAAGGCCAGCATGGAAGAGGTACTGAGACAGCTTGCGATAGCAAATGCCAATCAACAACAAACTAATGCTAGTCTACAACAAGCGAACATTGAGCAAAGGCGTACAAATGAACAGGTGCAGCAGAGTCTGGAAGCCCAGCAGCAAGCTCACCAGCAGAGTCTGGAAGCTCAGCAGCAAGCTCACCAGCAGGGGCTGGAAGCACAGCAACAAGCCCAGCAACAATCTGAGGCTCGTTTAATTGACCTGTTACAGTAGCAAGAGCAGAGACTGCAACAGCAAATGAATACAATAATGCAGTGGCATCAGCAGACCAGTGAGGCAAGTGATTCCAGTAATACACCATCCTTTTGTGAGCCGTTTACTGCCAAAAATTACTAGGGAGGATGATCCTGAAGTGTTTTTGACCACATTTGAAGGGACTGCTGAAAGAGAAAAGTGGCCTAAGGAACAGTGGGCTGGATTGGTGGCTCCTCTATTAGCTGGGGAGTCACAGAAAGCGTATTATGACCTAGAGCTTGGCCAAGCAAAAGAATATGTTGTGCTAAAAACAGAAATATTGGCACGGCTGGGTGTCACCCTGGTTGTCTGGGCTCAGCGTGTGCATAACTGGACTTTCCAACTTGAAAAACCCCCCAGGTCGCAAATGTATGATCTCATTCACCTGGGCAGGAAGTGGCTGCAGCCAGAGACTTTGACCACACCAAAAATTGTGGAACGTGTTGTAATGGATTGGTTCCTAATGTCTCTACCTACTGCTAACCAAAAGTGGGTAAGCCATGGAAACCCAGATACGGCCAACAAGCTTGTAGATCTGGTAGAAAGGTACTTGGCTACAGAGAACCTGACCGCCTCTCCCAGGGACTCACAGATTTTCCACCCTAAGACCAGACCATCCCCAGCGGCGGGTAAGATGACTCCAAGGGGTAAGGGTGGAGAGAGTGAGAGGGCGGGAGGGCGGGAAGTTTACATAATGTATGGTGACCACAGTCAAGGTCGCAGGAAGCAGCGAAAAAGTTTATTTGTTACCGTTGCCGGCAAAAGGGACATATTTCAGCCAATTGCCCAGTTGTGGATGAACCTATGGAATGTGATTATCTAAGAGATCGACTTCAGTCGCTGTTTGCGACAATTGCATGCACTGCCACTCGGGGAACTAAAATTGCATTTATGCAAAATGTGTAATAATGGTAAACATGTTGTTGTGTTGCTAGATTCAGGTAGTCTGGTAAAATTAATAAGAGCTGAATTAGTTACTACAAAGGTCTCTGGGAATAACAAGGTGGCTTTTATTTGTGTACATGGGGACACCAGAGAGCATCCTGTGGCTAAAGTGTTTTTTGAGACCCCCAAAGGTAACCTAGCTCATCAGGTGGGGTTGGTGCCTCACTTACCACATGATGCCATTGTGGGGAGGGATTTTCCAAAATTCTGGGAACTCTGGGATTGTCCTGAAACCCACACAGAGGCCCCTAGAGACCAGGAAGGTGAATCCCAGGAATCCTCTGAGAATGGGGAGACCTCTCCAGATTTTCCCTTGTCAGTGTTGGCTGGAGACACTCGGGAACCTGGGGAGGAACCAACATCTTCAGACAAAAACATGCCGTCTGTTGAGTTCTCTGATTTAGAGGTTCTCAGGAAAAATTTTGCCACAGAACAGGTAAAAGACCCCACATTGATAAAAGCGTGGGAAAATGTGGTAAAGATAGATGGTGAATTAGTGAACCCAGATCAGTCTTGCGGTTACCCATACTTTATTGTGGAAAGAGATCTGTTATATCGGGTTGCTCAAAAGATGGTTGAAACCATTGAGCAACTTGTGGTGCCCAAACCCTGTAGGAAGTTGGTATTGGAATTAGCCCATGAGCACATTCTGGAAGGTCATTTGTGGGTGGAGAAAACCAGAGAGAGTATTACAGAAATTCTATTGGCCTGGGGTCATGAAGGAAATAGAAAACGATTGTTCTTCCTGCCCTGTGTGTCAGAAGTCGGCACCTTTGTGGCATTTCCGTAACCCACTGGTACCTCTCCCCATCATTGAGGTTCCCTTTGAGAGGACCGCAATGGATTTGGTAGGTCCGATACTGAAGTCCGGGGGCATCAGTACATTTTGGTCATATTAGACTATGCCACTCGCTATCCCAAAGCGATCCCTCTTCGAAATACCTCTGCCAAGACGATAGCCAAGGAACTATTTCTTGTCGTCAGCCATATGGGTATTTGCAAGGAATTGCTTACGGACCAGAGTACACCGTTTGTGTCCAGGGTAATGAAAGAGTTGTGCAAGTTGTTTAAAGTGACACAATTGCATACATCCATGTATCACCCTCTGTCAGGGACAGGTGTGACCAGAAATGTGCAGACAGCAACAGAGTGTACCAAAGGCAGGTAAAGTTTAAATAGTATGATTTATTATATGATAAATGAAATAACATGAAAACGCACCTCCAATATAGTGAATAGTGAAAACAATCAGTAAATAAACCAACAGTGAAGACACACACCAAATAACAGACAAATCCAATAAATACAGCACGAGGGATATCCTAATCATAAACTTGCCAGAGGGTCATACACAGGAGATCAAGCAGGGGAAAACTGGGAGCAGACAGGACAGGGAAAAGGGGGTCAGGAGCCGGACTGAGCGGGTAGGAAGGGATCAGGCTGCAGGATCAAGGTTGGAGTCCGGGGACAGGAGATGGGAAACAGGCTTCAGGAAACCAGGAACACAGGAATGCAGAGCAGAGGCACAAGGAGACAATACCAAGACAAATTAACACAGCACTCCCCAGGTTTAAATACACTTCCTGCAATCAATCTCAGGTGATGCCTGATTGCAGGAGATGATGTCAGGTCCTGACTGCCGAGAGACACCTGCTGGTGGACACCGGAACTGCTCAACCTCCGACTGCTAAGGGACACCCACTGGTGGACACCGGAACTGCGGCCCATTGGTCTGGGGGCTACAGTGCCACCAAGAGGTGAAACCATTCCTGACAGTACCCCCCTTGAAGGAGCGACCTCTGGACGCTCCAAACAGCAATAGCAGAAAGAGTCCCGAATGAAAGTGTCATGAGTTCAAGGAATGCTGGGTTCCAAATAAGAGGCCCTGCTGCCGGGATCCAAAAAGAAGCCAGATGTTCCACCACCTGGGTCTGGTAACTGGCTAGGTAACCAATTGGCCAGATTCCTAGAGGCATAGGACATTTGATCCCTCCAAACAGTAGGCACCCCAATGCTAGGGTACCATGGGTCGTTCGCAACCTTAGCCCTGGGGTCATGTGACAACACCGAACCTTTGACACTGGAATGTCTGGTTACAATCCTGTAGCTTTCCTGATTTCCAGGACTTGTTTCCCATTTCAACGGCCATCCAGTTTTCCCAAGGCACTGGTTACCCGACGGGGGTCCCCTAATGCACCTGGAGTCGTGGCAACTGCATCCGGGTTGTGGCAAGGCACAAATGGTGCTCTAACACTCCCCTGGAGCTCACCACTACCAAGGCTGTGAAGGTCAACATGGCTGCAAATTGCAAAAGGTATGTCCGGACCACCAGGCTTTGGCGTCATCAGAGCAACGTATTGTATGAGGGACCCAATCAAGGCAACTTAGAAAGGAACCTTAGGCCAAACAGGTAAACCATGCCAGGTATACAAAGCCTCAGCCGTATCAGACCCAATGGCAAATGGAATCCTACCTTCCAAAGGACAATCCGGCATGGCAATAGGCATAGAGTCAATAAGATTAAGCTGAACTTCGGTCCAAGGATCATCAGAAGTGGGCTGAAGAGCAGGCATTGGATCAACAAGCACTGGATTATCAGACTGGACAGCGAGCAGAGGAACAACCAGCGGGGCAACAAGCAGAGGCACATCAGGCTGGGCAACGGGCAGAGGCACATCAGGCTGGGCAACGGGCAGAGGCACATCACGCTGGACAGCAGGCACCGGAACAGCAGGCTCGACAGTGGGCACCAGAACAGCATGCACCATAAGCAGGCTGGGAATCAGGAATCAGATCATCAGACTGGACAGCAGGCACCATATCATCAAATTGGACAGTGGGCACCGGTACATCAGGTTGGACCGCAGTTACTGGAACATCAGGTTGGACAGCGGGCACCAGAACAGCAGGCTGGACAGTGGGCACAGGATCAGCAGGCTGGACAGCGGGTACAGGATCAGCAGGCTGGACAGTGGGAGCAGAATCAGTGGGCACCGGGTCATCAGGCACTGGATCAGCGGGCACCAGGTCATCAGGCCCTGGCTCAGTGGGCACCGGGTCATCAGGCACTGAATCAGCGGGCACCGGGTCATCACGCACAGGATCAGTGGGCACCGGATCATCAGGCACAGGATCAGCATGCACCAGGTCATCAGGCACAAGATCAGCGGGCACCGGGTAATCCGGCACAGGATCAGCAGGCACTGGGTCATCAGGCACATGATCAGCGGGTACTGGGTCATCATGCACTGGATAAGCGGTCACCGGGTCATCAGGCACAGGGTCAGTGGTCACCGGGTCATCAGGCGCAGGATCAGTGGTCACCGGGTCATCAGTGACAGGATCATCGGTCACCATGTCATCAGGCACAGGATTTGCGGTCACCGGGTCATCAGGCACTGGATCAGTGGGCACCAGGTCATCAGGCACTGGATCAGCGATAACTGGGTCATCAGGCACTTGATCAGCAGGCACCGGGTCATCAGGCACCGGATCAGGGGTCACCGGATCATCAAGCACAGGGTCAGCGGTCACTGGGTCATCAGGCGCAGGATCAGCGGTCACCGGGTCATCAGGCACAGGATCATCGATCACCATGTCATCAGGCACAGGATTGGCAGTCATCGGGTCATCAGGCACTGGATGAGTGGGCACCGGGTCATCAGGCACTGGATCAGCAGTAACCGTGTCATTAGGCACTTGATCAGTGGGCACCGGGTCATCAGGCACTGGATCAGTGGGCACCGGGTCATCAGGCACTGGATCAGCGGGCACTGGGTCATCAGGCACAGGATCAGTGGGCACCAGGTCATCAGGCACAGGATCAGCAGGCACCGGGTCATCAGGCACATGATCAGCGGGCACTGGGTCATCATGCACTGGATCAGCGATCACCGGGTCATCAGGCACAGGATCAGTGGTCACCGGGTCATCAGGCGCAGGATCAGCAGTCGCTGGGTCATCAGGCACAGGATCAGCGGTCACCGTGTCATCAGGCACAGGGTCAGCGGTCACCAGGTCATCAGGCACTGGATCAATGGGCACTGGGTCATCAGGCACTGGATCAGTGGGCACCGGGTCATCAGGCACTGGATCAGCTGGCACCGGGTCATCAGGCATTGGATCAGCAGGCACCGGGTCATCAGGCACTGGATCAGTGAGCACCAGGTCATCAGGCACTGGATCAGCGGGCACTGGGTCATCAGTGACTGGATCAGCGGGCACCGGGTCATCGGGCACTGGATCAGTGGGCACCGGGTCATGAGGCACTGGATCAGCGGTCACAGAGTCATCAGGCACTGGATCAGCGGTCACTGGGCCATCAGGCACAGGATCAGCATGGTGGTGGGATTTTTTCACAATACTTCCCAAAGCATGGTGGCACTAAGAGGATTTGCGTATTATTTGCACCTTACTTTATACCTACTTTCAAGATATGAACGAGGACTGTTTTCTATTAATTCATTTTTGGACTTTTTGTTTTTCTTCAAATGCACTATTGCTTTAGTAGTGGGTCTCTGCAATGACCAAGTTCACTCTATTCTAATAATCATTATTATTTGTATGATTGCTATGATTTTTTGTTTATGATCTATTTTGTGTTTATATCTCACTTATAACTCTGCAGCTTTATACAGAGATCACATTTTTATTTATTTTTACCCTCACTGAGAGCAGTACCATTTTCCTTTGTATATACTGGATCAGTGGGCATCGGGTCATCAGGCACTGGATCAGCGGGCACTGGGTCATCAGGCACTGGATCAGCGGGCACCGGGTCATCAGGCACTGGATCAGCTGGCACCAGGTCATCAGGCACTGGATCAGCTGGCACTGGATCAGCATATCCAGCAGTGGCGGCTGGTAAAGTTTTTGGATGGGGGGCGCCAGGCCCCGCCCTTCCTTTTGACCCCTCCTACTTCTAATAAGCCCCACCCCTTATAGAATCCACCCACTCCGTCCCCTATATTCCACATATTGTGTCAGGAGTATACAGCTCAGCATCACAGGACACAGTATACAGATCAGCATCACAGGACACAGTATACAGCTCAGCATCACAGGACACAGTATACAGCACCCCGAATAATCTTCATCCTCCCCAGTTTTCCTTCCCGCCCCGGACCGCGGGGGGTAGGTTTTTGAAATGGTCGGCGGTGACGACCTATACGACTAGGTCACGGTCGACTAGGTCACGGACTACTGGACCACGGTCGACTAGGTCACGGACTACTGGGCCACGGGCGACTAGGTCACGGACTACTGGGTCACGGGCGACTAGGTCACGGAC
>BLSH010030134.1:62805-73379 GCA_018402905.1 Glandirana rugosa
CTTACCCCATCCAGCAGGCAGGATTACTGCAGAGTTCGGCACACGGAGAGCGGCTGTCCCCCCCTCGTCGGTCCCCGGGCGGTCATGGTCTCTGTGGGAGCGGAAGTCACCTCTGCTGCCACAGTGACCCGCCCCCGGCCACGCATCCAATCACCCTGCAGACTAAAATAAATCGGCTGGTGTAGGAGCTGTCTGAAACAGATCGGCTGGTGTAGGAGCAGACTGGAACAGATCGACTGGTGTAGGAGCAGACTGGAACAGATTGGCTAGTTTAGGAGCAGACTGGAACAGATCGACTGGGGTAGGAACAGACTGGAATAGATCAGCTGGTGTAGAGGCAGACCGGAACAGATCGGCTGGTGTAGAGTCGGGCTTGAGCAGGTTGGCTGGTGTGGAGGCAGGACTGGATATTGGCTGTATTGTGCGGGTTGGGAAAAACTACCGCTTCTTCTTAGGTTTAACCACTGAAGTTCTGTAAGTGACTACAGGGCTGTAAGTAGGGGGAGCAGCTGATGGAAGAGTATGGCTGGAGTATGGTAAAAAAGAGGGAGCGGTCGCTAAGGGGGATTTTTGTGGAATTGTTGCAGGCAATGGAGAAGAGCTAGGTGGGTTAAAGGCAGGGTAGGTACAGCAGGTGGAAATGGGGTACTGATATTTGGTTGGTAGCAGAGCTTATTGGGCTGTGACTGTGGTTGCAGTAGGTGAAGGACGGAGAGACCTCTGAACAAACTGGTGGCTAGTGGATGGATGCATGTCAACAGATACAGAGGAGGACAGATCCCACCAAGCTTGGAGTAAAGGCTGAACAAATGTCAATTTACACTCTCCTTGTCTAACTAAAGAGTGTACTGCATTGATACAACCTAACAGAGTCTTTTGTGAATACGCAGAGTAATGTTCCAAAAAATAACTTTTATCATCTTCTAAGAGCCAGACAAGCGACACCACCTGACATACATTAAAGGGCGGATTATAATCATCACGGCCAGTAGGAATACTTGACAAAGCAAACTCTGCACAAACCTGAATCAAAGGCTAAACTTCTCCAAATGACATACTGCCCTCATAAAGTAGGGAATGAGCAAGACGTATACATTCTAATAGCTGGTCACTGGTCCACTCCTTCAATGTCTGGCGGCAATAGTCATGATTCTCTGTCAGCAGCAGAGAAAAATAAATAACCTCCTCTGGATGCATGTTATCACAACCAAGATTGCTTTTCTGTGCAGCCACTTCTGGTCAGGATTGGCCTTGATATTATGTCAGGGACTGATGTGACCAGAAATGTGTGGACTGCAACAGAGTGTACCAAACGCAGGTAAAGTGTAAATAGTATGATTTATTATATGATAAATGAAATAACAAGAAAACGCACCTCCAATATAGTGAATAGTAAAAACAACCAGTAAATAAATCAACAGTGAACACACACACCAAATAACGGACAAATCCAATAAATACAACACGAGGGATATCCTAATCATAAACTTGCCAGAGCCAGGGTCATACACGGGAGATCAAGCAGGGGAAAACTTGGAGCAGACAGGACAGGGAAAGGGGGGTCAGGAGCCGGACTGAGTGGGTAGGAAGGGATCAGGCTGCAGGATCAAGGTTGGAGTCCAGGGACAGGAGAAGCGAAATAGGCTTCAGGAAACCAGGAACACAGGAACGCAGAGCAGAGGCACAAGGAGACAATACCAAGGCAAATTAACACAGCACTCCCCATGTTTAAATATACTTCCTGCAATCAGTCTCAGGTGATGCCTGATTGCAGGAGATGATGTCAGGTCCTGACTGCAGAGAGACACCTGCTGGTGGACACCGGAACTGCTCAGCCTCCGACTGCTAAGGGACACCCGCTGGTGGACACCGGAACTGTAACCCATAGGTCTGGGGGCTACAGTGCCACCAAGAGGTGAAACCGTTCCTGACACCCTCAAAAAGATGGGTTGGTTGAAAGCTTCAACAAAACCCTAAAACAAATGTTAAAAAAGGTGGTGGATAGAGATGGAAAGGATTGGGACTGTTTAATACCCTACTTGATGTTTGCTATTTGGGAAGTACCACAATCCTCTACCGGGTTCTCGCCCTTTGAGGTACCTTATGGGAGATACCCAAGAGGGCTGTTGGATATCGCCAAGGAAACTTGGGAAAATGAGAGTTCTCCCCACCGGAGTGTGATTGAGCATGTTGCCCTGATGCAAGATAGAATTGCACAGGTAATGCCAATCGTCAAAGAACACTTGGCCCAAGCGCAGTTAGCACAGCAAAGGGTGTACAACCATGAGGCCAAAACCCCTACCCGTATCCGGGGGATAGGGTGTTGGTACTAATCCCTACGGTCGAAAGCAAATTTCTGGCCAAACGGCAGGGCCCATATGAGATAATTGAACAAGTGAGTGAGGTGAACTACAGAGTCAGACAACCAGGACGGCGAAAGCCAGAACAGATATACCACATCAATTTGTTGAAAGCCTGGAGGGATAGGGAATCCCTAGTCACAGAAACTTTGTTGTCACCGACTCGGTCTGATTGCATGATTCCTGAGGTTGGAATAGCAGTAACCCTTTTGAAACCCCAAAAACAGGAGGCGAACGAGTTTGTGCTCTGCAACAGAGAGGTGTTCTCTGAACTGCTGGGACAAACATCTGGGGTAGAGCATGACATTATCGCCCCGCCAGGTGAAAGAGTGAAACTAAAACCCTATCAAATACCGGAGGCCCGAAGGGAGGCAATACGGGAGGAAGTTCAAAGAATGCTGGAATTGGGTTTGATAGAGGAATCCCAGAGTGACTGGTCCAGCCCGATCGTTTTAGTGCCCAAAGCCGATGGGAGCCGGCGGTTTTGTAACAATTTTCGACAATTGAATATAGTTACAATATTTGTCAACTACCCCATGCCACACATAGATGAACTGATCGACTGGTTGGGAACAGCCCGATATATGACGACCCTTGATCTCACCTAGGGGTATTAGCAGATCCCCCTAGCTGAGTCAGCCAAGGAGAAAATTGCTTGCTTTTGTAACACCAGGGGGGCATTCCAATATAGAAGAATGCCATTTGGGTTACAAAATGCACCAGCAACATTCCAGCAGAAAATGGACAAGATTCTGAGGCCCCATCAGAAGTATGCTGCAGCCTACCTGGACGATGTGATTGTTTACAGTACGGATTGGGCCTCACAACTGCCAAAAGTGCAAGCCATGTTAGACTCTATAGGGAAGCTTGGTTCTCAGCCAATCCAAAGAAGTGTACCATTGGACAGGAAGAGGCCAATTATCTGGGGTACACTATTGGGAGGGGAGAAATAAAACCCCAAGTCAACAAAGTGGAAGCCATAAATAGTTGGCCGCGTCCCAACAGTAAGAAGCATGTTCGAGCATTCCTTGGAATTTCTGCATACTATAGGCGATTCATTCCTCACTTTGCTTTTGCAGGCTGTGCCCCTAACCAACCTGACAAAAGGGAAAGAGTCTGCCATGGTGAAATGGACCCCGGAGGCTGAAGCAGCCTTCCAGTCTTTAAAAAAAGCCTTATGTAGCCAACCAGTGCTGTACTCCCCTGACTTCGCTAAGGACTTTGTGATACAGACTGATGCATCAGACATAGGCTTAGGAACAGTGTTGTCCCAGGTTTGGAAGGGGGAACAGCACCCAGTCATTTATCTCAACAGGAAACTGAAACCCCATGAAGAGAATTATGCCACAATTGAGAAAGAGTGTTTAGCAGTGAAGTGGGCGTTCTCTTCGATATTATTTGCTGGGTAGACACTTTGACCTGGTTACGGATCACGCGCCCTTAAAATGTATGGCTTTAAAGAATGAGACCAATAGAAGGATAAATAGGTGGTTCTTGGCCCTGCAGGAATTCAACTTTACAGTGAAGCATCGCCCTGGTGTTCAAATGGGGAATGTGGATGCTTTATCTTGGGCACCTGCGTGCCTGACTGCGTGTGTTCCAAACCCCAGTTTGAAACAAGAGGGGGTATGTGACAGCAGGCAGGTAAAATCGCCTGGTTGCATTCAGAATGGCAGGTACATTTGTCCCAGGTTTAAAATATATACAGATTTCTACCACTAGGGGGAAGTGCTAGGAGTTTTGCAGAGGTAGAGGTAATGAGCCAGCTGAGTTAAGCTGGCTCATTAAGGCCTTTACAAAAGCTCCCAGCAGGCCTAGGGGAGTGGCTCCACCCTGGAACCAGTTACTGTGTCCATAGACTGGGGAGCGTAACACACATCCTGTGCAGTAAGACCAAGCCTGTATGGCTAAGTATTCCATCAGAGAGATAGGTGCTAGGTATAGCAGAAGGCTGTACCTAGCTGACAGGCAGGGGAACCTACACGTGTAGTCAGTGGCCAAGCTGGCAAGGTTTTATTTTGATGTTACTTTTTGTTTTGCTGTTTTTCTCCATTTGTACATAGTGTAATAAACCGCATTTTTGTTTTCACCTGCAACTGCTGTCTCGCTGTGCCTATTTTGTGTAGTGAACCCTTCCAGGGGGTCACACGCACCCACTGCCAAGCTAACCCCTTAAAAAATATATATATATATATGTGTGTGTGTGTGCTAAAAAATAACCTTTATGTATTACAAGGTACAACGAGTTCTTCCCAAAGTCAAGTAGATCTGCCCTTGTTTTTCTCAGCATTGCACTTGCATGAGCTTTGGCCTCATACAGTACTAATGGCATGGTTCATACCCTCCTTGATGTCTCTCTTTGTTACAGAGAGTACTGAGGTTCTGGTTTACTAGGTTTACATTAGAATCTAGCGTTCATGTATATGTATCTTTAGACCACAGTGAATATAATAAAGGACTCACAAAGCAGTGTAGATGAGCTGAAGGACTGAGATTTGACCTAGGTCAAAGCATAAGTGTGGTGGATTTTTCAAAGTTTGTTCATTTATAACTGGAAAAATATAGGGCTGCCTTGGCTTGTGCTGAACAATCACAATAGGTCATACCCTACTAGCCAGTTTCTGCATAGGCTTTCTACAGTCCAGACTAATTTACACCCATAAACTCTGTTAAAATCCTGCACTTGTCATCTCTGATGTTCATTTTGCTGATGCTTCAGTCTTTTACAAGAACTCCTTTCCAGGATTTCCCTTCCTTATGTTAGCAGGCTCTGTCAATTACAAAGGTGTTGCATAGAATGCATTTCTCATCTATGAATATATAACTATAACAATAATGAACAAAACTCAAAGTAAATATTGGACATACTCAAGAAAGCCTAATTCTTACTTACACATTTTGTACTTTAAAGCAGGCTTTCAAAGCTTTAAAATATTTTAAATTATGTTGTGGAAAGCTAGCAGAAAAGCTCCTTCTATTATCTTGTAACCAAAACGGGAAATTCATCATATATTCAAGCTTGCTTAATTACAGTTATTATTGAGTCTTCAAGTAAGAGCAGGTAAAACGTGTAATGAGTTTGAAATATATCTTTATCATATTTAAAAAATAAAAAGCTTCCATAGGACAGGCCACACACCAGAGCATTTCTGAAATCCTTCAAAGGCAATTTTGTCATTAGACTGTATATTATTTATTCTGATTGTTCTGTCTGTTCCCCTGGTATGTCTGAATTTTTTTTAAGTTTAAAAATAAACAGTAAATTAAAATAAATAAAATCTTTGTTAATTACATGTTACAGTTAGTCCCAGCACAGTTAAAATACATGTACTGGAACTGT
This sequence comes from Glandirana rugosa, assembly GCA_018402905.1. Taxonomy (NCBI): domain Eukaryota; kingdom Metazoa; phylum Chordata; class Amphibia; order Anura; family Ranidae; genus Glandirana; species Glandirana rugosa. Next base: position 68,506 of record BLSH010030134.1, read on the forward strand.
CTCACTCGTCAAAAGATTTGTAATTCTGCTTAGCCAATCTTGTGATCCAGGCATGCTTAACACAGATCCAGGTAAGCGGCAGCCTCGCTTTCTAGATTTAAATTGATTGTAAACTGTACTTTAAAAAAAGAAACCAACAGGTTAAAAAAAAAACAGGTTTATATATAACTGTTCTGCACAGTGGAATCGCACACAGCGTCCCTGAATCTCCTCTACTCGAGTGCCTCACTCCTGGCTTCTCCTCTTCTGGGTGTGCCACCATAGAAAGACACCTCCTTTTGTGGCACACCTGCGGGCTTGAACCTGTCCATAGACACAAACAACTTGGCTTGGCCCCACCCAAGTAATGCATTGATGTAAATAATGTTTATACTTTAGAACCACTTTAGGTAGTAAATCTTGGTCAGCAATATAGATGAGTGTAAGGATCAGGTCGACAGATGGTGATGGTTGGCCCAAAATCTAGCTGTTTGAAGTTTGCTAAACAGACAAACTAGATGGCCATTTTGGTGTGAAACCTCTGGCTGCTACTCATTTATTCATTTAGTCACTACTGCCTTAGAGGAATTACTTCCTAGCTGTCTGGTGGCTTGTTTCACATTGCATACAAGCCATAAATATGTGGCCTCACAGCAGTGTTTCTTTAACCGTGGGGTGGCATATATGCATATTTGTGTTTGTACTGGGAGAGTGTTGCACAGCGTTCTCCCAGCACAGAGGACAGGCTTTTACTGAGAACCCCAGGCCCTATACTAACCATCAGGAACTGGGAGGCCCAGTTCCCAATCACCCGATTGCTGTGATAGCCTCTCATTGACCGTCACAGTGATCAATCACTGTATAGCCCGCCCCTGTGTTGTTTTCCCCTCTTGAATGGAGAAAGATACATTGTCTGTTTTTCTACTTTCTAGAGAAGAAAAATGTAAACTAAGAAGTGTGTATAAAAAAATAAAAGGCAAAATAGCTAAATCAGGGTTTGATCTAGGTCAGGGTCAGGGTTAGGGATAGGGTCAAGGTTAGGGTGAAAGGTTACAGTCAGCATTAATGGTCAGGGCCAGTGGACCTTGTATTTTAGGTAGGTCAGTGTATTTTAGGTAGGATTAAAAAAAAAACATTTGTAGTATTACTGCGGTCATCAGGAGCAGGGGAAATTATTTTTGGTGGTAGGTTATAGTAATATCAAAAAATATACTGCTAAATTTTATAAAATTATTTTGTTTTACTATTTTTTTACCAGGTTTCCTTTGTTAATTCAAAAAAACAATCAGGAGATATCCATGACAATGAAATCCCAATTTGCCTTGAAAAAAACAAGGTATAATTCACCTGTATACTCTAAGTGGTTGCGATTATATGTACAGTTTTACTAACACATGTCAAAGATGCAAAGCTGTGTTCAGGCATTAGGATTTGTTTTACCCTCCGTCATGAGGGGGTTAATCGAACACTGTCAAACAATGATATTTAGGGCCCACTTATTTAAAAGGAAGCTTATATTCTGATAAGTATCCCCCTGTACAGACTCCAACAGGTGCTTCATCGAGGGAGGGCCTGGCAAGGTACATTCCGCATGTTGAGGGCGTGTGGCTTGGTATGGTTGAGGAGAGGACTACATGCTCCCTGCCCTTCCCTTTCTTGGCCAGCCAGGCTACATTCTCAGATAAGAATATATGGATTTTGGGGGGTACCCCATGCCTTTATATTAAAAACCAGAGCCTTATTTTGAAAAAGGAGAATCCCAGGACTGCTTTGTTTATAAAAAAAATGAGGCTAACAGGCAAATAACATTTTTTTCTAAATGTCACTTTTGCTTAGTACATCCTATAGGTATACCAATTCACATGCAAGATTGAGGTATCTCCCAAGCATGTTTTATTTAAAGGAAATGTATATTTTTATAGTGATTGTAAACCTTTCTTTTTGTAATTAAAATAATAAACATGTTATACTTACCTGCTCTGTGGAAGGGTAGGGCCCAGAGTGGCCCTTACCTCCTCTTCTTGGGTCCCTCACAGGCACTCTTGGCTCCTCCTCTTCTACATGTGCTACTGCTGCTATCAGCAAAGCCTGTGAGAGCAAGGAGACGGAAGAGAAGACCTGCAGGGCTGGATCAATGGAGGAGCCAGGTAAGTGTTAGAGGTGGAGGGTGGAACAGACAATGGGAGGTTTTTTACCTTAAAACGGGGCTCCACCCAAAAGGGGAAGCTCCACTTGATTGCACCCCCCCCCCCCCCCCCACTGCCACATTTGGCACTTTTTGGGGGGGAAGGGGGAGCAAGTACCTGGTTTTGACAGGTACCCACTCTCACTTCCAGGTAAGATCAGCAATTGGCAATCTACAACATTTCGGGCCCCAGCTCCTTCCCCCTGCTGCCTTCTGGCTCACGCACAGGTCCCAGAAGACAGCAGGACCATTTAGAAAGTGCACCATGACTCATGCATGCACAGTAGGAAACCTGCCTGAAGGCTTCACTGCCAGTTTCCCTTACTTAGAATGCTGGCACCTGCACCCCAAGCTGATTGATGAATTAGCTTGGGGTGCCAACATTGTGAGATCCCTGGACAAGTGAGTGTCCTTAAAAGTCAGCATCTGCAGTATTTGTAGCTGCTAACTTTTCATTTTTTTGGATCTTCAAATGTAGTCCAAAGCTTTTATTGCAGAAATATCACTTTACAAAAAAAACATGTGCAAAGTTTAAGAGCTGTGCAGGACCCCTTTGTCAAGCATGTGATCATCAAATAAAAGCTTTGGACTACATTTGAAGATCCAAGGTGTGCTGGTGAATATGTGCATTGATCTGAGATGTATAAAAACAATTGTTTTTATGTGTCTATGCGTTGACCTGCATTTTACAAGTGCGCTAAAACACAGATCAGTGCAAGTGAATGAATATTAAAATGTGCATAAAATGGATGGAAACATACATCCATTTTCCCTACATTTTACTACAAGCCAGTGTGAATTCAGCCTTAGACAAAATAGGGCCTGGGGTACATGGAAGGATAACTGTGAATAAAATAAGTCCCATTGCCGGTTTCAGTGGGAGCAAATAAAGCCTCATTGTCAATCTCAGTGGGATAAAACAGGGCCCCTTATATTGGTGTCAGTGGTATAAAATAAGTACCATCACTGTTGTCAGGAGGATTGAAAAAGCAGCTTGGTTCCCTCATGGGTGATATTTTGCTGTTACGTATACAATATAGTTACATAATTAGTCTGGTTGTAAAAAGTCCATCTAGTTCAGCCAATAAATGGAAAAAAATATATACAATCCTATATACACAATCCTAAATCCACAGTTGATTCAGAGGAAGGAAAAAAAACTCCATCAAAGCATGATCCAATTTACTCCAGCAGAAGAAGAAATTCCTTCCTGATCCCAAAAGAGGCAATATTCCATGAATCAACTTCACCACTAAATGTTAGTATCCAGTAATATTATGTACATTTAGGAAAGAATCCAGGCCTTTTTTAAAAGCCATCTACTATGCTGGCAAAACCAGCTCTTGAGGGAGTCTATTCCACATTTTCAAAAATCTTACTGTGAAGAAACCTTTCCATATTTGGAAATTAAGTCTCTTTTCCTCCAGATGTAAAGAGTGTCCCCTTGTCCCCTGTGATGACCTTAACCACCTCAGGTCCGCCCACCGTCAAATGACGGCGGAGCGGACCTGCTCTCGTTCCGGATGGACTTCATATGACGTCCTCCCTTTAAGCCGGGATTACGCGCGATCGGGCGCACGCATCCCGGCTCTGTCGGTGTCGGCGTGTCCCCAGGACACACCGCTTCACCGACAGGGGTGAACAGCCATTGGTTATGGCTGATCACAAATGGCAAGTCCGCCGTTCCTGGGGAACACTGCCTGTCACCGACACTGGTATCAGCCGCCGGCCGGCGGCTGATACCTTGTGATCGGCTGTGATCTACTTCACAGCCGATCACTTCAAATGTAAACAGAGCGGTAACAGAGTCCAGTGTGAGGAGAAAAGAGCTGGGATCAGTGAATTACTGATCTGTGAAGTAAAATCACACTGACACTGACCCCCCCCTGCCCCCCCCAATGCACCTGTCACCCCAACAGTCACCCCATATACCCCCCATAAAGTGCACCTGTCATCATAAAGTGCACCTGTCATCATAAAATGCACCTGTCACCCGTCACCCATCAGTGACCGTGGCCTGTCACCCATCAGTGACCGTGGCCTGTCACCCGTCAGTGACCGTGGTGTGTCACCCGTCACTGACCGTGGCCTGTTTCCCGTCATCCCGTCATTGACCGTGGCGTGTCACCCGTCACCTGTCATTGACCATGGCCAGTCACCCATCACTGACCATGGCGTGTCACCCATCACCCATCACTGACCGTGGCGTGTCACCCATCACTGACCGTGGCATGTCACCCGTCACCCATCACTGACCGTGGCGTGTCACCCATCACTGACCGTGGCGTGTCACCCGTCACCCATCACTGACTGTGGCGTGTCACCCGTCTGTGACCGTGGAATGTCACCTGTCACCCATCAGTGACCGTGGCTTGTCACCCAACACCCATCAGTGACCGTGGCGTGTCACCCATCACCCCAGTGGCCTGTCACCCAACACTGACGTAGCCTGTCGCCTGTCACTCATCACTGACTGTCCGATGCAGTCACAACCCACTGTCCGGTGACCCCACTACCCACTGTGCGGTGCCAGTGACTACCCACAACCCACTGTTCGGTGCCAGTGACTACCCACTGTCCACTGTAAGGTGCCAGTGTCTGCCCACTGTGCGGTGTCAGTCACTACCCACTGCCCACTGTGCGGTGCCAGTCACTACCCACTGTGCGGTGCCAGTCACTACCCACTGCCCACTGTACGGTGCCAGTCACT
>BLSH010030134.1:77893-101044 GCA_018402905.1 Glandirana rugosa
CAATGTGTGGTATGCATATGCTGGGTGTGAGAAATAACCTGTTACAATGACAATTTTGTGGGGAAAAAAAGAAAAGAAAAAAAAAATCTTCATTTTGCAAAGAATTGTGGGAAAAAATTACAACTTCAAAAAATTCACCATGCCTCTTACTAAATACCTTGAAATGTCTACTTTCCAAAAAGGGGTCATTTGGGGGGTATTTGTACTTTCCTGGCTTGTTAGGGTCTCAAGAAATGAGATAGGCCGTCAGTATATCAGGTGTGATCAGGTGTGATCAATTTTCAATGATTGGCACCATAGCTTGTGGACTCTATAACTTTCACAAGGACCAAATAATATACACTTATTTGAGTTATTTTTACCAAAGATAGGTAGCAGTATAAATTTTGGCCAAAATTAACAAAGAAAAAATACTAATTTGCAAAATTTTATGACAGAAACAAAGAAAAAGGCATTTTTTCAAAAAATTTTCAATCTTTTTTTATTTATAGCACAAAAAATAAAAAAACCCCTAGTGATTAAATACCACCAAAAGAAAGCTCTATTTGTGTGAAAAAAAGGACGCAAATTTCATATGGGTACAGTGTTGCATGACTGAGTAATTGTCGTTCAAAGTGTGATAGCACTGAAAGCTGAAAAATGGCCTGGACAGGAAGGGGGTTTTCGTGCCAGGTACTGATGTGGTTAAAGTGAATAACTCAGCACCAAGTTCACTGGTGTATCAGGGACAGGTGAGTGTAAGTCTTGCAGGAAGGTTAAAGAAGAACAATAGAAAATCAACCAAATTCTACCTACAGTCCAGATTTGATTTTTTTTTTGTACTGCAAATATTTCTTCTCAAAGCACAGCAAAATAGTCACATAATATAAATAACTGGATTCATATTTATATGGTTGTGTACTTGTAACATACATCATTTTGTGTCATTAAAGGTCCTCATTAACATAAGATGACAATTGGCTGTATTTTTAGCAAGATAGGACCACAATTACATATTCTGGAATTGCCCATAAGCACTGGAGAGTAAGTGATTGGACAAGTTATAAACATCATCCAATCACTCTCGTTTTCTCTAATAAAATGCCACCATAGGTGTTTGAAGCAAACCTACCACATTTCTTTGTATCAGGCTAAATACCAGCTGCAGACCCATATGCCTAAGGGTAGGTAGATTGTGCCTGCATGTCTGACCACCCATAGTTTTTATGGTTAGCTTTATCAGCAAACATGAACATTATACAACCAAGAAGTGTGTGAAAGTGCCAGGCATCTTGTATCTGATGCAGTATCCACATTAGCCAAGCTCTTCACAAAGATAAAAACTGTCATTTTTAATCAAGTTTTTCCTTATCCTAGAAACTGCACATCTTGTATCCCACATAACTTTATAACAAACTCAGAAATATAAATTGCTCCACTGTTTAAAATAAAAGACATCTCTAACAATCCCTCAATTTCTTCACATTCTCCAACGCAATCATTATTTTCAGAGCAATCTCTTGTACTGAAAAACAATTGGGCACTAATTCTAGCTATATAAAGATTTTTAATCAAGAATCACTGGTGGGACAGTTTTCTTTAATAATTTATTTTGGTATTTTCTTGTAGCTTTCAGGCACAAACTAAGCATGATGAGAATTTGTCTGCATTTGGCGTATTGATCTAACCCCGGTGGGTGCCTAGATAATGTTATCTAATTCGCTTATATTGGAAATGCTCGAGCTTTTATATATGAATTAGCTGAGTGGGGCCTATAAACAAAAAGTACCTTAATGCCAAATGGCATAAAGAAATCCCCATATGACTATGAATTCTTCAGTGATTATGGTTTATTGTGTACAGGTGCTTTTGTGGGTTTAATGTCTACTGCACCCAACAGAGATTCCACTTAGAATCATAATATGATTAGGTTAAACCTGTTTTCAATGTTTCTTGTCTTTTTAACTATTGTTTACCCTCATAAGTCACGGATGCCTTTAAAGAAACACTTCAGGCTTTTTTTAAGGTAAATTCATAGTTAACGTTTAATATAAAGGCACCATAGCACTTCAAGATACTGAGTGACAGCATATCGTATGGGTTCAAATAACACCAAATCCAACACATTCTTGTTTCAGGTTTGTGGCACAATATAATGATCGAAGCAACATGGGCAAGATGCCATGCACACAGATGGTCAAAATAGCAGGAAGCCAAGAGATCATGTTTGCACATTAAGATCAAGATTGGGTGCTATGGGCACAACTCAGAGAAGTCAAGTGATTGTGATGTTAAATATGCACCGGTAAAGAAGTATTTTCTCAGAAAACACCAGCCATAATATTCACGTTAGTTAGATTGTTGAATTATTTATTACTCAATTCTGTTAACCATGGTCAAGCTATTGAATATACCTAGGGCTTCAATAAACTAGTATCTATATCATCAATAGCAACACTCAGAGAAAGATTTGCCCACACTGTATTTATACTACTGCACCAACAGCAACTGATACATTAGTATCCAGTTCAGCTCATGCTCACTAAGAGCTTGTGCACACTAAGCCCATGTTCACACTGAGGGCGGGTTTGAAATAATGCAAGTTCATCTGAACTCGAGCGATTTCAAACCGGCATTTCAGTACGACTTCGGGGGGTGATTTGACAGACATCTGTGCGTGTTCATGCACAGATGTCTATTGAAATTGCCCCTGAAGTCGCCAAAAGTATTGCAGAGACTACTTTGGGAATTATTGCGGTGCCGCAAAGTCGATTGCCGACAATAGGCCCGATTTGGCATGTGATTTGACATGTCAAATCGGCCCAATGCGAATATGGGCTAAAGCTATTTTTAATGTATGAAACATACATTAATGTGAGCCAGTGTAAGTCACTGCCTAAGGGCTCATGCACATGGGTGCATTCTCCCTTACAGCATAAATATGCTATGTATTTTGATTCACTGGAATTCCTAGTGCTGCAGCCAGCCGCCCATAGACATAAATAGGTGTAGGCAGCTGTAATCAGGCATGCCCTGCTACTTGCGAAAAGTATGCATATGTACAGACATTAGGTTCCAAACACAGACTGTCTGCAAAACTTGAATTGTTTGCTAATATGTGCTATTATTCAGCAAACAACCCCTGCATGGTCAGATTGTAGTAAGCAATCCTCAAATTGGATGCATTGCAAATATTAGTAAATGGATAGTGTGCCGCTCAGGCTCGGTAAAAGCGGGGTATGCAAACCAGTGCATCTGAAATTGCTGCTCAGTGTTCTGGCAGGGGATGGAGCCCATCCTGGCTCCTGCAATAGCTAAAGGGAAGAAGGGTGACCCCTGAATGCTGCACATCCATAGTGTCCTACAGAGATAAGTGTAGTGGCAACCTTGGCCTGGACTCCAATCAGGTCACGCCCCCAATGCATTTTGTTCCTCATGACTAAGCTTCAGACTAAGTGAAACGTGTTGGGGCATGGCCTGGTTGGAGTCCAGGCTGAGGTTTCGAACTTTACTCATCTCTGTAGGACATTGATGGCTTTTCAGTACCCTGGCTTCATAATTTCAATTCTAGAAATACATTTGTTGGGAAAAGATAAATGCAGCAGACAGATTTCGTTTTTCAGAATTTTTTCTTAGCTTGGGTTGATGTGGGCAGAGGAAAGAACACAGAGAGGGGAAATATTTAGGGACTGAAATGAAATACAACAAAAAAAGCTTGGCAGCTGGCAGCCTACCTTGAATCCTTTCATACCTAAGGCTTCATGCACACTGGACGTTAAAAAAAGTCCTAAAAACGTCAGCAGCTTATCAGTGTTTTTTTGCATTTTTAAAGGGTCAGCGTTTTTGTTTATTTTTTAATTGATCTAAAACGTCCAAAAACCTTGGGGATCAACGTTTGTGAGTGTTTTTGGGGGTTTTTGAGCATTTGAACGTTTTTACAGCTGAAAAACGTCTCTCAGAACCCACTGGTCTTGGTTTTTTTTTTTACAGCTCAAAAACGTCATTGCTAAAAACAGTTGATGTATGTGTGCATGAACACATAGGATAACATGATGGAGGGTTTACTGACTGTAGAAAAAAAGTTTGCAGCTAAAAAAAGCTGCTGTAAAACAGTCAAAAAATGCCCTGTGTGCATGAGGCATAAATCTTTCACTCATCAGCAAAGGAAATTTTTGGATTCCTACAGTACATCAATGAAGCAAAATTGACTAAGCCCTAACTTCTATGCCTAAACATAAAACACTGGGGTTGGATGGATATCCTGTAGAGTTTTGTACAAAGACAGGCTAATCCCATGCCTTTTAACTCTGTAAATAATATATTTCACAAAAAGACCCTTATCTCACTATGTGACGGAGACCATAATTTTAATTATTTCCAAGCATATCGACTGAAATCACTGAAAAATTCTAATGTGAAATCCTAGCTAAAATTTTGTCAAGACATCTGAACTTTTACACTTACCAATTCCTGATCAAACTGGATTTATCTTGGGGAGGTCTACAAACATACAAACCCTGGCAAAAAGTATGGAATCACCACTCTTGGAAAATTCAATTGTTTAATTTTGTAGAAAAAAACTAATCACAGACAGGTCTCCAAACTATTTTCATTAACTTTCACACTGGGCTTACTGTGCAGAGACGGATCTGTCAGAGCCCCACTCTCCTCTATGGGGAGATCGCATGAAAACAGATCCGCCTGTCGATTTTCATCTGATTCCCTCCAATCCGATCCACCAGACGGATGGAAAATAGGGTTTCCATCCGTCTGGATTTAGTAGACCAGATCAGATTGGATAGCGTATGTCAGCGGACATGTCACCACTGACATCCGTCACTCCATAGAGGTGAATGGAGCATCTGATCAGGTCTGCCTGGAAAACGGACAGCCGAACCTGATCGGTCCGCGTGTGTGAAAGGGGCCTTAACATTCCAACCTTCTGGCTTTAACCACTTGAATACAGGGCACTTTCCTCCCTTCCTGCCCAGGACAATTTTCAGCTTTCAGTGCTTTCACACTTTGAATGACAATTGCGATGCCATGCAACACTGTACTCAAACTCAATTTTTATCCTTTTCTTCCCACAAATAGAGCTTTCTTTTGGTGGTATTTGATCATTTTGGTATTTTGATTAATTTTTTGCTAAACAAACTAATAATTTTTGTAAAAAATTGTTTCTCTTTGTTTCTGTTATAAAATGTTGTTTTCTCCTTCACTGATGGGCACTGATGAGGCTGCACTAACAGGCACTGATGAGACAGTACTGATGGGCACTGATGAGGTGGCACTGATATGTAGAATTGATGGGCACTGATAGGCAGCACTGATATGCAGCACTGATGGGCACCGATAGGCAGCCCTGATATGCAGCACTGATGGGCACTGATAGGGCGGCACTGATGGGCACTGATATGTGGCACTGATGAGCACTAATAGGTGACACTGATGGGCACTGATAGGCATTGATGGGTGGCACTGATGGGCACTAATATATGGCACTGATGGGTACTAATAGATGGCACAGATAGGCAGCACTGATGAGGAGGTACTGACAGTCATTACTAATGGGCACTGATTGGCATCTGTGAAGGGCCCTGACAGGCGTTACTGATGGGCACTGATTGGTACTTTAATGGGCACTAATTGGCACTTTTGGGCACTCATTGGTATTTTGGTGGGCGCTGATTGGCATTGTGGTGAGCACCTCTGATGGGGGGGGTCATTGATAATCAAAGCGCCCATTATCAGTGCACACCCCCTGTCAGCGCGAAACGAGGAAAGCTGATTCCTGGGACTTCCTGGTTACCACGGTGATCGGCTGTGATTGGTCACAGCTGATCACGTCGTAAAGAGCTTACGTCATAGGCTTTTTACCACAATCGGCGATGCAGTGCGTCAGTGTGACACACTGCACCACTGATCGCCACTCTGCGTGCCCCCGGGGGTGTGCACCAGCGGCTTATCCTGCTGGTCATCAATCCGCAATGGGGCAGGCGAGAAGTGGTTAAGAAACACTTTTAAAAATTAAAAAATAGATAAAAACTGTAGTCAATTGCAACTGTTTTTGCAGATCAAGCATAGGAAAAAAATATGGAATCACTCAATTCTGAGGAAAATATTATAGAATCATGAAAAATAACACTACAGTACACCACTAGTACTTTGTTGCACCACCTCTGGCTTTTATTACAGCTTGAATTCTCTGAGGCATGGATTTAACTATCGACAAACAGTATTCTTCCTTAATCCGGCTTCAATTACTCTTATTGCAATTGCCAGATCAGCTTTGAAGGTTGGAGCCATTTTCTTTCATTTCCACCATAGATTTTCAATTGAATTGAGGTCTGAACTATTTGCATTCCATGCCATTGACATTACATGTTTTCACGGCTTTTGCCCTATGGCAAGATGCATTATCCTGAAAAATTATGTCATGATCACCAAACATCCTTTCAATTGATGGAATATGAAAAGTGTCCAAATTCTCAATATAAACTTGTGCATTTATTGAATATTTAATGATTGTCATCTTTCCCGTACCTTTACCTGACATGCAACCCCATATCATCAATGATTATGGAAATTTGCATGTTTTCTTCAGGCAGTTGTCTTCATACATTTCATTGGAACGGTACCAAACAAAAGTTCCAGTATCATCACCCTGACCAATGCAGATTTGTGATGCATTACTAAATATCACTTTCATCCTGCCATTCACAGTCCATAATTGCTTTTCTTTAGCCCACTGTAACCTTGTTTTTTTCAGGTTAAATTGTTAATGATGGTTTTCGTTTGGCTTTTCTATTTAGAGACAATTGACTGGGAACAACCAACATATTTTGCAACATTCCATGAGGATTTACCTTCTTGGAAAAGTTTTATAATCTTCCCTTTTGTTTCAACGGACGTCTTTCGTGTTGGAGCCATGGTTCATGTCAATCAGGTTGGTGCACCAGCTCTCCAAGGTGTGCAAACACTCTTTTTTTTCAAATATATTTTTATTGGAAAAAAAGAAGTCAGGGAGGGCAAAGTTCAGTTACATCACATACATCATTTACACAAATCTCAGCTTCCAGGTAACAAGTTTAAAGCATACCCAACTCATCTTATCTTTAATGTTCCCCAGTTCCCATGAGGGGATATATGGTTATTCACAACAGAACAGATAGGGGGAGAGAAAAAAGGGGGGGTACATGGGACCCAGGTGACGAGGGACCCCACTTGTCGTTTGACACGTTTCAAGACAATTGGCAATGTCCCCATTATGAGCTGAGAAGGGACAATCCCTCATCGGACAGTATGAACATGTTCCATAATCTCCATGTTTTGGAGTATTTTGCATGTTTGTTTTGTGCAGAAAGGATTAAATCCTCAATTTAGTTTATTTCTTCTACCCTACGTAACCAACTACTGATAGTGGGTGGTGTCTGCTTCTTCCTCAACGTGGAGATGCAGGATTTGGCCACATTCAATAGGTGACATATTAATGATTTGCGATACAGTTTTGTTGGGATTGTGGTAACGTGCAGCAAGAAAAACGCTGGGTCATCTGGAATCTCATGTTCTGTAAATTTCTGAGTGACAGTACGCACTGTTTTCCAGAAATGTTTTAGTTTAGGGCAGGACCAAAAGATATGTATCAGTGTGCCCTTGTCTGCCTCGCACCTCCAACAGTGATCCAAGGTGATCGGATAGCATATGTTCAGTCGCTGAGGTGTGTGGTACCACCTAGTGAGAATTTTATTATTGGTTTCTTGGAGTTTGGTACATGTAGATGATTTTAAGGAGAATTGGAGAATATTTTGTTGCTGAGCCGTCGTAAAGGAGAGAGTTAAGTCTTTTTCCCATTTTCGTAGAAATGGAAGTTGGGGCTGTTCTATGGGGTTATTGAATAGAGCATACGTTTTGGTCAGTACTTCCCTTTGCCAACAGGTGCAGGTAACCCGCTGAACCCCGTTCGTGATAGGGATCGGGGATTGCAATTATTGCCCATGAACAAGGAATTCCCAGTAAGTGCGGGTCATAAGCTCGCGTTGATTAAGTCCCTGCCCTTTGTACACACGGCCCGTCGCTACTACCGATTGAAGTCTGATTACGTCATTGCGACGCATCTCCGCTTTGCCGAGAAGGGGAAACAAACGGGTATTGGCCGCAACGATCGGCTTCCATTTACCTACATGGGTTGATTTCCCCAAACAAAAATCGGCTGCCTTTATGTCCGGTGCCGGGATGTGCGGGCCCCTTAAAATGTGAGTGTGCATTTTTTCTGCATATTATTTTTGGTTTTATTTGACAATACATTTTTGAATATACTTGCACTATGAGCCTTTTTTTCCCTCATCTATGATCATGCCTGGGATGGAGTAAAACAGCTGAAGGTGCACCAACATAGGAGAACCCAGGGGGGACGCCCCCCAACAAGTCTTTCTGGACCACACTCGCGATAGGTGGTCACTGGACTAAGGGTCAGTGTACATCCATGTGGGGCACAGTCAGCACAGAACCAGCATTTTTCATCCACCTGAGCACGAGCACTTTCCATACCACTGGATGGGTAATTTTTTCTGAAAATTTTCCTGCATTTAACCTGTACATTTCTCCTTATGAGAGCCCACCTATAGACTGTTATCAATTTGTATGTTATACTTGTTGACCAAGCGCAGAGGTTAATATATACCTAAGTTGAACTGTGGCTGAAGGCTATTGCACCACTGCAGCTGGTCACTATTTAAAGACTATTATACTTTGGCTTGATTTTGTCTATTTTAAGCTGTATCTATTGTGAATCTTATTGTCTTGTCAGTGGTTGTCCGAGGCGCTGAAGCATATTTTCTTCTATTAGTACTCCTCGAACGTCATGGGATTATGAGCGTACTGTATTGGGTCAGGGATTGAGTGTAAGAAGTGGTGGAGTTGTATTGCTTTCCAGAAGGGGACCTGAAATTGGCCAGGAGTTTTTGTCAGTGTAGATATAGAGGGCCAGTGGTCTGTCTCCACATAGTGAGAGGCAAAAACTTGCCCCTCTCGGAGGAGAGTCTGAAATGTGGTTACTTCAAGTCCAGAGGGAAATGCAGGGCTGCCTAGGATAGAAAAAAGTGGTGAATCTCGTGTGGAAAGAGGTGTAGAGAGGACACCGTAGGGTGTGTTTTCAATGAAGAAGGCAAGTTATTGTAGTGCCATAGGGCACCTCTGAGGGGGATGCTAAATTGTGTTTGTTCTATTTGAGCCCAGAGTTTGCTCTCCGAATGTCTCCACCAGTTTATGACTCTGCCCAAGTATACTGCTAGGTAGCATTTTTGTACATCAAGGCCAATCCACCAAACTGCTAGGGCAGTGTCAGAATCTGCCTAGAAATTGTGGCCTGGAGTGTGCCACCACAAACCTGACAAAAAGGGTATGTACCTGTTTAAAGTAACGTTCAGGTATCCATATCAGCAGTGCTTGGAACAGATACAAAAATTTTGGGAGAACACTCATCTTAAGCAGATTTCATCTGCCAAACCACCAAACCACGAGTGCATCCCTCCTTTCCATTTATCTAATAAGGTCCTTGTTGTGGAGAGTAGGTGGGGGAAGTTGAGTTCAAACCAGCAATTCATATCGCTGGGGAGGTGGGTGCCGAGGTATTTAAAAGCGCTGTCTACCCATTTGAATTTAAAGCTAGATTTCAGAGAGAGCAGGGTAGTAGGAACTGTATGGGCACCCATTGCCACAGACTTGTCGAAATTGATCCACAGGTTAGATAGTTTACCACACACTTCAAACTCCCACAAAAGATTGGGGAGGGATACTATGGGGTTGGTTAGTGAAAACAGAACATCATCCATGTATGACGATATTTTATGATGGGCGCTCCCTGAATGTATTCCAGTAATATCTGTATTTGTGCGGATTGTGCATAGGAAAGGTTCTATTGAAAGGGCAAATAGAAGGGGGGATAACGGGCATCCCTGGCGGGTTCCATTTACGATGTCCTAGGGGTCTGACAGAAAGCCATTCACTTTTACTTGAGCTGTCGGGTTAGTATACAGTTTAGATATCCACCGCAACATTTCCCCCCCCCCCCAATCCCACATGTTTAAGCACTGACATCCAGTTGAGCCGGTCGAATTGAGGAGGCTATGTGGATTAAATTAAGGGCCTTGGTAGTATTGTCCCTCGCTTCCCTGGAGTGAATAAAACCAACTTGGTCTAAGTGGACAATCTCTTGTAGGTGATTCACTAGCCTGGAAGCAATGATTTTTGAGAATAGGTTGAGATGTTTAGAAGGGAGATTGGTCTGTAACTACTGCAAGAGGAAGGGTCTTTGTCCTCCTTGGGTTTAACTGAAATATGAACTTTTAACGTATCCCTGGGCAGGTATGTGTCTGAGCTCAGTGAGTTAAACAATCTCACCATGTGTGGGCTCGGGATTGGGAGAAAGGTTTGAAAGTATTGTAATGTGAAGCCGTCTGGGCCAGGGGCCTTACCCGGCTTCATACTGCCCATTGCTTGTTTCAATTCATCTGCAGTGATAGGACTCCCCAGTTCTTCTCTCACCTCACTCGAGAGTTGTGAGAGAAGTGAGGATGAGATGTATTCCTCCATTGATGTCAGAGAGTTGTTCTGGCCAGGGAGATTATAGAAGGAGGAGTAAAGTTCTCTAAATGTTTGTGCGACCTGTTTCGGGAGGGTGGCTTTAGCGTCCAAAGGGGATATTATTTGAGGCACGTAAGTGGAAATTCTGTATTCCCTGATGGATCTGGCTAAAAGCTTTCCACATTTGTTACCAAATTCATATCCAACTTTGCGACCACGTTGGATTGCCGCTTTGGCTTTGTACTGTAGCAGATCTACCATTTGCTGGTGAGATTAATTCCCTCTGTGTTGTGTCTCAACGTGGTGTATCTTGTCATGGAGCAGTTTCAGTTGATTGTCTAGCTCTCTTTTTAGTCTTGCACCGTGTTTGATAAGGACCCCCCTAATTACTGTTTTGTGTGCCTCCCACAGTATCCCTGGGTCACAGTCTGTTTGATCATTTGTTTTGAAGTAATTCTGTAGCTCCGTGGTTACATCTGATACTACCTCTGGGGTCTATAGTAGGCTTTCATTGAGTTTCCAGAATCGAGTTCTGTAGGTTGGGACCATCGAAAGAGTGTAGCGAATGGTGATGGGTGTGTGGTCTGACCAGATTATGTTGCCTATAGGTGTTTCACTCACTGCTTGAAGTTGGCAATGTGGGATCAGAAAGTAATCAATTCTCAAATATATTTTATGCAGCGGTGAGTAGAACGCATAGTCCCTTTCACTCGCATGTTGTAGTCTTCAAATATCTATTAATTGTGCCCCATGTAAATATTATGTTATCTTCCTATGGATGCCAGCATGAACTGCGGACAACCCTGCCAATGTATCTACTGTGAGGGTCAAAGGGATATTCCAATCCCCCCCTCCAGTATCTGCTGCCCCTCAGAATATTCCAGCAGACCATCCAGAACTGCACGAAAAAATGTGTCTTGTCGATCATTAGGAGCATAGATGGTTGCAAAGGTTACTCACACGTTACCAACCAACCCTTTTATAAACATATAACATCCACCATTATCAACTAGGATGTCATTACAGGTCCAGGGTAGTTTACAGGACAGGAGTATGGAGGCTCCTTTAGTCTTAGCATTTGCATTGGTGTGTGATATACAAGAGGATATTATCTATTGCTAAGGCAAGGTGTTTTATCGGTTCTAAAGTGCCTCTCCTGAATGAAGGCCACGTCGACTTTCGACGTTTTTCGGGGATATTCAGCCCCTTCACGTTCAGGGAGACTATCTTAATGGAGTCCATCGCCATCGGGACCCAAAAAGGGGATGGGAGGGGGGGGGGGGAGGGAGAGAGGTTGAAGGTATACTAGGAGGGGAAAAGAAAGATTATATAGCGCAGAGTTAGAGAGCAGAAAAGAGAAAATACAAAGTTTAGATCTGTCAAATATAGACAATAGAGAGAGAAGAAAAATTGTGAGACACTGGACAGCAGCGCCGTAGCCTAGATGGGAGTGAAGTTGAACCTGGCCAAGCGAGAATGTCCCTTCACAACTGTCTACCCAATCATACAACATTTTTTAATGGTGCACTATAACCAAAAAAACTATACAGTAAGGAAAAGGGTTCTTTAATATAAACATTTAAACTATAAAAACCTGAAACTGGCAAGCCTGGGCTATTGACAGGCTCATATGCTCACATTGACTACCAATGAGGTAATCTCACCGATAAGCTCCTGGCTACGCCTATTTCTCAAACTTTCCCAATTCAGTCGTGTAGGCTGCCCTCCCCCATGTGTAGGACGGATGGAGAGGTAAGAGCTGCCCGCAGCTGGACCATATTTGGCCGTTGGGCCAAGGTCGGATCTAAAATCCCTGTTACATCCCCACATGCTCATCATCATTTTCATATTCGACTTATCATGTGGTAGTCAAATATCCATTTTACAGGTTCAGTCGCAATAGGGAGTCACAGTAAGCCTCATCAAGGGCTTAACAGTGCCCAGGGCGGATAAAAAAGATAATTTGCTCTTAAGAAATGAAGGCTTAAAAAAACCCTTTCGGTTGCAGCGGTGTTTGAGGCTATATGTTTGTCTCCCCAGGATGAGTGAATTCCCAGCCAGGGCATACCCAAGCATTTAGATAAAAGTCCTCCTTACAGCACATAAGGGGAAATTGCAATTTCAGTAATATTGATTCGCCACCACATTACTTGCATTGTTCGTCCAATTTGACCCCTACCCAAAGGAGGAAAGACATTAGACAGTCAGTTCTTGCAGTAAATACTTGAGATGGGAGTGATGTTGCAGGTCCTGTATGGAAGAAAGGGGGGTCCAGCCTCAGAGGGATAAGCAAATGACATGTCCCTGCCTCCAATGGCTTCAAATTGGGGCATAGTATGTGCGATTGTCTGTTCCACTGTCTCTCTGGCAATGTTCTCTCAGGTGTTGGCACATAACAGAGGTACAACCCAGCATTTAATACTCCCTGCAAAACTCCTGAAGAAAACCATAGGAGGGTGTCACAAGGTTGTACTTGGCATGTTCTCACTAAGATTGTAGAGTCAGAGGACACTACAACTGCAAGGCTCCACTGTCCCGACCCTCCCCACAACGGTGTACACTATAAGCTCATCCAGGGAGTGTTGAGACACCAGAACCTTTGTGGCAGCCATATATGAGCGTGGCCATTGGGCCCCCATTACAGTAAACAATGTTCCACTGTATGTGGGAGTTTTGTAATCTGTCCCGTAGGTATGTACAGAATAATCCCCCTGTGGTTCCCCAAACAGTGCATGTGATGAGGGATTGTATGTCCCACCCTGTATAGTCCCAACTGCTCTGGGAGGCAATCTTCAGAAAACAGAGAGCAGATTGGCATTATAGGTGGCCCTAGCTCTGTTTCGCCATTATTAAGGCATTATATCTTCTCGTACAACAGTATATAAGGATACCAAGCCGAGTTTCGTAGCTGTCAACTCTTGAAGGCAAGCCAGTATTGAGGCAAATAACAACATATGCAACAACCAGCCTCATAAAAAATCCATAAGGTTTTGTTGTACAGCAGGTAGGTCCCATTACAATTCGTGTGTACTAACTGTGGCTCTCACATAATAAAACAGTTCAAATGTGTATCTGTAACTTACCCATCATTCCGTGTATAGACACAGTTGCGACCTGTGAGGTGGGCCATTCCAGGTAAAGTTGAGTACCTAATAGAGGTCAGCTTAGGCAGGTATGACCCAACTATGCCCCCTGCGCATCTTCCAGTGAGGTAATGCAAGAGCGCCACTTTCAGTACCAGTACCAGTACTTTCAGTACCAGCCTTAGCATTGAGCGGCGTTGTAGGGTAGCTCGGGAGAGGTCTGGTAGTATCTTGACGTGGGCTCCGTCAAACTCTGCATCTCCCATTTCCCAGGCTTTCCTCAAAATGGCTTCCTTGTGAGTGTAATGGTGGATTTTACAAATCACACCCCATGGTCTCCTGGGATCTGTGGGTCAGGGCCCAAGAGCCCGATGTATATGGTCAAATGTCAGGATGGGGGGATGACTCACCTGCTATGCTGTGGAAGATAGCCATAGCAGATTCCCGCAGGTCTTTGGGCCCCATTGTCTCTAGCAGGCCCCCGGAGCCTCAGGTTATTTCTGCGGATCTGGTCCTCGAGTTCCTCCAGCTGCAGTTGCAGGCCCACTGCCGTAGAGGCCTGGGACGCCATCCGCGACTCCATCTAGCCGAGTACATTCTGGTGTTCAGTCCGGGTCGAAACCATCAGTAAAAGCCCGTGTAGACAGGCGAGGTCCGGGAGCTCTGCAGAAGTGCTGCCTCACTCGGTCATGTCCAGACCACGCCCCCTGTAAGCACTCTTTTTTAACTTCAGACTAATTAGCAGACGTAATCTGATGCAGATGTTTGTTTTAGATGTTTGTTTTAGAATTGCAAAGTACATGGTGATTCCATAATATTTTCCTCAGAATTGAGTGATTCCATATTTTTTTTCCTCCACTTTATCTGCAAAAACAGTTGCAATTGAATACAGTTTTCTTTCTCTTTTTATTTTTTTCAGTGTTTCTTAAATGGTTGGAATGCTAAATGGAAATAGTTTTGAGGCATGTCTGTGATTAGTTTTTTTTTCTACACAATTAAACAATTGAATGAACATTTTCCAAGAGTGGCGATTCCATACTTTTAGCCAGAAGTTGTATAAAAACATTGTATCCTCATACTTTTCACTAACTTTCAAATTCCTGACTCCTATAATTCACTTAGAGTAAAATCATCTTTAGACACTTACAAAGCCTTTGACTCAATCTTCTTGATTAGTTTATTTAAAAAGTTTGGCTTTGATCACACCTTCATCACCAGGATAAGAATCTTTTATACCCAATGCTCAGCCTGTCTTGTAGTAAATGATCTAATTTCTGATCCTATTCTGATACAGAAAGGGACATGGCAGGACTGCCCTTTATCCCCTCCTCTTTTTTCCCTTAGCCATACATCTCCTTGAAGAAATTATGATGAACTTTACTGATTACGGGAGTGAGAGTGGGTAGACTGAAAGAATAAGTCTTGTATGCCGACAACGTGCAAATATATTTACATAGAAACATAGAAAAGTGACGGCAGAAAAAGACTGAGTAGTCCATCGAGTCTGCCCCTTTTTAATTATTTATTTATTTATTTATTTATTTATTTATTTATTTTTACATTAACCTTGTTGTCTGACTATAGATTTATGTTTATCCCAAGCATGTTGTAGCCATTTACTGTTGACTGTCTCACAACCTCTGTTGGTAGTTTATTCCAATCATCAACCACCCTTTCAGTAAAATAATACTTTCTAAGATTAGTTTTGAACTTCCCCCCAGTTAGTTTGAGGTCATGTCTCCGTGTTCTTTATTTTGGTTTCATATTGAAAAGACTACCCTCCTGAACCTTATTCACCCCTTGATGTATTTAAAGGTTTCAATCATGTCTCCCCTCTCCCTTCTTTCCTCCAGACTGTACATATTAAGTTCCTGAAGTCGCTCTTGATAAGTTTTATCCCCCAGACCTTTCACCATTTTTGTTACCCATCTCTGAACTCGTTCTATCTTATCAATATATTTTTGTAAGTGTGGTCTCCAGAACTGGACACAGTATTCTAAGTGAGGTCTCACTAAAGATCTGTATAGAGGAATCAGAACCTCCTTCCTCCTGCTGGTGATCCCTCTACTGATACATCCCAGAATTCTATTTGCTTTTCCCACTGCCTGGTCACTCTGTTTGCTCATTTTGCAATCATCTGAAATAAGCACCACCAAATCTTTTTCTTCTGTAGTGCTGGCTAACACTGTACCCCCAATGCTGTACTCTCTAAGCGGATTCTTTTTCCCTAGATGCATTATTTTACATTTAGAAATATTGAACTACAGTCTCCAGTGCTTTGACCAATCTTCCAGCAATGCCAAATCATGTTCCATGTTACAGACACCTCCAGGGATCTCAACCCTATTACACACCTTTGTATCATCAGCAAAGAGACATACATTGCCCAAGAAACCTTTAGTTATATCACTTACATATAGGTTAAATAGAACAGAACCCAGTACAGAGCCTTGTGGTACCCCACTAGTGACTGGTCTCTGTTCTGAGTGAACCCCATTTACAACCACACTCTGGGATCTATCCTTTAACCAACTGCATATCCACTGAACCACCCAAGGATTAAGTCCCAGCTTGTACAACGTTTGTATCAGATCATTATGTGGAACTGTATCAAATGCCTTGCTGAAATCAAGATGCGCTATGTCCACAGCACCACCCTGGTCCAAAACACTGGTAATATAGTCAAAGAATGCAATCAGATTTGTCTGGCACGATCTGCCCTCAATAAAGCCATGTTTCTTTGGGTCCAGCAAGCTGTGTATTTTTAGGTGATCAATGATCCTTCTTTTGAGAAGTGATTCCATTACCTTGACTACAATTGATGTTAAACTCACTGGCCTGTAATTGCCAGCTTCTACCTTGCTGCCCTTCTTGTGGATAGGTACAATATTAGCTATCCGCCAGTCATGGGAAACTTCCCCTGTTAGAAGATATTTATTTAAAAGATTTGTTAATGGTCCAACAACTATATCGCAAAGTTCTCTTAGAACTCTGGAATGAATACCATCAGGGCCCATTGCTTTATTAAGCTTTAACCGAGCCAGTTCCTCAGCTACCTCTGTCTCCAGAAATCCTAGAAATGAACCATCATTACTAGAACCAATATGATTCCCTAACTTGTTATCATTAGTGCAGTCTGTTTCTGAGAAGACTGAACAAAAGTAATTGTTTAAATGGTTTGCTACATCCTGGTCTCCCTCAACATATGTGTTGTGCCCAGTTTTCATTTTAGTGATCCCATTGTATTTTTTCCTTCTATCACTAATGTACCTAAAAAAGGTTTTTTCTCCTTCCTTTAGCGGATACACAGACTGTGCTAGACAGAATCCTGATGATAATTCTGACTTTTGGAGCCAATTCTGACTTCAAAGTCAAATGGAGCACATCAATTGTCTTAATGGAGCAATTAACAGATCCAAAGTCTAGTACACACTACTAGGTTTTTTCATTCAACCCATTAGGGCTGAACAAAAAAAACCTGACAGCTAAGCAGGAGCCGCTGTACTAATTAAGTGATGTTAGTACAGAAATCTCCCCTGCTGTGTCATTGTGTTCTGACAGGGGGGTGGCCCCCACCCAGAACACTCCGGTCCGCATTCTCAGCCATTGGCTTCGAGCGCTGATCAGGAGCCGATCAGTAGACCTTTTTCAGTCATGCCCCTTCGACAGGAGCTGGCTGAATGGCCAGCTACTGTCGGACTGACTGCAGTACACAGAGACCAAATGTCAGCCTGTTTCTATTGAATCGGCTAATGCCACCCAACATTAGGCCTGCATGTACTAGGCTTGAGACTTGATGACAACTGTCCATTGACCCTCACTGACAAATTTAGATACTTGGTAGTGGAAATACAATTGCCTCTATCAAATACACTGAAGAAAAAAATCTCCTCTCACTTCTTGTTCGGGCTATAGGATAGACAGTGAAAGTAAATCTCCCCAATAAGGCACAGATGGTAAAAATTGGCCAAAGGCTATAACCCTCCTTCTCTCTATCCAAAATGAAAAAAAAAATTTTTGGCTTTAGCTTACTTTAATTTCTATATTTATTTGTCATCCCAAGTCCTCCAGTTTTTCTTTATCCACTTCCCCCTAGTCAAGAGAGTATGAGTAGCAGTAGTAGATCACTTCAAAACTGGAGTTTATGACTGGTCAACAAGGTTATACATCTTCACCACAGAACAGCATCTTCCAGAGGTTGCCTATTAAAGAGAACAATATTATAAACAAGAATGTTTGAAACTTGATTTGTAGTTTTGTGGTTGGGAGGCAAACCAAATTTTAGTCTGCTTTAAATGTGAACAAAACATTGGTAATAAAGCACAGGCTCCAGTTTGACTGGATTTTTTATCAGAATCCTGCTATTTCCTGGCCCTACCACCCAAATAAAAAATGCATTCTTGCAAGATTTTGGATCCATAGCTTTTACAGTATTTCACAAGAAGGTGCCTCAGCGCCCAGGTAAATGAGGCTTTAAAACAAGCTCTCACAACCTATCTAGCTGCGTGAAATAATTCATCCTCAAAGATCACAATAAAGATTCTAAAGACAGGTTTAAGTCAGTTTCTATCAGTTTAAAAACACATTTTATATGTTAAAATTAGGAGGCTGACTGACTGCCAAGATTCTGGTGCAACAGAGAGTAATAGGAAAATACTGGGGGACAGGAGCCACACTGGGGCAAATATTCTGTCAGCTCTTTAGGGGCAGGCCAAGAGGTGGCTGAACCCATATCATCTTGCACCAGGAAAGGTTGTATGTGACACTAGAACCAACTGCTTTTAGCCCTTTGGCAGGGAAAGTGCAAACACATACCGTGCCTGGCACATGGTGCAACTGTTCCTAATAGGGTAACCTAGATTCGGTGTTCTCCTTTGGCAGGCCAGAAGAATGTTCATCCACTTCAGGCCATTCAGGCCATTAAACAAAGCCGGTGTTTGCCTGACTGAAATTCAGCAGCAACACAACCTGATATGCTTTATGCCCATACACTGGAATTCAACCTTGAGGGCCAGTTCACACTGGTGCGATGTGTTCGGATGATGTTCAGATGTGATTCGCACCGCACTGCAGTGTGAATCACATGCGATCTCTATGCAATGCAATCTCAGTCATACAGATAGTATGGCTGAAATCGCATTGCATTTGGAACAAATGCACACAGGACCCTTTTTTCCTCAGCCGCAGAATTGGATCGCATGGGTGTTCACACCCATGCAATCTGATTCCTGTGCGAGTATGCAGTTCACAGTGTGATATGCAAACTGATTTGGGGGTGTCATTAGCTTTGTATTGACACTCCTCGCAGTTCGCATATGGCAGTGGGAACTGCCGCTGGGAGACATGCGATGCGGGATTCGCAGCGTTCCCACATTGCAGCAGTGTGAACCGGCCCTGATTATGCTGCAGTCGCTGCACTTGCATATGGTGCAAGGACAGGTTCCAGAGATTTTTTTTTTAAGGTCAGTCACTCCACATACAGGACTTATACACTGACTGAGATAAACAGAATCCTGACAATAATTTTAGCCAGTCACATCATTGGTATGCCAGCAGTGTTAGGGAAGAGGACATGAGGCAAGCTTCCAGGGGTTTGTTTTCCCCAACCCTGTGAGTTGTATGTGGGTGGGGTGAGATATTTGAGGACGTCATTGTCCTCAGCAATACCAAAGGCTTAAGGTTTTCCTGCTGCTGGAAACATGTTATAAATGGGTTCCTTCATGCTGCAGTGCCTGCACAAGTACCCCAGAGTTCAGGCCATCAAGGAGAGAAACCATTACTGGTTGGCCACCCATTTGGATCCAAGTTCAAAGGGAGGAATGTCAGACCTCATCCTGCCATCACAGAAGGAGCAAAATAAATCACCATCTGGAAGAAGTGATATGGAGGCACCTCTTAAACCCCTTTCCAGAGAATGGTGGGGTACTATTTCATGCCCAAAGTGGCTGGGATTGTCTGGTCACTGAAGGGAAGAGGAGTGGTGGTAGTGACTGCCTATGTGAGTCTTTAAAGTCCTTCTTTAACCACCTCCTGCCTAGACTATTGTAAAAAGCTGGCCAAGCGAGATAGCTGCTATCCTGGGAAAACATCATATGTTGTCCTTCCTCTCACATGTCTCATGAGGGTTTGTAAGAGGTTCATATGACATGGAGATTTGTAAAGTTTAATGATGTTTGTTAAAGTGTTCCTAAAGGTAATTTTTTAAATTAAAATAATAAACATGTTATACTCATCTGCTCTGTGCAATAGCATTGCACGGGGCAGCCCTGAATCTCCTCTTCTAGTGTCCCCGCCACTGCTCCTAGCTCCTCCTCTTCTTTATGTGCTCCCATAGCAAGCCGCTTGCTATGGGGGCACACTGTGCATGCTCACTCCTGAACTGTATGTATCTATGGAGCTCCATAGACACATACAGTGGGGCTTAGCCCCGCCCCCCACTTTCTCCTCACTGCATTTGATTGACAGCAGCAGGAGCCAATGGCAGGGTTCATCTTCGAAAATGGGCATTATTGAAAATGACCTTTCGGCTCCCATTGATTTCAATTGTTTTCAGATTCTGTATTAATGTGTATGGCGTCAGTACAATATTTAGGTCTTAGTCTTAAAGAAGAAGAAAAGTCTAACAGTAACCCTTTTTAAAAACTTTCCCTCCCCCCTCTCCTACCCAGCTTGTACACCCTGTGCAAAAAAGGTCTGTACACTTACCTTTTTTTAATCCGGTCCAGTATAGTCACGTCATCCAGCAACTCCAGTTTCCCTGTGTAAAGGAGTATGCAACAACAGCTGTGAATTCAGGGAACCATGACATCACGCATATGCCTGGTACACATGATGAGATTATCGGACAATTTTTTTTTTCTTTGCATGCTTTGCATTTCTTTGCATGCTGATCTCATATCAAAAATGAAGAGGTTACCAAAACTATGAAAATTTTTGTACAACAGAACAAAAATTCAAAAGTGATGTAATGTTTTGGTTTGTATTAGTATTGTAATTTTAGTTGAAACCTCTTTTGATTAAACGAAAATCATACGATCTGGTATCATACGAGAAAAAATGTTGTTCTTGTCCCATCAGGTAATATCGGATGAACTGTCATGATGGGCTTTCAAAAGCTGTGTACTAAGGCTCAGATTACCTCAAAAGCTGTGTACTAAGAATCAGATTATCATACGATTGCTTAGAAAGTGTTATTTTTGTCCAAATTTCTGATTGTGTGTGCAGGCCTAAAGTCTCCCATGGCACAGCCATTGTCGGCACTCCATCCTCTCCCTTACAGCAGCCACTCACTCCTGTTCAAAATGCAGCCTACCAAACAAATGAGCGTGTACCATATTCTATTCCTTTAATGGGGTCTGATGGGAATTATGATGTACTTTGTATGTTGTGTGTGGCATATTAAATTTATTCTGAAAAAATATAAATTTTCCTTTTTTACTTCTCCAAAGATAAATGGGGATGTAGTTTAGGCCAATGAGGACTAAACAAATTGTAGAATTATTAAGTATAATGTGTGTAGCATTTGGCTTCTATTATGAAAAATATCTAAAAAATATAAACCTGAACTTTATTTTTTTTCCCAAAGCTAAATGGGGATGTGGTTTAGGCAATGAGGCCTACAAGATATTGTTGAAATATTATGTATGCTGTCTTTTGCATATGAACTCTGTTTTAATTACAAAAAATATGCACTTTCATTTGATTTTTGTCTTCCAGCACTAAACAAGGATGTGTTTTAGCCAATAAGGTCTACTAAAAATGGTAGAAATAGTACCTATGCAGTGTGCACAATATTCCTTTTCTTATAGAGTAAAATATACACTTAATAGTATATACTTGACCCAAACAGCTGCAATCATTGTGTCTGTAGCCAGGTGCTGCCGGCTGTGTGATATTCCCACCACTCACCCCCCCCCCCCCCCGCCAGTATATTGTGTCAAAGCGGCTGCGTGGCAGACTAGAGAAGCGGACTGCCGGTGTCTGTTCTGGCCCTTCTCCCTTCACTGCTGCTGGTTGCTGGCTGGCTGACAGCTGTCCCCGCCCTTGGGGTAAACAGTGCAGAGACAGGACTTCTGCTTGCTATGCAGCAGCCATCTCTTATCCTAAGCTTCCCTGCTGTGTGATCATTGGATCAGCACCGTGTGATCCTCCTTACTACTGCTCCCCTCAATCCTGGCAACAACAGCTCTGAGCCAGTCAGGGGGAAGGAAAAACTCACTATGCAGACACTAACAATTCAGGGAAATGTCGTCCTTAAGGGGGCATTGCACAATACAAGTCAAAGGAGGCTAAGGGGCTGTAGACTTAATACTCAGGATTTCCTGTGCAAAAAGGAACTTTTTCATGAACAATTCTAGATAGATCGGGAATTTTTTGCTAGAGTAAGCCAAGCTGTACAGACCGGAACCTGAGTTTCTTGGATTACGTGGACCAGAGAATGTATACCCACTGCTGGAGTGTCTGTACCTACACCAGAAAGGACACAAACATGTTACTATCTTTGTCTGAGCATAGCACCAGTGGGACTGAACCATTAAGAGATTGCTTGCTGAGCTGAGACTGCTGTGCCACTCAGTTGCCGTGAGTGTATATAGCAAGAGAGAACCAGTGAGGACCAGAGCTGAAAGCCTAAGCCTTGGACCTATTCATGAGGACTGAATAAACAGGTACTTGAGGAAAGCAGATCACCAAGTTATCTGGACAGGATTCCAGTGCACCAGGAGGGGTGAGCAGAATCATCTGTGCATATCTCAACACTGACATGTAATCATGTTAATGTAATAGAGACTGCTCCTTATTTAGCAACTTATCAGCCATCCATTGTACACTTTCAAAGGGACAGCTTCATATGCACCAACAGCACCAGAAGGGCCCCAACGTCAGCCAGCTTAACATTTCACACTAGGCACCAGGTATCACTTCAGTGTATATTCCAAGACACTTTCTTTTAATTGGTTATTACAGAATTACAGTGAGACCTTCTTTAGTGCCATTATATAACTCACTGTTTATACTATTCTTTATTAATGTCATGGAATCCATGTTAGTTTGGTTTAGCGTTAATATGTTCTAAGCTAATTAAATTAATATAAAAATCAGTTTTTATATATATATATATATATATATATATATATATATATATATATATATATATATATAAAGCAGCTTGCTAATAAATTAATTCTTATATTAAACATAAAGCAAAGCAACGCTATAACTCTAACAAATACATTATAAAAATTCCAATATGAAACAGCAAATAATCATGCAACAGTGCAAAAAGTGATTCATCAAAATATCATGGCAGTAGCACACTAATGAAAGTGAAAAAAGATAAAGTGCATATACCGTATATACTCGAGTATAAGCCGACCCGAATATAAGCCGAGGCACCTAATTTTACCACATAAAACTGGGGAAACTTATTGACTCGAGTATAAGCCTAGGGTGGGATTAAATAATCGTTCGACGAAATATATATATATATATATATATATATATATATATA
>BLSH010030134.1:122692-160042 GCA_018402905.1 Glandirana rugosa
ATATATATATATATATATATATATATATATATATATAATATATATATATATATATATATATATATATATATAGTAAATGGTAGTCAGAAAAACCCATTGCACCAAAAGTATAGTTACAAAAAAATCAGGACCCAAATTGGAAAATACGAGAGGCAGCAAGCGAGGGTAGGAGGGGCCAAGTTAATGAAAGCAGAAATATTATATACGGAGAGTGAAAGGAAAAAGGATGAAAAGAAAGATGGAACCCATGCTGAGAAAGGTTCCCTACTTAGAAGGCAACATTAACATACTGATGTGAGCTTGACTGGATCTTAACTCTGTGGGGAGTCTTTAAGTGAAGTAGTGAAAATATTATTACAAATTAGTGGATGCCAAGTAGATGTGGTATGAGAGGTGGATAAGTAGAACAAGTATGAAGAGGTATCATGCTGAGTTACTCTAATGTTCACCCAGAAGTGTTAAGTAACAAATTAATTTAATAATGTAGCTACTGTTTCTCACATCCAGAAAACACATATTTTGAGAAATGTAATGTATATAAATACATATAAACACAGGGCTTGACAAAAAAACATAATTGCCTTTTGAAGTGATTTAACAAATGAGAAGTAGGGACAGCCTACTTCTATCTTTAGAACAGAGTCAGTCTATCATTCCTTGAATACTGTCATACAGGTTCTGAACTCTGTATAGTAGGATTTCCAACATTCTTCAAAATAAAAAAAAAAGAAGCCTCTAAACTACTTATTCATTTTAAATAATGGCCATGAAATGTGTATGTCTTCATTTTGCTATTCATGATACCACCCTTAAAAGTGGTCCTATAGCCTAAATCTGTTTTGCCTTAATGCATTCTTTGCATTACGGTAAAAATGTTTAGGCATCACTATTCCCCCTCAACCCCCCTTTCAATTACAAGCCCTTGTTTGATCCAGCACTGTGCATTTCTGTAACTCTTCTCTCACCCCACTTTCTGGTCTCACAGGCATTGCTGAGAAAGCATGAGGCTGCTGTCAATCAAAGCCGAAGGCGAGGAGCAGGGCTGAGTCCCGCTGTCTGCGTCTATAGACGCAGATAGCGAGGCTTGAGAGCGACCCCATAGAAAGTGGCTTAATATGGGGGCAATAGCCAGAGGGGAGGAGCCAGGAGCATCAGCAGAGGACCCGAGAAGAGAAGGTTTGGGGCAATTTTTTTGGCACAGAGCATGGTACAGTAAGTATAAAACTTTTACAATCACCTTAATGTTTTTCATGTTATGTATGGAGACACTTCCATCCTAAAATACGGAAGCATCATTACCATGGGATGCATCTAGTCCTATAATATTGTTCCATATTTCTTGTTTGTGAAATGTCCATAATCAATTTTTCCTATTAACCACAATCTGCTCATTGCAACTTGTAAGATACAGTGAATGAGCTAACCAGTCAACAATATAATTTTGCTGTATTGTTTTGCTCTCTGAAAAATGGAGGGTAGAAAAAAACAAGAAAATTCTAAGTAACAGAATGGAATTTTTTTCTTGAATTAATTTCTAACAGTGTATGTGATTTTTATTCAGGAAATTAAATTCATTTGAAAACACAAATTAAAAAATGTTGAAGCACTTTTGTATTACATGTATCCAGTCATCGACTGGATGTACTGAGAATTTTAATAGGTTTTTTTTTTTTAGAAAATCTACTATTATATGACCAGCTTTAGAAAAACAAAGCTGCTGTGTTAATATTAGTGAGAAGCTGTTTCAATGTTTCTAA
Source organism: Glandirana rugosa (assembly GCA_018402905.1). Lineage (NCBI taxonomy): Eukaryota > Metazoa > Chordata > Amphibia > Anura > Ranidae > Glandirana > Glandirana rugosa. The sequence continues at coordinate 124,450 of BLSH010030134.1, forward strand.
ATGTTTTTATGACCTGGCTTACTATGACACACCATTCATGTTTTTTTTTTTGCCTTTTTTTTTTTTATACGTAAAGGTTAGTTAAACTATGTTTGAATTTTATATCATCACTCTGGTTACTCTGTTACCACATGCCTTGCTCACATCTCTGAGCTGTGTGAGTTATTTATACCTGCCCACTCCCAGTGTAGTAGTATGTGATTGTTTGTTGTTGTTTTCTTTTGGTGCAGTGTACATGATTCCCGGTGTCATCACCTGGTTTGCCCCAGTTTGACTCCTTGAGTCAGGCTCCTGCTTATGGTCTCCCCATAGCCTGAATGCACTTGATGTACCTATAAGGTATTTTTTTTTTTTTTTTGCAATAAAGTTTTTATTGAGAAATGCAAGAATAATCACATCAGAGTAACTATACAAGGCATATGTCAGTTGTAGAACAAACAACATCATATTCATGTCAAAAGGGGCATTCTTGCCCATCTAGTTCGCTCCACATAGAGTATGCGACCCTAGGGTCAGCAAACAGATTTTATAGATTTTAAATATAGAAGAGAATAGAAATGGAAAAGAAAGGAGGGGAAAGAGGCATGGTATCCAAAATCAATAATATAAAGAAAACATGGGAATATCTTATCCATTGGCTCATATGGTATGGTAGTTGGAGGCAATCCGCCTCCGGATCATCGCAAGGCAAAGCATTTTACTCCAAAGGTTGTCAGCCATAACAGAGAGATATACATAAACAGAATCCCAATCCCGTAAGTATAGAGTCACAATCAATAAGTAATAGGTAAGAGAGGGGAGACCTCACCCAGTGTCGAACTGTTTAAAAGCATCTGAATATTTAAAGACGAGCCACGGGGACCATAATTTGTGGAATTTTTCTGAGTGTTCTCTGGTCGTAGCTACAATCTCTTCTATGTTGTAGATATCTTCTACTGAGCACAACCACTCTGTCAAAGAAGGGGCCTGTGTAGATTTCCAATGTCTTGGGATCAAAATTTTTGCTGCGTTAAGCAGATGCCTAATTAGTGACTTTTTATAGAATTTCACAGAGCAATCAGCTATGTGCAAGATGCAACATGCTGGGATCAGGGAAATGTTTGTATCTGTGATGTGTTTAATTAGCTCACAAATTGAATTCCAAAAAGGGGCCAGTTGGGGGCAGTCCCACCAGATATGAAATAGCATGCCTTTTGCCTCCCTGCATCTCCAACAGAGATCCGATGAGGCTGGGTACCACTTTTTAAGTTTGTCAGGGGTGGCGTACCAGTGCGTTAACAATTTATACGAGGTTTCCTGGACCCTACCTAACGAGCATTTGTGTTTGAAAATGAAAGCTTGTTTCCACTGCTCGTCTGTGAAGGAGGTTTGGAGTGCATCTTCCCACTGTGGGTGGTCCCGCTGTGATCCTTCATCTCCATGTCGATGAAGCCACGAATACATGAGCGATGTGGTCTTGGTTGTGGGTTCTCCTGTCAAGCAAAGTTGTTTAAAAGGGGTCGTAGGTCTAAGTGTCTTGCTCTTGTCTGAAAAGGAGTGAACATAGCTATGTAGTTGATGATAGACCCAGAAGGAGAGAATTTTGTGGTAACAAGGTTTGTTGTAATGAGTCAAAGGTTTTAAGTTTATTGTCAATCAGACAATGTGTCAGCAAAAGGGGTGAGTCCTGATCAGTGGGAGAGGTAAATGGGAGATGCATACCGGGTGGGAAGTCCGGATTATGGGTGATAGGCGTGAGGGGGCCAGGGGTTGAGGACAGTCCGTGGGACTTAGACACCATGTGGAACACGTTAAGGGTTTCTCCTATCAGTGGTTGTTGTTGAATATGGGAGGGTATTTTTGCTTGAGGAATCCAAGGCAGACATTGCAAGGGCATGCCCGCCAGGTCCCTCTCTAAGCTAACCCAATCTTTTTGCCCCCCCCCCGTTACAGTTCCAATCAATAATTCTGGCTAAGTGAGTTCCTATTAGGTATAATTTGAAGTTGGGAAGTCCAATACCCCCTTGATCTTTGGGTGTAGAGAAAATGTGCAGGCCTATGCGTGTTTTTTTGCCCATCCAGATAAAGCTGCGTGTCATCGCGTTCAGTGTTTTGAATAATTTTTGAGGGAGTTTAATGGGTAGAGTATAGAAGTGGTACAGAACTCTGGGTAACCTTACCATTTTGAGGATGGCCGCCCTGTCGAACCAAGAAAAGGGTCTGATAGCCCAATTTTTCAGGTCTTTTTGGTTTATTGGTCAGTAGCGGTTGGAAGTTAACATTGAAAATATCAGTTCGTTTAGCCGTGAGTTTAACCCCTAGGTAAGTGAGTGCCGAGGGTTCCCATTTAAAAGAACAAGTGGCCTTCTCCCTTGTTAGATCTTCAGGAGTGAGGCTCAAATTTAGGGCTTCTGACTTGGAATAGTTTATATTCAGGTTGGATATATATCCAAAGAGAAGAAATGCTTTAGTTAGGTTAGGGATAGAGGTGTGTGTCCGTGACAAAAAGAAGAGGAGGTATTTTTTATGTCAGCCACAAACAGGGACATGTCGGCATACGAGAGTGGGTGGTCAGGTGGCGGATGGTGACTCACCGTGTCCTCCATAGCTGTCTGAGAATCCTCGCTGCAGGCGTCCTCACGATCCAGCGCCACCATCTTGGAAAGGCCCACGCTGTATGCTGGCTGCTGCTGTGAGCAGAAAAGGTCGGGGATGCTCTTTGCACCAAGGACGAGTTCCTCGGTGTCTGTCCTGGTTAGGGTTGGTTGTGCTTGCCCATGGTCACCTGTAGCCGGTCAGAATCGAGCAAAGAGGCCACGGGCAGAGAGGAGCTCTTACACTAGGCTTCCATCTGCGTTGCGTGCCAAGCCACGCCCACCATACCTATAAGGTATTGCCCCTTTCCTTATTTCTCCTTCTCTTTTCCTCCTACCTTATTGTAATTATCTGATTGTGAATACCAGGTATACCCAGTAAGATGAGGAGACTGAAGCTCCGAAGAAGCGGTTTGTACCGCAAAACATGTAGGCAAACTCTATGCAAAATCTAGCTGCTACTTCTATATTTGTTTTTATATATGCGGGCTTGTTATTGCCCATTGTATGTTATGTCTTTTTAAAGTAACTTTTGTAATCAAAAACTTTTTTATATGAATACGTTGTGTACATTTTTATGATATTGTATATATCAGGAGGCCTTTGTCAAACGCGCATTTCTTTTGCCTTTCCTGTTACAATTTGCGAGCTCACAATCTCTTGATAAACTTATTTAGCCTTTTGGTTATGCCCCCCTACATACCATATTGTTCACACTACCACACCAATCATGTCCCTGTCTAACCTGTCAGCTTGGTAATAACTTATCCAGCAAGCCCAACACAATAAAAAAGAAATATTAAATAAAACATATCCAAAAAATGAATATAATTTCAGAATGCATTAAGGCATTTTGGGAGGGTTATCAAATTCCATAAAATAATATATATATATAATCATTTTGGTTTGCAGCACCAAAATCTTTTGCCTATGGTAAGTCAATTGGATCCTTTGTTAATCCTCGTTTGGACAAGTTGATCTACGCTTCATGTAAACAGTGGGTACTGAATTGTGGTGCAATTGAAGTGCATAATAGCAAAGTCCAGTGGCAGAAAATTAAATAGTAGAGCTGGTGCTATGACCCTTGGCATCTGGGTGAAGGCATTTTGACCCTAGTTCAAGAATGCTTTCCTCTCAGAGGTCTTGTGTTTACAATCTAGAAAGTAGTTATTATTAAAGTAATGTTGTAGGGCTGCCGTTTACTTATCGCCCAAAGAAGCCTGAATTAGATCCTGAACTGTTGTTTTTTTTAAATATAACATATTTTCTGCCCCATATAAATGGTCATCAAAGCTGAGCATTTGGTGCACCAGGCTAAATAGACACTCACTTCCGTGTTCTATGGATATAGAATGAATATATTGACACGAGTGAGGTTCAAAAGGTGTTATGGGTTAGGTGTGGTTTCACAGCTCTGAATACTTCTTATCATCATCATTATCAGTGTGCATTATGGTAAAAAGTAATGATTCTGGCCAAGGGCAAGAAGTTAAACTCAAAATAAAGTAACATACATAAAGGTAAAGTGGCAGAGAATCTTTACCTCTTCCATTACAACCATAAAATAAGGGTTTGTTTGACATTCCACCTTAATAACGCTTATTCTCCTTCCCCCTAGTTGTGCAAAAGAAAAAATCTAAAATAAGATGTAGAATGCATGTCATATAAACAGCTTTTCTGTATTGCCTCTTCACAAATAAAGTCATGTAATATCCATATTAGCACAGACAACTAGAGATTGGGCATATGGCAAAGTGTCACTAATACACCTTATTTGTCTCACTTGCGAATGTGCATTTATCAGGGGGGAAAAAACAAACCATTTTTGAGAAGTAAATTTGTAATTGTAAAATTAGTCATCCTACTTTGTGTGGTTCATATGGCAGCAAACAAACAACATATTTCCACCGTGTTTGCAGAAGCCCTTCCACATGTTTAACAATATGGACAATGTATACCTGAAATAACTGTGTGTTACTGGTACTGCATAGAAGAAAGGAAAGCCAAATTCATTTAAAAATTAAACTGCAGAATTGTAATGGAGTCTAAATATTTTCTTAATGTACATTACTTACACCATAATATATACTGTATATTGTAATATCATATACTGTACCAAAAACTATATTGTCTCATTGCATGCCTTTACCCCCTTTTCTACCAGGGTACGTTTTTAAACAGGGGATTGGTGCTCCATTATCTACCCAGTGACATTTTTTAAATGGCACTGATAAATAATGTCATACAGCTTTTCTACCCACTAAGGCTCGCTGAGGCAAAGACCACGTACCTAGCCAATCTGAGGGGCTTGGTATCTTGTGTTCAATTGGTTATCAAAGCAATCTCATGTTATTTTTTATATGGGTGATCCCTTCTCTTCCTCTTACGACAGAGAAGGAGGGAGATCATAGTCATTTTTTGATGAGGAAATAATGAATTGGTCAGCAGTAGTTGATGCGGATCCATTCATTCAGTTTCAGGGATTGTGAGATTGTTTTTTAGCAGCTTCACCACCCTCCTCTCTTATACATCTAATCTAAATTCTGTCACTGTATGTCAATTGTATTTATTACCCATCTCCTCCCTTATTCCACACATCTGCCTATTAACCCCTTCCTGTCCAATCTAGCATTGTATGTGGTCTGTATATTAACCCCTTCAAACCCACCTCCCACTGTGTGTGACCTGCGTATTAAAGTATCTAGCGCACCATTACCTGGCTCCATGTCGTGAGACCTCAGGTGGACAACCTGAGGGCCTGAATGCTTGGACCCTTGACCCAAAGAAAGGGGGGACCATCCGCTGAAGATCTAAGCTGGAGTCACCAGAGTAAGATGTCACTTGGAATTTGGAAGGAGGCAATCAGCTGTCTTTGGGCCTTGTGTGAGTACAGACGCTTGAGAGATCTTGGGGACCTTTGTGCTTTTGCTACCCCATAGGTGCTAGTGAAAGTCAGCTGTGGGTTTGTTTAAACAGGACTCTGGCTGGTGTCCTAATGAACTTTCTCCATACATTCTTCTACTTAAAGGGACTCTGCTCCTGGGAATTTACAGTTACTACTACTACTACCTTAAAAGCTGAAGTCTACTGTTTGTTACAAGCACAGACTTTAATGTAGCTTGTATTGAAGAATACCTAAGTCCTCAAATGTACAAAGTGCCCCCCAGTAATGATCCTTCTCCTTGATGCCAATGCCTCCAAAACTGCCAGAATCCTCCTCCTGCCTCTTCTCTTGTATGTTCTGTGGCGACGCAAGAATGGTGTCTGCATAAACAGACATTGAGAGTATAGGAAGCCATCCTCTTCCTCCCGCTGCTCTGCCTCGAGTGCCCTGACCATAATGGCATGCAGAGTATGCTCCAGCAACAACACAACAGGGATTAGGTCACTGATGCATGCATTGTCATGGCTCCTTGTCGCCTCCTCAAATGGCGACAGGATAGTGCATGCATCCTTTAGCAGCCATTAGCGTGGGGAAAAAAAGCCTAGCTTTCCTGAGCCTGTCGTTGTGCCATACTCACATAGGTACTCATTGATGGCCCTCTGCTGCATGTGCAGCTGCTGCAGCATGTCACACATCAGGTGGTTTATAGTCAGGCAGAATTCCCGCTGAATTTCAGCCAACCAAACACTGGCTGTGTATGACCGCTTGAAATGGCTACAGACTCTTCTGGCCTGCCTTAGAATATCTTGGGGAAGCTCCACTTGTTCGCACCCTCCACCCCTCCACTACCATATTTGGTACGTTTTTGGGGGGAGGGGGTGTACCTGGTTTTGACAGGTACCCACTCCCACGTCTGGGTAAGATCGCCACACGGCGATCTACAACATATCTGGCCCCTTCTCCTTCCCCTTGCTGCCCTTCTGGGACCTGTGTGTCCCCCAGAAGATGGTGGGACCATTCAGAAAGCGCAGTGCACAATAGAAAACTGGCTGTGAAGCTTGAATGCTTCACTGCCGGTTTACCTTACTTGCAATGCTGATGCCTGTACCCGAAGCCGATTAACGAATCGGCTTGGCGTGCCAACATTGCGGGATCCCTGGACAGGTAAGTGTCTTATATTAAAAGTCAGCAGCTACAGTATCTGTAGCTGCTGACTTTTAATTTTTTTTTTCAGACGGAGCTCCACTTTAATGCCGACTGACTGTCCAGGAGATGCATAAAATCAGAGTATAGTCATTACCATTTTGGAATTCTGACAGGCTGGATGCTTGGTCAAAATTTGTATATTTTGTGTCAGCAGACAGGTAAAATCGCCTGGTTGCGTCCAGGATGGCAGGTGTGTGTGTCCTAGATTCAGGCTCTATACAGATTTATTCCATGAGGGGGAAGTTCTGAGAGTCCTGCAGTGGTGAGGTAATGAGCCCAGCTGAAGTAAGTTGGCTCATTAGGGCCTCTACAAAAAATCCCAGCCTGCTTAAAGAGGGTGCTCCATTCTGGAACCAGTTTTGTGCCCGTGTAGAGCTAGATACCTGTCTTGTGCGGTGAGGCAAAGCCTGTGTGGCAAGCCTGTAAATAGGGAGAGAGATGCTGGGGGCAACACAAGGCTGCACCCAGTTGATAGCCAGGGAACGTGTGTGTATAGTAACTGGCCAAGTTGGCAAGGATTTATTTTCATGTTTTGCTGCTATTTTTCTTGTATATAGTGTAAATAAGCTTCACCCTTGTTTTTTTTTTCACCTGGAATGCTGTCTGCTGTGCCTAATTTTTGGTTTATAGAGAACTTTATAAATGCATGATGTTTAAACCTTCCTTACTAGCTTTAAAATTAGGCTGACAGTTTTGCCTGTTGGATTGACTTTAGGTAGACTTCTAGCTAGTGTTACTATTGTCAAAAATGGTAAATGAAATTATTTTGCATTTATTATCAAATTTGAAGTATTTTTCCATTTTTATATAATAGTCTACAGTTGATTTCAATATAGGGCCTATATATTAAATCTTAAAGTGTAACTAAAGCATAGCTCCCAACTGTCCCTAATATGGAACAAGTCCCTCTGTCCATCCTCCCTTCTCATTTGTCCCTCATTTTGGTCTGATCTATAGAGTTGTATATAAAATACAGTATTCATGTTTCAAAAAGTGCTAAACATTCATCCAATTTCTAACGTATTGCTTTTGTAAAATTTCAAAAGCCAATTTAAAGAATATAAGGCTCCTTTCACACTGAGGCGTTTTACAGACGCTATTTAGCTGAAAATAGCGTCTGTAAAGCGCCTTAAAAATCCCCCCATCCACCCCAATGTGAAAGCCCTGAGTGCTTTCACACTGGGGCAGTGCGCTTGCGGGACGTTACAAAAAGTCCTCCAAGCAGCATCTTTGGGGCGGTGAGGGGAGCGGTAATATACCGCTCCTCTACCGCCCCTGCCATTGAAATTAATGGCAAGCGCTTCCGAAGCGGCTACACACCACCTCGGTAGCGCTGAGCACCGGCACTTTTAACCCTGTTTTAACCCCTTGTGGGGGGTTAAAAGCGCGGCACTCCCGCCCGCATAGCGGAGCCATATCGCTGGTAAAACTGGGGGGTTTTACCGCGGCTGCCGCTTCAGTGTGAAAGTAGCCTTGGTGTTAAAAAAGCCCCTCTGGGTTTAACTAATTTTTTTTTTCTTAATTCTCATTTAAGGGGGCATGGCAGGGGTGTGTGTCCTGTGCCTACATACTTTTACTAATAGAGTGCATCTGTGCCTTTAAACACTTCAGCCCCGGAAGGATCTCACACTTCAGGACCAGAGCACTTTTTGCGATTCGGCACTGCAACGCTTTAACTGACAATTCCGCGGTTGTGCAACGTTGTACCCAAACTAAATTTGCGTCCTTTTTTTCCCCACAAATAGAGCTTTCTTTTGGTGGTATTTGATCACCCCTGCGTCATTTCTGATCGCCACTATAAACAAAAAAAGGAGCAACGATTTTGCAAAAAAAAAAAATATTTTTCTTACTTTTTGCTAAATCACAAATCCAAAAAAATATATAAAAAAACATTTTTTTTCATCAGTTTTGGCTGATTTATATTCTTCCTCATATTTTTGGTAAAAAAAAATCTCAATCTGTGATTATTGATTGGTTTGCGCAGAAGTTGCTGCGTTTACGAATGATAGGGATTTTTTATTTTTTACTAGTAATGGCGGCGATCTTAGATTTTTAGTGGTACTGTGATATTGCAGCAGACATGTCGGACCATTCTGACACTTTTTTGGGACCATTGGCATTTATACAGCGATCAGTGCTGTAAAATGCACTGCTTACTGTGTACCCATCGGCAGTGAAGGGGTTAACCTGCAAGGGGTGCTCTAAGGGTTAACTGTGTTCCCTTAGTGATTTTCTAACTGTATGAGGGCTGGGCTGGCAGGGGGAAGTGAGTGATCACAGCTTCCATATGTCAGAACGGAGATCCGTGTTTACATACATGGACCTCTGTTCTTTCACTGCGGGGGGGGGCATTGCGAGTAGCCGGTGGAGATCGAGTCCGCCCTAACCGCTCCCTGGCCCCCCGGAACACAGTGAGCGTGCCTTCGGTGGTGCGCGCGCGCCTCCGGTGGTGCGCTTACAATGCTAGTTATCGCGGCCGCCAGGTGACGGCGGTTTGCGATAACGAACCACTTTGCCACCGTCACGCTGCAGCGGGCGGTCGGCAAGTGGTTAAGGTGGATTTGGCTACCTCCAGGCCCATCTGCCCCCTATCTATCCATTAGAATGCATGCGCTTCCACTGTGGAGACTTTCATCAATTTACAGGAGTTAGGACTGCAGGTAATACAGGGTACCGTGAAGTGGCCTTGCAGCTTACACAAGCGTTTGCAAATGTGTGCTAACTAAACCCTTGTTTTTAATGCATATCGTTAAATAGGTTTAAGGGGTTATAAAGTCTCATGGTTTTTCACCTGTATTCTATGCATTAAGGTGAAAAAACTTTTTTGCTGCAGCTGTCCCCAGAGCCCCCCCTCTTTTTTCGTTCCAGCAATGTTAACGAGCCCAGCGGCTCTAGCCACTGTCTCTGTCCTCATTGGATAGATTGATAGCAGCAGCTCCCTCTTGTGTCAATCAAATCCAGTGACATGAGAGTGGGGGTGTGGGACCGAGTCCTGCTGTCTGTGTCAATGGACGCCACAGCGGGACTCGGGAGCACACCCACATGGGTGCCAACATGAAAAGTGGCTCTCCGTGGTGGCGCCCAATGAAGGGGAGGAGCCAGGAGTGCCGGCAGGGCACCCCAGAAGGGGAGGATCGGGGCTGTGCGGTGCAAAACCCTTGCCAGAGCAGGTAAGTATGACATGTTTGTTATTTTTATTTTAAAAAATGTGAACCTTTACAATCCCTTGAATTTCGGTTGGTAAGCAGACTGGTTGGTGAGTTGAGCTGGGAATTTGGTTTTGTCTTGCATGCGTTGCCCTTCCATGTGCTCCTTGCTGTGAACAGGGCCGCTGATAAGCCATTACAACCGGCCCTGTTGTACCGGACCCAGCCAGCGGGAGGGGGGTGTGCAGCTTTACAGACAGTTCAATGAAAAAAAAAATGCTTTCTAATTTACACCACCGCTCCTGCTACCTTAGAGGGGGGCCTGGCCATAGGGCCGGGGCCACATGTCTTAAGAAGAGATAGATGTGACATGCAGGGCCGGCCGCGGGTGGATGTTCTGCATATGCTGGGTGGTGGTGGTGGGAGGAGCGGAAATAGCCTCTCCATTCCTCCACCCACCAAGCCCTTTCATAGCAACCTAGGCCACCGCTGAACTGAAAGTCCCGGTTCGCGCATGCTCCCCGCAGCCACCGGGCACTTGGCAACCAGAACGCCAGAAGAGGAGGCACAACGGAGAAGAGAATGAGGAGGCGGTATGGAGAGAGAGGCGGGCAGCAGCTGCGGTGGTGGCAAGGAGAGGCAGCTGACAGGTAGCAGAAAAAGCCAGATTTCATTGTGGCTGCCTGCAGCACTGGGGTGCCTGGGTGAATATGAAAATATACTGCACATTGCTATCGTGATATAACACACAGGCAGGTGCTCTATCATGGCTGGCTCGGTCATAGTGTGTCACAGGACATGGTTGTTGTTGTGCTTATTTTGTTCAGTTATTGTTCATAAGCTAACAAGGTCAGCACCCAACAGCCATGTCATGTGACACCCTGTGACCGAGCCAGCCAGAGCCATGATAGAGCACCTGCCTGTGTGTTACCATAATGCTGATGATCTTAACCTGTGCTGTGTGTTAAGTTTTCTTTCACATTTGGGCAGAATCCACTCGTTCAGCGGGGGGGGGGGTTTGTATGCTGATCCCCCGCTGAGCAGCGTGGGCAGATAACAGGTCCGTGTCTACTCGGCTTATGCAGAATGGAAACAGACACAGCCCGCTCTGCTCTAAGGGTGGCTGGCGTAAACAAACCGGCTGTTTGTTTACACCTGACTGCCCTCCAATCTGATCCGCTAGATGGAAGGGAATGGATCCTTTTCCGTTTTTTTAGTGGATTGAATTGGAGGTAGGCGAATGTAAATGGACACAAATCTGTTTACATCCATCACTCTATAGAAGTGAATGGTGGGTCAGATCAGGTCCGCCTATAGATATTAGCGTCTGTTTTGAAAAAAATATTAATTTTGAATAATCAAATTTATAACAGGCTGGAGAAAGATGGACGGGGTCTGGGGAGGGGCCAGTGGTGAGGTTAAGGGTGGGGCTAAAGGGGGCCCCGTCAGGTAGGCTGTGGGGGCCCCATGATTTCTATCAGCGGCCCTGGCTGTGAAGACCAGTTATAGGTGGGGGCAGTGGCCATTTCGTTTGTTACTTTTACTAATAGCTGTCCATTGTTCCCATCTCAAAAAGTTGGAGGGTATGCTAAAGGAAAAACTTTTTTTTTAGTTTTGGATCGAGTGTAGAGAGATTAGAACACCTGTCAGGCTTTTAATGCTGTCTTTGACCCTGTTAGGTAGATTCACCATCTTTATTTGTACTGTTTGTTGTTATCTTTGACAGTGAAAGTAAAAGAAAATCTCAAATTTTAGGCTGGCATCAGAACAGTAATGGAGGGGAAATCCATTATGAGAAAGGAAATCTCCCCAAAGGGACACAGATGGCAAAAAAACTTGACAGGGGTTATAAGCCTCCCTTACTCTATCCAAAATAAAAAGTGTTGCTCTATTCTGAACAGCTGTTAAGTATAAATGTTGAATACACTCCTGATATACAGATATCAACTAGTTAGCTAATTGATTTTATAGAAAATTACTGATTTTCACTTTGTTGAAATCTCATAAAATAAGCCTTAAACCTTAGCAGACATGCTGATTAGTCGAAATGTGCATGGTAAAAAACACATGGCTTTATTTTCTATCAGCATTGATCAGTGTTTTTTTTTTGTTTGATAAACAAAGCTAACCTTAAAGTCTCAAGGTTTTTCACCTTAATGCATTCTATGCATTAAGGTGAAAATCCTCCTATGATGCACCAGCCCCAGAGCCCCCCTAATACTTACCTGAGCCCGATCTTTCCTACGCGGGAGATGAGCACACCCACTCCAGCCGGTGTCTCGGCTCCTGATTGGATAGATTGATAGCAGCGAAGCCATTGGCTCCCGCTGCTGTCAATCAAAAACCAATGTCGAGGGAGCCAGGGGGCAAGGCCGAGTCCTGCTGTCTGTGTCAATGGATGCAGCAGCAGGACACGGGAGCACGCCCGCACGAGTGCCCTGAGGGAGAGCGCTTCTCTGATGGATCACTCGATGCAGGGAGGAGCCAGGAATGCTGCTGAGGGACCCCAGAAGAGGAGGATTGGGGCAACTCTGTGCAAAACCCTTGCACAGAGGAGGTAAGTATATATAAACAAAAGAGGTTTGGGACTTTAAATGAAGCAGTGCCCAAAGGGGGTCAGTGCCTACATCCCTATCAATACAAATAAGAAAGCAGGAGTGGGACTTTAAATAAAGTGTGCACTTGCAAAGTATGTAAAACTAAAGATATTTATTGATGCATGTGGTCATATCTAGTGTCTGAATTCATATAAGTAATAGGTATACAACATCTTATATTGTAAAAAAATCATAATTGTACATATCCATAAAATTCATAAATATATACATACATGCATACATGTGTAGAAATTGATATCTGTAGGCTAGAGACCTATAGTCCCTATCTAAATTAAAAATTATCATGATTGTAAACAGTAGTACAAACAACACTAATGGACATGTTGGCGATATGACATGATTGCGTACAGAAGTGGAGTTGGAAATTTGAACCTTGGCATCTGTAATCCCGACACGTTACGCGGCTTTAGCTGCTCTTCAGGGGCAGGCACGTGATAAAGGGCTACAATAGAATAATATATGTCTTAGTTAACTATCTGATTAATCAATGGAAAACTGTGGGGGTAGGGTGTAAAAACCCAATGTAACTATGAGCTGACGGCTCCCCTCTAGAACTAAGGCTGCCCCCAGAGGACATCATCTCCTGGAGCTGTGGCGAGCACACCCCATGACATAGAACCCACACAGGCACCCCCAGGATAAATGTAATCCACATAACGTGATCCTCCTGTGTAAGCAGGATTAGGACCAACCCAATTGGGTGGGACTTCTGCAAGAGTAAAAGTATAAACAAACAAATGTATATATGTGTGAAAAATGTGAAATGTATGAATAAGCCCCAAGGGGGTCCCCAGTGGGAGTTAAGAAGATATACAAATGAGAGTGGTGGAAAAAGATATCCCATCTACCTGGAACTAAAATACAAAAAGAACAAGGAGAAAGTAAATAAGAGAATATGACACAATAGGCATAATAACCCATAATGAAAAAGGTGAAACAAAGGAAAGAAATCTTGCATAGAGCAGTGTGTGGGAATAACTACCTGTTGGGGAGTCAAGATAGCCAACGGTGCATAGTGACCAGTGTAGACGGGAAACCAAAGAGGGTAAACCACCTGGATGGGGTACCTGGGAAGGCACAGCCGCGGAGCGCCGCCATGCAAGCTGGCAAGAGGGGAGAGGAGAAAGGCACCATCACACAGGCAGATGAACCTCCTGCTTTCTTATTAGAGTTGATAAGTATGAAATGTTTGTTATTTTAAAAAAAAAAAGCGAACCTTTACAACCACTTTTTTTTTTTTCCCATTCAAAATTTTTATTTTGCCAAGAGTCAGTACAATACACTCAACAACATAAAAGAGTATTGTGTAACATACAAAAGGGGATCAGATCATGTAACACACACAGTTGCAGAGGATCACAGCGTGCATTGTCATGCCTATTTAGCTAGACAGCCGATAATCAGTAACATCCATCATTTACTTATCACAGATAGGCTCCGCCTGATTCTTCAGGTCTTCTCATCGGGTATGCCAGGAGGGCTGCTGGTACACCTAAAGGCTCTAGACTGTAGTCAGAAGGACTGTAGTCAGAAGGAGAGGGGAGATATTCCCTTAGTTGTGTGTGCGGCCGGGGCATAGGAGCTGTTGTGACCTTTACCTTTTGAAGAAGTTTATGTTTGTTGGAGTGGGAGAGTGGGCCTTTAAGTGGTGCTTTGTTTGTCTTATGGGGGGGCCGTAGGCAGAGAGATGAGGCTATATGTGATTGCGTCCGCTGGGTCCTATTTGGTATGGGGCTGTGTCTGAGAGTATGTACAGAGTAATTGCACAAGGAAGGGAATGGGGGTGGTAGGGAATGGTTGAGGAAGTTGGGGACAAAAGGGGGGGGCATTAGTTCTGTGGGTCTCCACCAGTTCATCCCCAGAAAGTCCAGACTAGGGTTCAGACCAGAGTGGAAGGAGGTGGGCTCAGTGTCTAGTCATCAGGGTCGCGTATTCTTGCGTGGTTTTAAAATGTATCCAACAAGCCCATGTATTAGTAAATTTGGTGGGGGAGTCTCTGGCTATCTGTATTAGTTCTTCCATCTCGGCAATCTTATTGACTCGAGGGAGCCATTCTGAGATTGTCGGGGGGATGAAGATCTCCAACGGATTGGGATGCACATTTTGGCAGCATTGAGTAGGTGCATTGCCAGGGACTTTCGATATGTGTGTTCTGGTAGAGTCGAATGGTGAAAAGAGATTGCGCTGGGGTGGCTTCCAAGGGGTATGTGGAGATCCTGGTGATCAGATCGTGTTCTTGGGTCCAGAATTGTTGTAGTGCTGGGCAAGTCCACCAAATGTGCAATAGAGTACCGGGCTCACTGGAGCATCTCCAGCATTGCTCGGGTATAGCGGGATTGTACCTATGTAGAAGCTGTGGAGTCCTGTACCAGCGTGTAAGCAATTTGTAGCTATTCTCTTGTATGGATACATTAAGTGAGCATTTATGGGCCAATGTAAACATTTTTTCCCAATGATCGTCTGAGATTGTCGTTTGTAAATCCTTTTCCCATCTAGCACATGAAGTTCCGGAGCTGGGGGGCACCGAGGTAAAGAGCATCTTATGGATAGTAGAGATCAGGTGGCTTTGTGCCGTCGATTGGGAGCAGAGACTTTCAAATGGGATGAGGGGTCTGATGACAGCTGATTCCCTGTTGGCCTCTCTTAGAAAGTGGCGGATTTGAAAGTATACCCATGGGGGAAGTTTCAAAATGGTTGGCCTGCTGAGCTGAGTAGCGCTCCGCGGGGTAGTTGGGGCTAAGGATTTAGTTGAGGGTCCGGTGGGTCGACCTTGCTGTCCTGCGGGAGTATGTGGGTAGCAGTTATGGAAGGGTGTCTGAGATAACCGGTAGTATTTGGAGGGGTCTTGATGGAACGGGGGGGTAAAGTTTGGGTTAACAGGCCAGCTGCTAGCCTCTAGGGGGATCTCAGTGTTGGGCGAGGGGTTGTGCGTGGGGTGGTGTGCGCGAGCGTAGAGGTCCCTAGATATTTCATGGCGTCTGACTTCCATTGGAAAGGGAAATTCCTTTGGCATTGAGCAACTATGTCTTTGGGGAGGGATATATTGAGCGCATATGATTTAGTCATGTTTTTTTTTTTTTGGATTACTTTAGCTAGAAATTTGCTGCACCTGTTGCCAAATTCATAAAAAAGCTTGTGGCTAAGAATTAATTTTCTCCTAGTTCTACGATCTAACTCTTCTCGAAAAAGTTCTTGTGTGTGTGTGAGTTCCTTATAGTCTCGGTCTGATTGGGATTGCTTATGGGCCAGTTCCAGAACACGTATTTTGTGTATCAGGCCATCTAATGTTTTTTGCTTTTCCTTCCTGCGAGTGGCTTGGAGCGCTAAAAAGCGTCCCCTGATTACACTCTTGTGCGCCTCCCACTGGGTAAGGTGTGTTGTTCTCTCTGAAATATTTTACGATACTCTCTTGGATGTGTAATCTATCGGGCTCAGACATTAGGAGAGATGCTTCTAGTCTCCAGATTTTATTGACAGCGCGTTCTTCGGGGAGAGACAGGGTGATAGTGATCAGATGATGATCCGACATGGTCATCGGCTCAATGGACGCATGTGTAAGAAGAGGGAGGTCTTTTTGTGATAGGAATAGTTAGTCAATCCTAGAGTATCGGTTATGTGGCATTGAAAAGTAGGTATAGTCCTTAGTATTGGGATACATTGTGCACCACGTGTCGTGAAGAAAGAGATCTTGGAGCTGGGTTTTTATCTGGCGTAGAGCTCTGAATGGAAGCGAGGAGGTATTAGAGGATGTATCAAGAAGGGGGTAGAGAGCTACATTGAAGTCCCCCCAAGGATCGTGAGTCCCGATTGAAATGCCATTAGCGTCTGAGTGATATTCCTGAAGAAGCTTACTTGGGATTTGTTTGGGCTATATGCATATGCAAGCGTGACTGGTGTAGACATATCTCCCTTCTTCGTCTATGAGGGAATCCGTGAGGTTCCATGGGATATTTTTAGAGATAAGGATAGAAACGCCTTTGGTTTTCGTCTGGGCGTTGGTGGCGTGAAACGCAGTTGGGAAGTATTGGTTTGTGATTTTTGGGGTTTGATTGGATTTGAAGTGAGTTTCTTGGACAAAAATGAGCTTTGAGCTTGCGCATCATGTCAAGGAGTTGGCTACGTTTCTCTGGGGTATTCAAGCCCTTGACATTGAGAGGTATCACTTTTAATGAGGTTTGGACTGTTGGAGGATTTAAGATAGTCATTGTACCCTAAGCGTGGTTAGGGTAAGGGTTCAGCCAGTCTTGAGAGGTGTGCGGGTAAGAGTCAGGGAGGTTCGGGAACCAGTATGGGCAGACGGGTTGCAGTTCTTGCTGTTGGTCCGGACTCCCGGTGGAAACCCACGGAATCTACAGGGGTAGGGGGGGCGGGGGAGGGAACGAGAGGGGCTAGGAAGGTGAACGGAGTGAGCTAGGTAGAGGAGGGGATGAAGAGGGAGAGTGGGGTCAGTTAAGAAGTGTAGTGCGGGGCGATGTGTACCAGTGGTAGGCTATGCAGAGCAAACCTACTATCCAGTTGGGTCTGTCGTCTGGTAAGGGTCAGCTTGTCCTCACGTCCTTGGTTTAGGGGTGAGGGCTCTCGCTGTGTGGAGGAGTGTCTGAGGTCATCGAGTGGGTGTGAGAAGGGTGAGGGGTCTCGCAGCACCGGGGGACAGACATAAGAGAGGATGGAGCATGAGCCTATAGAAAAGTTTTGGGTCTTAGAAAAGGGGGAATATGTGTCTCAGGGGGAAGAGAGTGTGGGGGTCTCTTTAGAACAGAATTGTTTGTTCGTATGTGCTTCACTCTGGGGGTCTACGGGCTTGCGGCATTTACTGCTGGGGGGCAACTGTACTCAGTTGCTGGACATTACAGCGGTTACGTGTGTGGACCTAGGGTCCATAAACCTGAAACCTGTCAAGGTGAGGTGCTACATATCAGGATATTCTGTCTTTATAGGGGGATATTCACCTGGGCATCTGTCTCTAGGAAAGGGTAAGGAAGGGAAGTATATTGACGTTGTCTGCCCGCCTGAGCCCGGCACATCCGGTCTCAAGGGGGAATAGCACAGCTGTGGGACGTATCATGTCTCAGGTGGGGTTATGTCCACTACGGCTGTGGGGACGAGGCGAGAAAGGAAAAAAACAGGGAAAAGAGGTCTTAGTTTGGAGATAATACCAAGTCTGTGAGGGTGAGTAGGGTATATCGGCAGGTCAGACATTACAGTTAAACTTATAACAGTAAACTCTTTTTTGATTTGAACCAGAAAACACCTGGGTCATAAAACTTGCAATAGTTACTTAGTATAGGTCCGATCGTCCCCGGGGACCGAGGTCTCAGGGGACGGCCGGGCCCCCAGGTATAGGTAAGAAGTAAACAAAACATAAATAACATAAATAACACATGGCCAGATTACCTCAACATCCGGCAAGCCTCCTCTGGATAGAAGGTGGGGAGACCGCCTCTCCCCTGGGGTAATCCCCCGTGACCACGTATTAGGACCCGTTGTCGGTCATGTAGTTCCGTGCACTGGGGCCGGGAATATTTCTGGGCCCAGGGGCGTGCTGGTCGTCCTTCCATCAAGGGAGGACTCTGTATGCCTGTAACAATATAGACAAGATATACATTCTCCCCCCACCCAGGATGGAGAAAGTTCAGTCTGCAAGGCTGGCTTCAGTATCTCCTGGGTGAGGAATGCCAGAGGAATACTATGTTTTATGTAAGCTATGACTTTTGGTAGCTCTATTGTGCATCTCCGACAAGGTCAGTGTTTGAAGAGAGGGTTGAGTCCTAGAGTTATCAGGAATTGCTGGTAGCCAGTAGGAAGTCCTCCGCCGTGTAGTGGGCAAGTAGTAAAGTAAAGTCTTTGGTGTCATCTGGCATGGACAAAGGCCTTGGAGCAAGTAGTGGGGCTAACCAGAGTCTTCTTGGCAGGGTTGTCGATGTACCGGAGTGGAGGTAGGGCTTGTGTGTGTCACTTTTCTGCTTCTTGATGAGCCTACTGCCCGGGGAGAGGTAGATCTTCTTCTGCGGAGCTGGAAGTCGTCTCTCACAGGGAAGGCTTCCATAGATGTGACTCTAGGTAGACTCTCGCTCCGTAGATCGCTGTACCAATCCGGGACAGCCACTCGAGGAATAGCCAGGGTGTCGCAAAAGGTCAGGAGGAGGTCCTCTGGTGTTCTGAGATATGCATTTCGTCCTTGGTGGGATGCCGATAAGCAGAAGTGGAATTTCCACCTATATTGCACCCCTCTGGTGCACAGGACGTCCAGTAGCGGATGGAGGTCTCTTCTATGCTTCAGGGTTATAGGAGAGAGGTCCTGGAACAGTTTTATCTCGGTGCCTTGAAATAGAAGCGTACGGCGAAGTCTAGCCTGTCTCAGGATCTCTTCTTTTAATTTGAGATTGACTAGACAGCAAATAACATCCCTGGGAGGGTCAGTATCCCTGCTTCTTGGTTGTAACGCTCTATGCAGGCGTTCAATCTCAACTGGGGCTTCTGGTGGATGACCTAGGAGGTCGTTGAAGATTGAGACAGTTGCCTGGGTGATTTGGTTGGTTTCGACCGTTTCAGGAATGCCTCTCACCCTGACATTATGCCTGCGTCCACGGTTGTCTAAATCTTCGATCTGTCGATGCAGATCTCTGAGCTGGGTGTCATGGGCTTGTGACACGGAGTGGAGTCGATGGAGATCTGTGCTGTGGTGGGCTGCTGTGGCCTCTATGTTGTCCATGAGTAGAGATCTTGTCTGAGATCTGTAATCGCTGCGGCTAAGGTAGCTTTGATATCTTCTGCTACCATGCGTAGGTCTTGTAGGTTTAATGGTTGGGCAGGAAGAGGGCTAGCTATGCATGGGTACGTTGGGTTACCCCCTATAGCGCTGGGACTGGGAGCGCGTGTATTTGGAGCAGAGGACCCGGAGGCCCGACCTGAAACAGGGGTCTCACGAGGAACATTTCCGGGATGCTAAAGCTGCTTTGTGAGTCACTGTCTCTGGGTGATCTGGAGGGGGTTTGGGGCGGAGTGCCGCTGTTTTTCCCCATGATGATGATCGTGAGAGGCCTTCTATGGATGAGTTCTGTCCCCCGGTGTGTGGACTTGCAGGTTCACATCGCCATCCTGAACCACTGCTGGGCCTTGCTTTAAAAGTCTTCCTTTTTCTTTACCCCTTTCTATCACTCACTGTTAGGGTAGGGGCCCAGGAGGGTGTTTTGCACTGTGGGGTAGGTAGATGGAGGATTGAGGCTTCGGGGACCGCGCTGTGCGATCCAGTACCAGTAGGCTGCAAAAGCCGCGGCCTCGATTTTCGAGTACGCGGATGCCGGCCGCCGACTGCTCGATTCGGGGCTTTAAATAGAGCTGGTGGAGAGGGGAGCTTGGATGGTGTGATGGCGCCGCTCACCTCTCTCTCCTAATGCTGGATTCCTTCAGACTGTGCCAGGCTAGGCCGGAGCTCCCAGGGCACACGTCCACTCTCGACGACGTCAGGCCACGCCCCCCTTTACAACCACTTTAACCCTAAAGCTAGCCCTATTCCTAAAGCTAACCCTACACAGATCCACGAGATCAACATGTCAGCTGATATTGTGATTACATTGATAAATAAGCGTTAGGGTAGGGTTCCTTTGTTACTCATTACCCAACTTAATGTTTAAAGCTTTGGAGGGGCTGTTTGTGGAAAAAGAACAGGTCTAGGATATCTAAACATATGTAGCTTTCCTGCTGCACTCTTAAAAACCACCCCATGCTGTCTGCATTCGGAGAAATGCACCAGCATGCACCCACACACACTTGGATGTCAAATTGGAAGTAGCAGCTGTATCCGTGTAGACATTGCCTCTTAATTGACATGAATGGGACTGCCTGCATGTGGATGCGGTGTATTCTTAATCACGCCTTAGGTGTTATTAATTCGCTATTGTCACCCAACTTGGTGGGCTCAGGGCGCAGTGCACCCCTTTTTTGAAGCCAATTAGAGCTTCTGGCTCTAATCATGTGCGTCTAAAAAAAAACCATTGGAATCCGGCACAATGCATGATGCATGTAGATTAGAGGCTGGGTACATGGATTAGGGGGGCGATGGGTGGGACCCCCAGCATCCCTAATGGATGGGCCGCCACTGAACAGACTGAAGCTGGATTCCAACTAAAACTTTATAAGCAGTTACAGCAAACAGTTGTTTTCCTTTTGGTATAATGTTTTTACATCGATGAATAAAAGTTGATCATTGTAAGCACTTCTGCTTGTGTTAAATGGTTTGTCTCAATCCTCTGCTACTGCTACTACAAGCCGTCTGGACAACCTGGTCTGTTAAAGTAAACTGATACATAACAGGCCTGGCCTGATCACCAGGTAAAAATAAAGGAAGAACGCCTAAACAAAGAAAACCACCACATATAATAAAGAAAAGCGTGTGACCCGGCACAACGAAACAATGGCAGGCCCCATCCCTAATATTGAAGCAAAAAGAAAAAAATGGGGCTTTAAATGAGGCACGTCATTGTAAATGAATAATACCACATAACCGTGTGTATGAGATTCATGTTTCAGAGGTTAAACTGCCATACTCACATTTGATGTATTATAATATCAAAAAACACATATGTTATTAATGAATATGATTTTAGAATTCATATAGACATAATTGTAATGAAAATTGATGAACATGATTCAGAGTCAATGAGCATAATAAGTAAAATACATACAGTATATATACACTAAATATGACAGCATGATTGGCCCAAAGAAATCATGAATAACTCGTACATCATACACACAAAAGAATGGGTCAATATGCTGAATAAAAGACTTGGTAAAAACCAGACTTGTCTTGACACCCTTAATGGAGCCTCTACGCATTTCGTGGCCTTTCAGCCACTCATCAGGAGTATGATATATGATAGTAAAAACAGCTCCCAGGCTGTACCCAGCCCAGGAATGGGACACAATAAAAGCCACGGATGACGTTGGCGGGAACCTGCCCTGTGCTGGGGGCATATCGGTCTGGGCCAGCCGGAGGATCACTTCACAGGAGCTCACCACAATCAAGGGACCACACTTTAGCTTATTTCCATGCCATCACACACTTCAGTTTGATTTATCAACATACATCCATATCCACAAGGGCTGTGTCCTGGTGGTCTGGCCTGCCAATTGGCTGCTTTCCTCTGGTAGCCGGGGAGGACTTCCCGCCTCAACCCTGTATTAGGCATTCATCAATGGCTTTTATTGTGTCCCATTCCTGAGCTGGGTACAGCCTGGGAGCTGTTTTTACCATCATATATCATACTCCTGATGAGTGGCTGAAACGCCACAAAACGCGTAGAGGCTCCATTAAGGGTGCCAAGACAAGTCTGGTTTTTACCAAGTCTTTTATTCAGCATATTAACCCATTTTTTGTGTGTATGATGTGTGTGTATGATGTATGAGTTATTCATGATTTCTTTGGGCCAATCATGCTCTCATATTTAGTGTATATATACTGTATGTATTTTACTTATTATGCTCATTGACTCTAAATCATGTTCATCATTTTTCATTACAATTATGTC
Source organism: Glandirana rugosa (assembly GCA_018402905.1). Lineage (NCBI taxonomy): Eukaryota > Metazoa > Chordata > Amphibia > Anura > Ranidae > Glandirana > Glandirana rugosa. Next base: position 146,407 of record BLSH010030134.1, read on the forward strand.
TATATATGAATTCTATGATTAAAATCATATTCATTAATAACATATGTGTTTCTTCAGATTATAATATATCTATCTATAATATATCAAGTGTGAGTATGGCAGTTTAACATCTCAAACATGAATCTCATACACACGGTTATGTGGTATTATTCATTTACAATGACAGGCCTCATTTAAAACCCCATTTTTTTCTTTTTCCTTTTACCACATATAATAATTAATAAGCTGCAAATAATACATTTTTTTGGGGTTTAAAGTGGTTCTAAAGGCAGAAGGTTTTTTATCTTAATGCATTCTATGCATTAAAGCCAATAGCTGTATATACGCATATATATTACTGCAATCAGGAGACATTGTGTGGCTTTGCTTTTTGGAGCTGTTTCCCTCTAGTGTTGAGTTTGATACTGACCTGATGTATTCATGAGGAGGAGCAAAGCAACTAGGAACATGTAGTCCGAACTACGTCATCAGGAACTACAACTACCATATGACTGATGGAGGAGAACAGACTGCTGGGAGAAGCTATAAGAAGGATGGATTGAGGCCTTCATGCTCTCTTGGGACCCCGGCGTGAATCTTAGGGCATTCTGTGACAGTGTATGCTGCAGCTGAATCGTGGCCTGCAACAGCAGAACTGTACAGCGGATATTCGGAGGGACATCAGCGGACAGCATCCCTTGGCTGTTCAGCGGTAGTCTGGAGGCCGCTCCTATTCCATCTCTCCCGCGGTGTCAGCAGATTCGTGTGAGCTGTAGTGCGGTGGAGGCCGGACACCATCCCCTGAGCCACGTTCCTGAGAGGGAGCCACCATCATCATCATTAACCTCATCATCATTATCACCATCTCTTGTTCCAGTGTGGTGAGCGGGCAATAGCCTAATCTTGTAGACACTGTATATAGACACCATTGCTTCCTGTGCAAGTTATTGTCCTTAATGCCTAGGGCCTAGGCCTAATCTCATAGACACGATATACAGACATCTTTCCATCATCTTGCTTCTACTTGTAGTTCTACAAAGTGCAACTTCCTTGAGTCAGTAATCACTGTGCTTCTATCTACAGTTTATTCAACACAGTTAGATTTGTTTCTTTGCTTACTCCTTACCAACTGATCCAAGTTATTTTGCTCTGCCAATTAAGAACTACTTGCATGCAATTGTTTTCAAAGGGCTAGCTTAAGATTAACCGGATTGCTTCACAGTTGATACAAGGCTACTCTGTACCTCCCTCCCCACTACAGGGATTTGTTCTATAAAGTTCATAGAGCTAAAATCCACCAAGAACTTTCTGAAAGAGCTGGTAGAATCTCAATACTGTCTCTTACTATCAATGTTCTAACCCTAAATTTGCCGTTCTGCACCTGTGTGCTGAGGAGCAGAAGAGAGGGGTCTGACACGAATAAGAGTCATTCCTTTGCTCCCTTGTTATCTGTTCACATAGGCATTGTTTGCACTTGGTTGTGTACTGATTTATAGTATTCACTGTTCGGTTGTGCTATATTGATAAGTGATTGCCATTAAGTTGTCAATAATATTTCTCTAAACTTATGTTGAACTTGCAATTGTTGTTCATCTTACTAAAGTAAACAAGTTTATTATTTCAATTGACTTTGGTGTACTTATTCAATTGCTATTGTCATTAAGAGGGAAAATTACTGAATCCAGGGTGTCAGAGGTGGCGGAGGACTTGCAGGGTCAGGGAAACCAGTGGGGTACTGATTTAACTAGCAACCCTCACGAGAGCAGCCCTACAGCATTAAGATAAAAAAACCTTCAGTGTGCAGCAGCCCCCTTCATCCCCCCTAATACTTACCTTAGCCCCATCTCGACCCAGTGATGTTGCACAAGAGCCGTGGCTGTCCGTGACTCTTCCTCCTGATTGGCTGAGACACAGCCCTGCTGTCAATCAAAGTCAGTGAGCCAATGGGGAGAGAGAGGGGGCTGGGCCGAGCCACAGCTCCATGTCTGAATGGACACACAGAGCAGTGGCTCGGCTCAGGTGCCCCCATAACAAGCTGCTTGCTGTGGGGGCACTCAGCAGGAGGGAGGGGACAGGAGCACCGGTGAGGGACCCAAGAAGAGGAGGATCTGGCTGCTCTGTGCAAAACCACTGCACAAAGTAGGTAGGTATAACATGTTTGTTATTTTTAAACAAAAAAAACAAGACTTTAAAGAGGAAGTAAACCCTGATGGGGTTCCTCTATATCCCCCTTCAAAGTAAAAGCATAATGGGCTACTATGCATTGCATAGTAGCCCATTATGTGTCACTTACCTGCAAACGAAGCCTGTGATGTCCCACGATGCCCCCTGTGCAGGCTTCATCGTCCATCTTCAGCCCCTCTTCTTTCCAGGGCCGCGACTCAGGCTCTGTGACTGGCTGGAGTCGTGTGACGTCACTCTCACGCATGCATGCAGGAGCCGCCAGTCACCGCACGAACAAAGCGAAGAAACGGCACAGCAGGCCGTTTCTTCACTGCGCATGTGCCAAATGACGTCGGCAACAGCAGTACACTGTATATCTTCTAAACTGTGCAGGTTTAGGAGGTATGCAGTTAACCTACAGGTAAGCCTTATTATAGGCTTACCTGTAGATTAAAGTGGTTGTCACGGGTTGACAGCCACTTTAATATCACTTTAAGGCTCTGGTCTTAAGGTTTTTTTTATACAGTGTCCTATCTGGGAGATATCCCTTCCCTTCTGTCCCATAGACACAACAGGACGTAAGAGGAGATCTCTCCGATGCAAGAGGATATCACCTTTTAGAGACAGTTGTCGCTAGAACAGGTGTCCCAGTTTTACGATTTCCCCCTCACCTCCTCTCCAGGTGACAACTCAAAGTGTTGGCTTTTTTCCTCTCTTTCTGTGCCAGTAACAGGGGTCACCATTTGTCAACATAATGCGTCATTAAAGTAGTGAATGGCTGCATTTTTTGTTGTAGATGACGTTTTGTGGTATTTAGAGAGTTAATGAAACTTTTACACAGATCTTTACTAAACTGTACCTATGCAAGAAATGACATAGAGGTATGACGTACGGGTGCCCTGCAGCAAATCTGTTACTTTCATTATGACAATCAACCTCTTGTGTGTAACAAGCAAAAGACCATGTGGGTGTTTACATGAACTTTGTTTTTAAGTTGTTTTATGACTGCTGAATCAGGTTCAAAAAGGTTTATTGAGAAATCTAAAGAGTGACAGCTAAGACCTTATCGGTAGCAATCTTTACTGCACCTCTTCAGGAAGTTAATAGACATTCTTCTCTTCCTTTTTTTGAGACCACAGGGCTAAGGGGGAAGTAAACTGATTCTTCTGTCCAGTGCTTTATGTGATTTATCAGTTCATTCTTTTGAATATGTAAATTAGGGAACGATCCAATGCTCAGATCCTCTGCAAGTATTTACATATGCTTTGACTCCTCTCTAAATGTAATCTTGTTTACAAGTCTCACTTTCCAGGAACTATAGTGGACACGTCTATTATTTATAAACTTAATCTACAAAATATTTCAGCTGAAACAATATACCAGTAAAATGCTTACATTGAACTATGAACTATGCCGTTCTGTCTTGTATTTCCTCGTCGGTTCAAACAACTCTGTTTAGTTAAAGCGGAGTTCCACCCATATAAAAGTCAGCAGCTACAAAAGTGTAGCTTCTGACTTTTAATAAATGGCTACTCACCTTTCCCACGGTCCAGCGATGCGGCCACCCAATGCATTGCTCCTCTCCACCTCCCCTCTAAGGTGCTGGCATAGCAAGTGTGGGTGCCCGACCGTGGCTGCACTGCGCATGTACGAACCACGCTGCACACTGTGAATGGCCAGGTAATCTTCTGGGACCTGTGACATGTCCCAGAAGATTGCCGGGAGGGAGAGGTGAACTTCCTTCCAGTTCTGCGGCACCAGGAGAGGAAGTGGGAGCTGGGACCCTGTGAAAACCGACCCCCCCCCCAAAAAAAAAAATGTCAATTGTGGCATGTCAGGGGGTCACCTACACTTAAAGTGGAAGATCCACTTTTGGGTGGAAGACCCCATCACAAACTGAAAAAGAAATCTGGTAAAAGCACAGAAATATAAAGCATTTGAGTATTTACGTGCAGTAATTAGCTTTTTCATAAATTATTTTTATTGACTTTAATGCTAGCATATTCAAGTACATTTCTTAGCATTTTCCCTTCTCTGCTTGCACTTCCTAGCCCTCTCCTCTTCCAAAAGTTTCTGTTTACTGACTGTGCTGGCCTAGCTCCTCCACCCCTCTTCGTACCTCCCTACATAATGTTTTAGGTAGCAGCCAGGGGAAGAGCAATGGGGAATAACACAGGTGCATCTCAAAAAATTATAATATCATCAAAAAGTTAGTTTATTTCAGTAATTAAATTCAAAAAGTGAAACTAATGTATTATATAGATTCATTACACACAGAGTAATATATTTCAAGCATTTCTTTCTTTTATGAACCAATATAACAGTATATACAAGTACACTCCTATATATCCAGCAGTGCTAGAAAAGAGGAAAAAATTACCCTGAAGTCAGTGGGACTCAATGAGGCATTGTTAGTCCATACACACTTCGTTGTATATCTTCTATTGGTGCTTGTGTGTTTTAGGCCCTGAAGTGTTCAAAATATCCTGCCCAACACCTTCACCACACCACGTGAAGAAAAAGGGGCCCCCCCCCTCTATGATAAACTCACCAGATGCACCGTTATATACAGCCCATATAACCCATCAACTGATGATCCTTAGGACTGCTTGCCTCCTCAACACCACCATTGATAACCAGCCTTAAATGAATGGAGCTTGAAATAGTGCATTATCTTTAAAACAGCTTTATTATACTACTGCATAAAAACGTCCCCCTCTAAGGTATGCACTTACCCCAATATATATAAAACACAGCATAAAACAATCACTTGCATAGAATGTCAATCAGCATGTACGATTCCTTCTCACCACTCCTGACCTCCTCAACGGCGGTGTTCCCGGGTGAAGAACTCGTACAGCCGTCATTCACAGTAGCTGCGTGGTCACGCACTGATGCATTTCGTCATCACTTCGTCAGAGGGTGCCTGACGTAGTGATGACGAAACGCATCAGTGGCATGACCATGTGGCTACTGTGAGTGACGGCTGTACGAGTTCTTCAACTGGGAACACTGCCGTTGAGGAGATCAGGAGCGGTGAGACATGCTGTGCAAGTGATTTTTTATGCTGTGTTTTATATATATTGGGGTAAGTGCATACCCTAGAGGGGGACGTTTTTATGCAGTAGTATAATAAAGCTGTTTTAAAGAAAATGCACTATTTCAAGCTCCATTCATTTAAGGCGGATTATCAATGGTGGTACTGAGGAGGCAAGCAGTCCTAAGGATCATCGGTTGATGGGTTATATGGGCTGTATTTAACAGTGTATCTGGTGAGTTTTTCCATAGGGGGGGCCCCCCTTTTTCTTCACGTGGTGTGGTGAAGGTGTTGGGCAGGATATTTTGAGCACTTCACGGTCTAAAACACACAATCACCAATAGAAAATTGGATATACAACAAACTGTGTATGGAGTAACAATGCCTCATTGAATCCCACTGACTTCAGGATCACTACTGTGGGTCATTTTTCCTTCTTTTCTAGTGCTGCTGGATATATAGGAGTGTACTTGTTTATACTGTTATATTGGTTCATAGTGTCATCTTTGGTTACAGCAGTAGCTATTGTGCTTATAAGGGTGCTGGTATTTCCAGCGTACTATTGGTTTGAATTGATTGACACACCAGGAGTGCTGATTAGGTTTTGTGTATTAACCAATTAGGTTTATCATTATTCCTTATATGTTTCTTTCTTTTAATTTAGAAGATTATGGCTTACAGCAAGTGAAAACCCAAAATTCAGTATATCAGAAAAGTAGAATATTGTGAAAAAGTTCAATATTGTAGACTCATGGTGTCACACTCTAATTGCTTAATTAAAGTGGTTGTAAATGTCTGTTTTTTTTCTTTTTGTAAAATAACAAACATGCTATACTTACCTGCTCTGTGCAAGGGTTTTGCACAGAGCGGACTGGTTCCTCCTTTTCTGGGGTGTCCGGCCGATGCTTATGCCTCCTTCTCTATGTCGAGTGCCTCCACAGAGAGACGCTTTCCATGGGGGCACCCGTGACACAAACAGCAGGACTCAGCCCCGCCCCCAGCTCCTGTGTCACTGTATTTGGCTCCTGCTGCTATCAATCTATCCAATGAGGACCCGAGACAACAGCTGGAGCTGCTGGGCTTGTGCTCCTTGCTGGAATGATCAGGTTCAGGTAAGAAAAAGAGGGGCTCTGGGGGGCAGCTGCAGCGCAGAAGGTTTTTCACCTTAATGCATACAATGCATTAAGGTGAAAAGCCTTGAAGGTTTACAACTCCTCTCAGTCTGATTCAGTAGATTACACAATCATGGGGAAGACTGCTGACTTGACAGTTGTCCAGAAGATAGTTATTGACACCATCCACAAGGAGGGTAAGTCACAAAAGGTCATTCCTAAAGAAGCTGGCTGTTCACAGAGTGCTGTATCCAAGCATATTAATGGAAAGTTGAGTGGAAGGAAACAGGGATACCTGCAGCCTTGAGAGGATTGTGAAGCAAAGGTCATTCAAAAATTTGGGGGAGATTCCCAAGGAGTGGACTACGGCTGGTGTCAGTGCTTCAAGAGTCACCACACACACACATATCCAGGACATGGGCTACAACTGTTACATTCCTTGTGTCAAGCCACTCTTGGACCAGAGACAACGTCAGAAGCATCCTACCTGGGATAAGGAGAAAAAGGACTTGACTGTTGCTCAGTGGTCCAAAGTCCTCTTTTTGAATAAAAGTGAATTTTGCATTTCATTTGGAAATCAATGTCCCAGAATCTGGAGGAAGAGTGGAGGGGCACAGCATCCAAGTTGCATGAGGTCAAGTGTGAAGTTTCCACAGTCAGTGATTATTTGATGAGTCATGTCATCTGCTGGTGTTGGTTCAGTGGGTTTCATCAAGTCCAAAGTCAGCACAGCCCTGTTCCAGGAATTTCTATAGCACTTCATGCCTCTCCGCTGGCCAGCTTTATGGAGATGCTGATTTAATTTTCCAGCAGAACTTGGTACCTGACCACACTGCCAAAAGTACCAATACCTGAAGACTGCTATCAAAGCAACCTGGGCTTCCATAACACCTCAGCAGTGTCACAGGCTGATCGCCTCCTTGCCACACCGCATTGATGCAGTAATTCATGCAAAAGGAGCCCCGACCAAGTATTGAGTGCACATTATACTGTACATGGACATACTTTTCAGTAAGCCAACATTTCTGTATTAAAAAATCCTTTTTTTTTTTTTATTGGTCTTATGTAATCTTATTTTCTGAGATACTGAATTTCGAGTTTTCACTAGCTGTAAGCCATAATCATCAAAATTAAAATAAAGAAATGCTTGAAATAAATCATTTTGTGTGTAATGAATCTATTTTGCCTTTTGAATTGAATTACTGAAATAAATGAACTTTTTTATAATATTCCAATTTTTTGAGATGCACTTGTATAAATGCCATTTGAGTAACAGCTCTGAGTCTGCTGGAGCTGCTAACATCACATTCAAAATGGCAGTGTCAGGGCAAAAGCAAGTCTCAGGGCTTTCTGATGTCTACACAATGTAGTGCCCCAGTTGGCTACTAGTGATCAAATTTAGTTTTTGGCCTCCCTGTAGCCAGTGAGAGCAACACTTGTTTAATAGTGTCTGTTTTGGGTTTTGCGGGTTCAGGCTCAGTTACTTTCCCCTATAAAAATATAAGATAATCCGCCAAGTTAGTTAATAATGAAGGACATATATAGATGTCCCTATAGTGTGACTATACTTTCAATTGATGTTTTAACTAAGTGCATACAGTGCAAAGTATGTCCAAGTACAAGCATATACAACGTGCAAAAAGTGCAATTAGGTATATATTAATTAGAATGCAAGGGGTTCTACAGTCTAAATGTCATTGCGATCCATTTTGATGTTCTATAAGTGCGTCTTTTACTTGGACATGTGAGTTTTTTCCTTGTTTTAATGAATTATCCAATAAGATGGTGTTATACTATGTGGAGCTTCTCTTTCTTCTTTTGTGATACACCACACCATTGGAGTGTTATGAAAGACGCCCTCAAATCGATCTGAGAAGGTCCTGTGCCTGGATGAAATTTATATCTGTTACGTGTGCTACACCCTCTGCAAGCTTTGACTCAGCAGACGTATGTCTGCCTGTGTCCTGATAAGGGGCCATCCTGTACGGTGGAGGTCACATTTTGTATGATTTTTGGAGTGTTTTTCTGGGTTCAGGTGTTATACCCTCTGGCTTATGTGACTCAGCAGGCATATGCCCATCTGCATCCAGTCTATCTGGTAAGCCCCTGTACGAACTAGTGAAGGGATCTGTGAACACAAGCTGCGTTTCCCTGCTATATTCGCCCTGCTCTTCACAACTATTGACTATTTTTTTTCATTTACCAATATATTTCTACCCATCATGGTCATAATATTTCTCTGATTTGTATTTGTTATATGCACTTTAACTTGCATTCTAGTTTTTAATATATACCTAATTGCACTTTTTGCACGTTGTATATGCTTGCAATTGGACATACTTTGCAGTGTATGCACTTTGTTAAAACATCAATTGAAAGTATATTTACGTTATCGGGACATCTATATATGTCCTTCATTATTAACTAACTTGGTGGATTATCTTATATTTTTATAAAATGTTTATGTTTATTTTTTCATTTTTCCTGAAATTTTAGTGCTGCGCTATTACCTACTTTGCTACACAGTCAGGGGCGGCCCGTGCATTGAGGGCACATGGGCACCGCCCCCCTAACACCTTCTCCCCCCCATCCATGCGCCCTTTCAGGACGCCGGGCGCACTAATTACTATGGCAGGGATAGGCGGAGGGTGTGTTTTTTGAACACCTGATTAGAGCCAGAGGCTCTAATAGGCCTCAAAATAGGATGGGCTTGGGGCGCAGAGCGTGCACCCTGATACCACCCAATTGTGTGACCATAGTGAATTAATTTTTGCTATTTGCACACTACAGTGCCTCCCGCCAATCAGAAGGCAGGTCGTGACTCCTGCTTCCCAATTGGGCAAAGCGCCAGGCAATCCTATTGGATGCCTTGCGCTTTGGAAGAGGAAAAGCTGGAGCCGGACCCGCCGCTGCCACTGACCAGAGGACACGAGAGGAGAGAAGGACACAGTGCAGGAGAGCAGCTGCCGCCGCATAGTAAGTGCTGATCCTCCAGGGGGGGAGGTGGGTTTGCGTTGGCTGACGGTGTGCGAGCGAGCGGTGGGGGGTTGGTTGATGTGTATAAGTGCTGCGCTGTGGGGTGGGGGGGTTAGTGCTGGTTGATTGCCGCCCCCCCGAATAAAAGTCTGCCAGCTGCCACTGCACACAGTTAACCCTTTGATCGCCCCTGATGTTAACCCCTTCCCTGCCAGTGTCATTAGTACAATGACAGTGCATATTTTTTAACACTGATCACTGTATTAGTGTCACTGGTCCCTAAAACGTGTAAAAGGTGTCAATTAGGTGTTTGATTTGTCCACCGCAATATCGCAGTCCCCCTATAAGTTGCTAAACAATAATAATAAAACAGTAAAAAAAATGAAAAGTCCATAAATCTAACCCTTAGTTTGTAGACGCTATAACTTTTGCACAAACCAATCAATATACGCTTATTGGGATTTCTGTTACCAAAAATATGTAGCAGAATACATATTGGCCTAAATTGATGAAGAAATTTGATTTTTTTTATATTTTTTTATTGGATATGTATTATAGCAGAAAGTAAAAAATATTGTTTTTTTTTTTCAAAATTGTCGCTCTTTTTTTGATTATAGCGCAAAAAATAGAAACCGCAGAGGTAATCAAATACTACTAAAAGAAAGCTCTATTTGTGGAAAAAAAAGGACATCAATTTTATTTGGGTACAGCGTCGCACTCCTGCGCAATTGTCAGTTAAACGAATGCAGTGCTGTATATCGCAAAAAATGGCCTGGTCATTAAGGCGGTAAATCCTTCCGAGGCTGAAGTGGTAAGGGTGAGTGGTTGGGGCACGGCATGCTTTTACCACCCAAGAACTGCAAGTGTAAACTGGGTCTAAAGGGTAATTCCACTTTGGTGGCAAAAAAAAAAAATTGCAAATGGAAAATAAATGATATAGCGTATACAATTGCGACTCAAGTCATATTATAATTGAATGTTATTAAAAATTGCCTTTCCTTTTCAATTTGCAGCTCTGTAATTCTCTGTAAAATGTAATATGGCAACCTGGAGGTGTTCTGTACACACATGGTGTACAGAACGCCCCCCAGATATGTAATTTCCTGCTTGTGGGATTGGCTGACTGATTTTCCCAGAAGTCTGCACTAAGACCCTTTTCACACTGAGGCACTGCAAAAACTGTCACTAAAACGCTAGTCGTTTTTTCGGTGCTTTCATGGCGCTTTTGCAGCCTTTTCAAGCGCTAGCGGGGTGCTTTTTTATGGTCACGTGAAAAAAGACCTGTTTTGCGATGCTTTTGAAGCGCTTTTAAGGCGCTTTGGAATCGCTGCCCATTCATTTAAATGGGCAGGGGCGTTTTTAAGCATTCCTAACATGCCCCAAAGATGCTGCTTGCAGGACTTATTTGAACGCCCTGCAAGCACACCGCCCCAGTGTGAAAGCACACATTCAAATGAATGGGAGGCAGTTTTCAGGCGCATTTCAGGCACTATTTTTAGCACAAAAGTGCCTGAAAACCACCTCAGTGTGAAAGGGGTCTAAGATACAAGTCAGATTTCAGGCATCCGCTGCAACAAAAAAGTCACTTTTGGTGAGATACTCCCAATAGGGGCACGTTTAAAGGGATGCAGGCCCAGCAGTCTTTCCCCATTAAGCTTTGCAGGTGAATCAGCTGATTAATAATTAAGAAACCACTCCCATTAGACTCACTTCTGTGCATGGACAGAGACAAACACACAGTGCAAAAGTATGATTCAGCCCTGAAAGTGGCTAGAGATCTATAAGGTTCCATGCACACTGAAGCTGATAAATGACCGTTTATGGTCGTTTGGGCATTTTTTTTTAACAGCCCAAAAACGCCCTTTTATGTTATCCTATGTGTCCATGCATACATGGTGTGTTTGGGCTGTTATCTGAACGCCCTGAATTGGTGTTCAAGAGTGGTTGTTCTGACTACAAAAAAAAAGCTGGACACCCATAAACACTCATAAAAGGGCATTTATTGGTGACCGGCGTTTTTGTAGTCAATGGAAGCTAATGAAGTTAAAAGAAAAATACTCAAAAACACAGATGCTGATAAACGCGCATAACCGATATTACAAAAGCTGATAAAAGCACATTTTAAAAGCAACGTTTTTCTGCCAGAAATCCGACATCCAAAACGACTATATAGAGCGTCCAGTGTGCATGGAGCCTAGGGGCTCTTTCACACATGGCCGTCCGTTTTAACGGGCTCTGCTTGCTCAGCGGGGATCGATCTGTTGATCCCCGCTGAGTCAGTGGGTGACAGATCTGTCTCTGCTCACTGTGTGGAGACGGATCTGTCAGAGCCCCTGTTCTCCTCTATGGGGGATCGGATGAAAATGGATCCTCCTTCCTGTTTTAATCTGATCTGATCCGCCAGACAGATGGAAAATAGGGTTTCCATCCATCTGGATTTAGCGGATCGGAGTGAAGCGGATGTCCACGGACATGTCTCCGCTCACATCCATTGCTCCATAGAGGTTAAAGGAGCGTCTGTTCGGGTACGCCTGAAAAACTTGCGCGATTTACCGCAATTTTTTGCAGCAATTTTTTTTTTTTGCCACAATTTTTGAAGCAATGCTTGTGTATTCTTGAGGTCTATGGGCCTCAAGTCGCATCAAAGTGGGACCGAAGTAGTGCAGAGACTATTTTGAAGTCGCACCGATATGAACGGTACCCATTGGAAATCATGGGGTTTGACATGTCGCACTAGTGGAAACGTAGCCTAAGACTCACTTCTTCAGTTCAAAGCAATATGAGGGACTGGAAGTGTGCTGGCAATGGTAGTGCAGCTGAGCAGTTTTTACAAATTACTGGCTAGTAAGCCCTCGTTCACATTGGAGCGCCTTGTCATGCAATTTGACCTGTCACATCGCATGACAAGTTGCATCCTATTACTGGCAACGCACTGTTCAAATCAGTGCGACAGTGACTTTGCAGTGTCGCATCGATTTAAAAAAATAGTTCCTGCACTACTTTTGTCAATTTCGGGTGCGACTTGCATAGACATCTGTGCATGAAGCTGCATAGATTTCTTGCAAGTCACACGCGAAGTTGCACTGACATGCAGCTTAGAAATCATGCGATTTCAGATTAAGTCGCACGATTTTAAAGCCGCTGTCAATGTAAACGAGGGCTAGAGGACATTGTGGAGATAAGTATAAATTACACCTTACACACAACCCCCAGCAGATGTTTAGAAAACAACTTCTTCCTTTAACCACTTGAGCTTCAGAAGGTTTTACCCCCTTCCTAACTAGGCCATTTTTGCGATACGGAACTGTTAAACTACGTTAACTGACAAAAAAGTAAAAAAAAGTAATTGATCATCTCTGCGGTTATTAACAAAAAAAGACAGACGATTTAAAAAAATAACTATTTTTTACTTTCTGCTATAAAACATACCCTATAAAAAAATGAAAAATATCACATTTCTTCATCAATTTAGGCCAATATGTATTCTGCTAAATATTTTTGTTAAAAAAAAAAAATTCCAATGAGTGTATATTGATTGGATTGCACAAAAGTTTTAGAGTCTACAAACTATGGGATAGATTTATGGACTTTTATTTATTTTTTATTGTTTTTACTGGTAATGGCGGTGATCAGTGATTTTTAGCGGGACTGCGACATAGCGGTGGACAAATCTGACCCTAAGTGACACTTTTTGGGGATCAGTGACACCAATACAGTGATCAGAGCTAAAAAAATGCACTGATCAAGGAAGGGGTTAACACCAGGGGCGATCAAAGGGTTAAGTGTTTTCTAACCGTGTGGAGGATGGACTGACAGGAAGAACACAGATCACTGTTCCTGATTACTAGGAACAGAAGATCCCTGTTTACTTCCCTGTCAGAACTGGGATCTGCCTTGTTTACATCGGGGAGACATAAAGCAGCGCAAAATAATTCACACATTGCACAAGGAGCAAAAGGCACAGAGTACCACACTCAGAATTGCATAACACACAGGGTTTGGGAGTGCATACTGTGCAGTGCTGAGGTGTTTGTACCACACAAGTCACAGCTTAGCACAATCAGCACAAGAGGCAGTACTTACATATCCACTCCCAAAGTAACCATCTAATGCTCACTTCTGCACATCTCTTTGCTCACCTCTGTATCCTCCCCCCCCCGTCCACAGCTCACCTCTGTATCTGTTATCTCCACTCGACACCTACCCCCCCTATGTCTCCACTCGACACCTGTCTCCCTCCCCTATGTCACCACTCGACACCTCCCCCCCTATATCTCCACTCGACACCTGCCCCCCCTATTTATCCACTCGACACCTGCCCCCCCCCCCCTACTATGTCTATGTCTCCACTCGACACCTGCCCCCCCCC